>CM071946.1:35338163-35375663 GCA_036784905.1 Acrossocheilus fasciatus | reverse complement strand
AACATCTAAACACGCTGGAAATGCAGATCATAAATATGCTTGAGTGAGTATCTAGAGCGTAATGTTATTAAGCGGGAGGTAGCCAGCTTTCTCAGCCCTTCACAGTCCCCCAAAAAAAGTGATTAAAATGAACATCCATTCAGCGGGATTCACGACGCTCGAGGTTAATGGACTTGCAGCGGTCCGGTCTCGCCGCAGGGCGCGGAGAACTCCGGATAAACCTTGAAACAGCAGGACAAATCGCACCGGCATGCAAAGATGGCAGCGGCCAGCGAAGCATGAGATTAAAAAGCATTAAACCTGAGTACCACATCATAGCTTTCATAAATTAGCAAAGCAAAAAATAGGTGCGAAAAGGCTGACATCACGGCGAAAGCACTATATCGCCGACTGTTACGAGACGCTGGCGTCCCTCTCGTGCGATCCGGGTGTCGATTCAGACGGAGGGTTTGATGGGAAATAAAAGCATAGGTGGGCTCACTGTGCAAAATAAAATGCAAAAACGCTCCCTATATTGTTTGCTGTTGTTGTGCACAGTCAGTTTTTCCCTAATGATTCAGCAAATTGTTGGTTCTAGTTCTCGTTTTGACTCTTGATTTTTAACACTAGGAAGCCTGCTGTATATTTGATAGGCCTCTAAATGATCCTTCTGTCTCTGGTTGATAGTTTAGAGCGTTTTATCCAGTAAAAGCTCTTTTAGAGTAATTGTACAAGCGTTCAGCTTTTTGCTGTCAAATCTTGACAGATTTTTTTAAATCAAATATCTGTACTCATGTCTCCAGATGAACACTTACTGAAGCAGCTCAGCTTTTCTTGATTCTCCATCAATCGTTTTCTAGAAAAATCAGAGCGTCTCAAATCTGATCATCAGGATCTTTTGAGGAGCGTTTGTTTCCAGAAGCTTCTCTTTCACTGTTCCTCAGCGGAGGAATGATCTTCATCTCACATCTATTTCTTCATCTCTCCATCAGCATTAGATTGCATTATATGTTTGGTTCATTTCAATCTCATTTTACTAATATTACTGGAGATATAGAGAGACTGCTGATATTTATACATTGTAAGTATCTGCTGTACTGTTATAAAGATCTCATTGATTTACATTACAAGCATACCTTTTGGCCAATGATAATATATAAATAATAAATAATTTAGTAAATAATAAATGTTTGTGTTTCTCTCAAATAGCAACAATATAATAATATAACAATAATATTTTTAATAATTATTATTATTATTATTATTATTATTATTATTGGTGTTGTTGATAATATTAATATTATTAATAATAATTATTATTATTATTAATATTATTATGATTAATAATAATAATTAATAATAATTATTACAATAACATTAATAATAATAGTACTAAAATTCTTTGTTAAAACGGTTTTTCTCAAACAGCAAAAGTAAAATAACAATTATAATATATTTCATAATAATTAACATGCTTGATAATAACGATAATAAATAATAATAATAATAATAATAATAATAATAATTATTATTATTATTATTATTATTGGTGTTGTTGATAATATTAATATTATTAATAATAATAATAATAATAATTATTATTATTAATATTATTATGATTAATAATAATAATAATAATAATAATAATAATTATTATTATTATTATTATTATTATTTATTATCGTTATTATCAAGCATGTTAATTATGAAATATATTATAATTGTTATTTTAGTTTTGCTGTTTGAGAAAAACCGAATTTTAGTACTATTATTATTAATGTTGTTGTTTTTATTATTATTATCTTTCTTTTTGTCCATATAAATTGCTGCATCTGCACCAAATTGCATATTTTTGCTCTGTTTGGGCCTCTGAATAATATTGAGCTGTTTATGCTCCATACTGTCAGCCATAAAAGCCTGATGCATCAGATATGAAACATACATGCAAACTGTTTTGTACATTTTGTCTTAAGGTTTAATAAACTGTTCCGTTTCAAAAAAGTTGATTTTTCTGACTATTATTTCATATTATGTCAGGCCTCAGAGGGTTAAGCACATCTTGGGTTGCTTTTAAAGTATATTCTTGATGTCCAGTGTAAAATCCTGTAAAAGAGTCCTGTTCCAAACGCTGTTGTTTATTCCTGCGTGTCAAATAGCGGGGGTCATTTACCGGCGGGACACACGTGACCAGAGCCGAATCCGCTGGTTTTTCTGGGCTTCTCTGGTGTTTATGTGCATGGCGTGCTGTTAATGCAGCACAGGGAGCTTTGACTTTGAGAAGAAGGCTTTCTGAAGGGTTTCTCTCGATCAAATAATTATAAAGAAACAGCAAGTAACACACTGAATTAAACATAACATTTTGACTGAAATAGTATATGTATATTATATTTATAATACATTATATATATATAAAACTTATTTTAAACTGATGCTAAAAATGTGGATGCATTTTAATTTGGAAATACTAGATATTGTGTAAAAGGTGATTTATAGCAATGATATTAATATACATATATATATATATAAAAACATTTATGATATTAAATATGACATCATTTTGTATTTTTTTGCTGTATTTCTGTATTTTAATAAAGATAAAATTACACATTTTACATCTCACTTTAATTTGTCTTAGTTTAATGGTCTAAATATAATTAAAATTTGCAATTAATTTTAAATCAGCAGTGTTATTTTAGTATAGATATACTATCATAGTTTTCTTAATATTTTGTTTTGATTCTATTTTTATATTTTCTGTTTTAAATTTAATTTTAAAGTTTTAGTAATTCTGTTTAGTGCTTTTATCAGTTTTTTAATGTCCAATAGTTTTTGCATTTTTGTTCTACTTTTAGTTCTAGTTTCTGTCATTTTTATTAGTTTTTAAAATAAGTGTATATAGTTTTAAAATTGTATTTTATTTTATATTTATATTTTATTTAGTATATTTATATTTTATTTTATTTTAGCTCATTTATTTTATCTTCAATAATGAACATGTTTTTTTAATGGTTTTAGTGCTGAATATGTGATATTGCTCATCCGCGCTAGATAAAACAGCTCAAAGCATAAAGATGTTTAAGAGGCTAAAAGACTGTAATCACAGATATTTCTCATCATTTTACTGTTACCTAGGTGATATGTAATTGCTAACTGATGGGAATTATGAAAAACACAAGACATTAGTGCGGTTTTATGGTTTACTTGCATAATTAGATTTGATCATCTCTCTTATCTTGTGCAGTAATTTACATTTAATCTTTAATTCCCTTTTATGCTTCATTATTACATTTGACATTTGACCTGCCGTCTTGTTTACCAAAGTGGAAAAGGAATGCATGCATCACTGAATCAAAGTCCTATAAAAGTATATATATATATATATATATATATATATATATATATATATATATATATATATATATATATATATATATATATATATATATATATATATATATATATTAATATGCCATATTCATAGTAAATGCTCCAAAAAACATTGTGATATTTTTATAAGTGGCATTTTAGACATATAAATGAGTTTGTCTCTATTTTCTGTTCAGCATTCAATAGAAAAGCAGTATTTATAAGATGTCTTATGGTTTGCAGGGATGGATATCTATCATCTTGCCGGCTCTTGTGAGAATCTGAGATTACTCTGAGATTATTTTTCCCACCACATATGGTGTTAGATTAGATTCTGTTTGTGTGAGGAGACACGGACACACAGCTGCTGCTCTTCAGCACTTTGACTAAATCACAGCTTATTCTGGTCAGGAATCGTCCTCTTAGACGTGTAAAGTGGCCAATCACAGCTAGTTTGGTTTATGTGCATTTACACTGTTAAAAAATGGCCTTGAAACAATTTTCACGAAGAATTTTTTTGTAAATTTCACAAATAATTAAAAGAAATGGTAAGTAACAGATTGTATTAAACATGAAATACTGAAGCAGAAAGACTAAAACAGTATTTTCTTGTACTCTAATAATCTTTACAATTAAAATTTTTACATTGTATATGTTTATCTGAGGTTTTATCTGAATCAGTTTTTATTTTTATATTTTCTGATTTCATTTTTAATTTTAGTTTTAGTAATTTTGTTGTGTTTTAATAATTTTAAAATTATTTTTTAATATGTCTGTAAAGTTTAAAATTTTTTAGTTTATTTTTGTCATTTTTATTAGTTAGTCAATATAGTAATTTTGTTGTGCATTTCTTTAGTATCCTTAGTATTTAGTATTCTTTAGTATTTAGTTTTTAAAATAATTTTTATTAGTCTGTTTAGTTTTAGTAAAGTTTTGTTGTGTATTTTTGTCATTTTTTTTGACACACACACACACACACACACACACACACACACACACACACACACACACACACACACACACACACACGTGTATATATATATATATATATATATACATATACATACATACACATACACATGCTGATATATTTATTTTACTTCTAGTAATGAATTTTATATTTTAATATTGCAATATTTACTAATATAACTTAATCCAGTATTCTTTATTTTGTTTACAATTCAAAAAAAAATTTTTTACAATGTATAATAACCCTGATCTGAGATCATAATAATATATTGGCATGAGAAAAAGAGGAGAAAAAATATTCTATGAAAGCCAATGGTTTTGTTTTCAAACCTCATTAGATGTTCTTTGATTAGATTTATTTTATCAAAACAAAATACTATGCAATAAGAACATGGTCTGCAATAAAGCACAGTGTCATGACCGATGGCGTAAATCACCAGCAGCCCTATACAGTGGGTCACGGCACACGTAGCCTATACAAAGATGAGAAAATTCGCTTGCGGTTTTTTGTCTTCTTGGAAATATTATTTCCCTCCATACATGGTTTCAAGGCACAAACAAATTGTGCCTCGGCGAGCAGCTGGGGCTCTCTGCCCTCGCCGCTTCTGATGAAAGCCCAGGTGTAGTGGAGAGAAGAGAGGATCTGAAAACAGAGAGAGAGAGAATCCTCAGGAATCCTCGGCTGCGGTTGCCCATTAGCACAGGAGCGCGGCTCGCCGTGTGATTGGCAGACGCAGCGGGTCATCGCGATGCACAAAGTGCTGTCTGTTCCTCGGGCCTGAAGGGCTCTCTGGGAACCAGCGGCTCCCTGGAGCCACACAAACAAGAAAGCAGCTCTGTATCTCCCCACGCCGGCGCTGCACCTATAACATTTTGTCTTTTCTGCGCCATAGGGAGCCTTTTTTATATTTCGCAAACACTTCAGCTGCTGCTTTCTGCAGAGCCGCAGGAATCTGGAGACTTCAAGGCCGCGAGGCAGGGATTTTTCTCCCCTCAGTGTTAACAGGTTGTTTTGTTGCTTATAAAGATCTTTTGGTCTACAGTGGGCTTGCCTTGGTGGATGTTTGCTGCGCATGAGGGTGTGTGTGTGTGTGTGTGTGTGTGTGTGTGTGTGTGTGTGTGTGTGTGTGTGTGTGTGTGTGTGTGTGTGTGTGTGTGTGTGTGAGTGAAATGATATATATTACTGTGAGTGTACTATGCAAAGAAAAAAAAAGATTTTCTTACCTGAGAAGCAAAATTACTTGAGATAGTCTTTCTTTTTTTCTGCAAAAAATGCCCTAAAATCAAGTGAGTTTTTGCTTTTAAAAAAATCTGCAATGAAATCAGAAAAAAAAAAAAAAAAAATTCCCCCTTTTTCTTAAGGAAAAATTTACATAATTTTAATAACATTTAATAATATTTTTCAAAAAAAATTATACTTAATATATTATGTCACTGTGCTTCTCAAGTATGTTTATATATTATATATTTGTAATGGAAAAAAAAAAAATAGTAATGAAGAAAATATTTTTTGCAGAGTAATTAAACTTGATGTACTAAAATAACTAAAACTGAAATATTTATTTAAAAAATATATATAGTAGTATCTTAATATCTATCTATATCAATGTATCTATCTGTCTATCTATCTATCTATCTATCTATCTATCTATCTATCTATCTATCTATCTATCTATCTATCTATCTATCTATCTATCTATCTATCTATCTATCTATCTATCATCCACTAAATTAATATTATAATCCATTTTTATTTCCTGATATATGGTTATTAAACAAAAAATAAATGCAGCACCTTATATGATTTTATCTATTAGGAATTGATCATACAATATAATAATATTGGTTATAAAATGGGTGTTAAATAGAGTATATAATGCAGCCAGATGAATTTAATCATGTTTGCTGAAATTCTGCTTATTTGTTTACATTATCCAATAGTCACCATTATTTGCATAGTGCTTCATACAGTACAGACGTCACAGCAGCTTTACAGAGTCAAACAGGAAAATAGTGTGTCGATAATGCAAGAGGACAATAGAAAACGGTCAGTTTTTCAGTTAAAGTCAGTTCATTATAGATTCAGTGCTGTCATTGTCCAGCTCAGCTCAGTTCTCTTCAGACAGTATCTGTGCAATCAAGTCCACACTACTGCCAGAAATTAAGTGTCCCCAACTGCAAGCCAAAGGCAACAGACAAGGAACCAGAACAGAAATGGAGAAAAAAAAAAAAAAAAAAAACCTGGGAGAAACCAGGCTCAGTATATACTGTATATACATATGCTTATATATATATATATATATATATATATATATATATATATATATATATATATATATATATAATTACAATCATAAATCATGTAAACACTCCAGTCATATCAGTGTTAAAATGTAGGTAAAATAAATTGTTTGCATCCACTTACCTTAAAAAAAAATGTAGTATCATTTTTTTTTTCAGTGCAGAAAGCAAAGCCAATACACCTTCACACATTTATCTAGTGCTTTCAGATGAATTATTTTATTAATACATAAATGGAATATATAAATGAGGAATTATGTATTAAACACACAAGCACTGCTTTTCCTAGTTTTGCAACTAGTTCTTAAATTACCACTAATGCACATGGAAATCAATTAATGCAGTGAGATTGGCAATTTGTTTAGAGCATTATCTCTAAACACTGGGAATTAATAATAAAAATCCTTTTAGGAAAAGACAGAACTGTGAGAACAGACCCAACAATGGCTGGGCGGTTTCTGCATTCTTGGAGGGACACACATGACTGCTTTTTTTCTGCATTGGTCATTGCCACTACAAATCTGTTCTTGGAGCACACCGCCAGAATCAACAAGATGGATGTAGGCACTGAAAGTACGGCTGGACACCCATGATAAGAAGCCCATGGCTCAGAAAGAAGCAAAAAAGAGATGCTGGCCGAAAGCCTGGACCAGTGGCTGGAGCTCATGCCACTTGCTCAAGAAATCACAATCATATACAGAAGACAAAGAACCAAACCAGAGCGAAAAGGTATTTCATCGATGTTCACGCTGCTCTTTTCCATGCAATGAAATAAAGACACTATCAAGTGCCAGAAATGATAGAAAAACACTAGAAAAGAGTCTGTATGATTCATTCAGCAGTATTTCAAGTCTTTTGTGTGAAGATGCATTTGATTCAAAACACCATTGGTTCTTTAATACTAGAAACAGAGCAGGCATAATTTTGTCTGGCTTTTATTCTGCATTACATCTTTACATACTATGACACACCTTAGCATGAATTATCAAAGTATACAGTTGTAATTTGTGTGTAAATGCATTTGTGCCACCTCTGAGCAGCATTAAACAGCCTGTGTAGTGCAATGCAATGCAAAATAAAAGTCAGACTAAATTATGGCAGCTCTGACACCTGAGCATAAATTAGCAGAGCTGGCATAATTTAGTCTGGCTTTCGTTCTGCATTGCATCTTTACACAGAATTTTGAGATAGTATTTTCACTCTCTAATGCCAAATTTACACTGAAAAGGTGGCATAAAGTGGCATTTAGGTGTCTTTACACAGACTGTTTAATGCTGCTTAAAGGTGGCATAAATACATTTACACCAACATTACAACTGCATAGTATAATACTAGAGGTTGAGGTGGCTCAGAGCTGGCATAATGAGTATGAGGCAGTATTTTTACTTTCTAATGCAAAATTACACTGCATAGGTGGCATAAAAGCGCCTCTAAAGTGGCATTTAGCTGTCTTTACAAAGACTGTTTAAGGCTGCTTAAAGGTGGCATTAAAGCTTTTGCACAAAAATTACAACTATATAGGCTACTTTAGTACTAGGGGCTGAGGTGGGTCAAAGCTGGCATAATGTAGTCTGGTTTTTATTCTGCATTGCATCTTTACACAGAATTTTGAGGCAGTATTTTTACTTTCTAATAATACTTTCTTATATTTACACTGCATAGGTGGCATAGATAAGTTTCTGAAATGGCTTTTAGCTGTCTTTACACAGACAGACTGTTTAAGGCTGCTCAGAGGTGGCATAAATGCATTTACACACAAATTATACTTTAATACTATAGGTTAAGGTGGGTCAGAGCTGGTATAGTCAAGTCTGGCTTTTATTATGCATTACTTCTTAATTTTGAGCAGGCACAGAGCAGCCTTAACTGCCTTATAAGCTGTGTAAAGAGACTTTAAGATGCAAAGTCATTATTAAAGTAATTATTATCATTATATTAGTCGTCTCGTGTGCACTTTGCACAAGCAGTTGCTCTCTAGACTGATCCCTAAGGAGGTTTCATGTTGGATGCTGTCTCAGAAGGCAGCTGGCTATATGGGCAGTAAACAGCAAGACATCTCACTAGATATTGAAGCAGGGTCTAAATAATAGAGTGAGGCCGCAACTAAGATGCGAATGATTTCATCTTATTTTCCGCCCATTGTTTATGTAATCTAACACTTATTTGTGCATGCATATTGCGAGACCATTAGCAGAAGCAATTATCCGTCACCCATTAGTGCTCTTCTTCTTTTCTAGCCCAGACAGACATGAATGAGGGTCTCTGATGACACCTCGCACTCCCACAATCACTGTCAGGTAAGAAAACCTGTCTCACATCCTCTCATTTTCTTTTAATGACCGTGACAGTGGAAGTGCAGAGGTGGAGATGTGTGTCCTCCCCACCGATCCCCCTCCCAGCAAATTTGAGCCACTTCAGGGCACTCAAAGGTGCTCTGCAGGGCTCCTTTAATGTCCACGAGCTGGAGCACGAATCATCAGGAGGTCCTGGATATGTCACGCTTGTCACCTTGCTTTAAGTGCGTCTGGCAAGCGTGGGTGCTGGATTAATATTATATAGCCTACGGAAAGACTGTCGTATCAGCTATGAAAGCGCGGTAATCATCGTTGGCCGGTGAAAAGCAGGGCAGATTTCTCATTTTATTCCACACACCAAGCGAGCAGATAACATCCCTGTTGTCTACATTCATGGTCCTATAGAAAAGAAGCTCTCGTGTCAACCTGCCTGTACATATTAATAAATGGACATGAAATATCGATTTGAGTCTGGATGATTTCATTATGTGAGGAGAAAGAGAGTCTTAAAAGACAGCTATGAAGTGTGTTTCATTCCAGAGTGAATCAACGAGTGATTTAATCATAAATTCAAATGATTCGTTTTAAACATCTCAAGGACGTAATTCACTCAGCGATTCGTCCAAAACAGTTCATGTCAAATCACCTTTACAGATTGTGTCAAAGCAGCTTTACAGTATTAAATATGAAAATAGTATGTAACATGAAAAAAGTACAATAGTGATTTTGAACCATACTATAGTAAAGTGTATCATACTGTATATATTATAGTATTTACAACACATTGTAAATGAATGCTACAGCATACTGTAGTATTAACTATAGTGAATTGTAATAAATACTGTATTATACTTTAGTTTTTACTACAGTAAACTGTAGTGTATTGTCGTATAATATACCCTATAGTTGTAGAAAACTTAGTACAGTATTGGGTAAAGTCATTTGTTTATATTTGTTATATTACCACAGCAACTATAGAATTACCACAATAATTTAATTCAAGTACTTTACTATAGTATGGTTCAAAAACAACATAGTATTTACTATAAATTACTGTAGTATTTTTTCATGTATGCAAAAGGACAACAGTAAAAGTTAAAGTCAGTTCATCATTGATTCAGTGATGTTATCGTCCAGCTCAGTTCAGTTTAAATAGTATCTGTGCAATCAAGTCGATGATATCGCTGGAAATAAAGTGTCCCCAACTAAGCAAGTTAGAGGTGACAGCGGCAAGGAACCAAAATAAAATTGAGAAAAAACCTTGGGAGAAGCCAGGCTCAGTCGGGGAGCCAGTTCTGCTCTGACCAGACGAAACCAGCAGTTTAATTGTAGGCTGCAGCAAAGTCAGATTGTGCAGAGGACCCGTCTGGTTCCTGAGGTCTTGTCCTGATGGCCGTCTAGTTGACATGGTCTCCGCTGACATTCAGGGCTGTAGAGGTCGTCTCATGAATATATAGTGGTTTGAACGAATCAGTTGAAAGCAATGATGTATCACTGTAACTTGCAGAAAGTTTCACTGTTGTTGGACGCAGCTAGACGACCAATCAGATTCAGGGACCTAAATTAAAGGTGCGGTCACAGTAGCTAAACTTGGTATTATTAGGCTAATGCTGTAGTGATGTATGAAGCACAGTCACAGATCACTCAGAAATAACTTTAAAGTACTGATGGTTACTCAAAAGTACTGAAACGAAGCTTTTCAAAAATGCTTCGCAAAATGATTCACTGTTTTGAAGCACCACACCACAGAAGGGCAGCACCTGCTGGTCAAAACCTGGAGGCTAAATTTGTGTAATTTTATTAATGTGCCAAACAAGGTCAATTAGCAATTAAATATTCTCCTTTCTGTATTATACACGCACAAGTACTAACATTAAGTTTGAAATGAATCAACAATGAATCAACATTACGAAACTTACCCGAGATAAAAATTAAAACTACTAGACATATATAACATGTTCAGCAGATCAGTTTAGGGGTGCTCTGAAACATGGGCCTTTCGAAATGTTTCGACACCAAGGTTCAAATCGTATTCGAATCGAATCGCAACGAAGCCTTGTTTGCTGAAATAACGTGACTTGGCGAGTTCGATACACACCCCAAATAATCGGTTCGAAACTAATGATTCGCAAATGTTTCAAAGCTTCACGTTGCATTGTTTGGAAAGCTCACTAAATTAAAAGCAGTTGCGAAATCTCGCGATGATGATATTAAAAGCACTGGATCACGTGAAAAAATACTATAGTAATTTATAGTAAATACTATAGTGTTTTTGAACCATACTATAGTAAAGTACTTAAAGAATTAACTTGTTGTGGTAATTCTAGTTGCTGTGGTAATATAACAACTATAGTAATATAAACAAATTACTTTACCCAATACTGTACTAAGTTTTCTACAACTATAGGGTATATTATACTACAATACACTACAGTTCACTGTAGTAAAAACTAAAGTATAATACAGTATTTATTACAGTTTATCAGTATAGTTAATACTACAGTATGCTGTAGCATTCATTAACAATGTGTTGTAAATACTATAATAGACTTTACTATAGCATGGTTCAAAAACACTATAATATTTACTATAAATTAATATAGTATTTTTTCATGTGGGCGCCCACGAAAATTTCCAGAAAAACGGTAAATGTGACTGCGCCTTAACAGTTTGCAACACTGTTATATCACATGTGCAAAACCCATGTTTGTCAATGATTTTGAATAGGTGATGAATTTGTCGCTATAGCATACAGTCAATGCACATCTCAAAATAAGTGTTATTTCATAACAAATAGAGCTACCCATAAACCACAACTCCTTTGAGAGAGAGAAAAATGTCCTGTCTAAGCATAATGCTAAAATGTCTGAACATTTGCTCAAGGCAGTGTGAGTTTGCTCACTTCTGACATGGACATTCTTAGACACTACATGCCAAAGTCAATTTGATTTCCTGTAGAGCTGCTCATATTTCCCCACTGAGACAACAGCAGTGTGACTGAAACATGAACTGCTATCACAGAAGAGCATTCTCTAAAAAGCATCCCGTGATGAGAATTTCTCCTCATTAGCGTGATCGTGCGAAAACAGCGTTACGGGCGTAAAAAGCATCTTTGAAATGTGCTTCATACATCATTAAATCTAAATCGCTCTTACTGCTTTTGGAACTTTGTGTCCTGCCTGTTTGTGGAAAAACAATAAATAATGAATAATAAATAAATAAATGAAGACAGAGACCAGACAGCCTTCAAATTACTGAAGTGGATAAGGTCGTTTTTATATTTGAAATATCATATTTTATTTAGATGACTTTCGCAGTCACTGTAGCACAGGACTCATGTTAGTTTAAGATGATGAAGAAGCAGCGAGAGAGAGAGACAGAAACTTCTCTCCACAGAGTACAATGCCTCTGCTTTAGTACATTTTCATTACAATTTATTGTCAGCATCACAATTTGAGTGACAAATCTGACTGTACAAAAAATGCATGAAGGATGTCACTCGTTTACTTGGAAAGTAGAGCACAATCTGGCATAGTTCTGCTTCATTTTGCATTTCTTTCTAAAATCCCCAATTTTTTATTCCTAAATTTAAATGGAAAAGAAGATTTTCACTGTGGCCTCGTTCTTCTGAGCCTCATATGTCTAAAACAAAGCGATGTGCTCTTCATTTCAAACCTGGAAGTATACTGTGGGAGGAAAGTTGACATCAACATACACTAAAACCATTTAAGAATAGCTCAGAAGGTGTTTGCTTTTCTCTTTTTTTAAGGTGTAGTACGTTTAAATCTTGCTGTACATACCATTTAATATCTCAGTGGGTAAATTCATGGATTAGTCAAATGATTACTAGCAAACCAAGCCTAAGCTTAATGAGTTATTAATGCCTACGCAGAGGATTTTGTGAAATTAGGTTGAAACTCTTAGACACAAGATGATATTAGGTTCATCCAACTCAGTACTTGTTAATTGCCTGGAGGCTGTGGAAATGTATTTTACAGTTTGCATTTGAATAAATGCAATGCAAATATTTATTTTCATGTAGATCATGTAAAACTGAAGTATGTGATTTCTGTGCCGCTTGCAATACCAAACAGATTAGCAAAAATAATGACTGTACCAACCAAACACTGTCTTCCGTCAGATTTCCAATTGCATTTTCCATTTGTTTGGTTCCTGTAGTGGCTCACAAGACACATATAAGTGTATATAACTCAAAAACATCTTTTAATAGCCCTGAAAACATCTGTCTGTTATTCAAAACTACATATTCTCAGCTATTGTTAGGTATGTTTTTTAGGTATCTTTTGCTCCATAAGTTACACTGGAGGTTTACTTTTGTTGAAAATACTTCATTATACCTAATTTTCCATATTCGCCATATTCGTCAACTATGATTTTGAGTAGGGCATGAACTTGAATCAATGCATGTCTCAAAATCTCTTTTATTGCATGTATTTTACAGTTTGCATTTTAATAAATGCAATGCAAATATTTATTTGCATGTAAAGCTGTTGTTTTCCTTTACCGCTTGCGACCAAACAGAATTGCAAAAATAATCAAACATCTTCTACTGGATTTCCAATTGCAGTTTTGTTTGGTTGCTTTGGTGGCTCAGAAATAAAGCACTGCACATTTAAGTGTGTACAATTCAAAAAGCATCGTTTAATAGTCCTAAAAACACGTGTCTGTTATTCAAAACTATATATTTCAACTATTGCTAGGTTAAAGTTTATGTGTATATCCATGTCTGACTTTCTTCCATTACATTGGAGGTTTACTTTTGTTGAAAATGCCTCATTATACTTCAGTTGGAACCTTAAGGGCAAATGGACTGTGGCTTCAGCTGGTGACCAGCAGAAACACGGGAGCTTACACGAGACCCAGCACGCGGGCCGCCCACCAGCGGCATGGCATGATGACCCTGCAAACCGGCCGACAGCCGTGGTAGTTGTAGGGCCACGGCCAGTAGCCCCCGTGAGGCTCACATACCCGCTCGCAATGGGTGTAACTGCGATGACATTCTGTGCAGCAAATGCCACGATGGTCCAGCATGGGATCGAACACCATGTGCCCCTCCGAACCCTCCTGATTCCGCTGGAGAGAGAAGAGAAGAGAAAAGAGATGGTGAGCGGAGCGCTGCGAAATGATTTCAGTGGGGCAGCAATCCTGGTTCACTTGGAGCTTGTTTTAAAAATGTATTATTTCTATGTACGATTATATGTTAGTCTTGTGCTTTAGTTTGTACTGAGCAAAAGGTTGGAGTCAGTATTCTTTACGTTTTTGAAAGAAGTCTGTTATGCTCATCAAGGCTGCATTTATTAGATTAAAAATACTGTAAAATTGTGAAATGTTATTACAGGAAAAATACAGGAAAAACAGGAATATTCTGAAATATTGCAACAATTTAAAATAGCTGTTTTCTGTGTGAATCTATGTTAAAATGTCGTTTATTTCTGTGACGCAGCGCTGAATTTTCAGCATCATTACTCCAGTCTTCAGTGTCACATGATCTTCAGAAATCATTTTAATATTTGCTGATTTGCTGCTCAAGAAACATTTCTTATTATTATCAATGTTGAAAACAGTTGTGCTGCACAAAATTTTTATGGAAACGGTGATACATTTTGTATTCTTTGATACAGCATTTATTTGAAACAGAAATCTTTTGTAACATTATAAATGTCTTTAATGCCACTTTTGGTCAATTTAACTCGCGATTCAAAATAGCATAGCAAAAATGGTAATAATTAAATTAATTAAAATAATATTAAAATTATGTTCAAAATTGTAATATTAAAAACAGCAAAAATGGTTATATTAACGTAGAAAAGAGTTCTTTTAAATTGTAATAATACTTCACAATATCACTGTTTTTACTGTATTTTTGATCAAATAAAGGCAGCCTTGCTGAGAAGAAGAATCTGATTTATTCCAAACTTTTGACTGGTAGTGTGTGTATATTTCTAGCATGTTTATGCATTCCTTTAATAATGAAGGCATTGCTCACATGATAAGGGTTTTCAGGGTTATAATCGGGCCCCGTCGGCTGCTCATCTTCTCTGGCTGAACTCGTGGAGTTTCGACGTCTCGCCTGTTGTCGATTTAATCCACCTGTATTCTGCCGCCTCACTCGCGGCACACTTCTCCTCTTCCTCAGTGCTTCAGAAACAGCCAGCAGAGAGCGAGAGTCAAGATAAGCAGCACTGAAGAGCGAGGCATTTCTGAGCTTTAGATGGTAATCACCGCCTCATTCACAAATGTCACGGTCAGTGTGTAATGGCCATCGAATGTGGATCTGTTTTGCATTAAATATCCCACCTGGGATCAATAAAATGTATGTATTTGTATCTAAAAAAAAACATGTTTCAGCAAACAAGAAACATTCTCAGAACATTCTGGCAAGGTTCTTCTAGTAATGGTAATACAACGTTCATTCAAAGTTATCTGGTCTTTAATAATGTTCTCAAAATGTTTGCACAAAAATGTTATTTATACATTGTTCATGGAATGATTTTTTTTTCTGAAACGTTTACGTTGGATATTTGTCTAATGTTTTTTTTTAAACTTGACTACAAGCTACTTTTCAAAACATTCAAAAATGTTCCAATAATGTTTTTAAATGTCAAAAAATGGAATGTTGTTTGCAAACCTTTGCATGTTATTACTGGTATCAGAACGTTCAGAGAACATTCAAAAGTAACGTTTCCATATGTTTGCGGTAATAAAATGGAACGTTCACATAGCCATCAAAAACATTCTGAAATAATGTTTTCATAACTTAATGAACATATTTGGTCTTTAATAAGGTTCTCAAAACGTTAGCACAAAAACATTATTTATACATTATTCATGGAATGTTCTGACTGAATGAACATTTTATTAAAAATTTAAACATTTTAGTTGGACATTCATCAAAGTGTTTTTAATTGTTTCAGAATGTTCAAAGAACATTCAAAAGAACATTCCCATAATGTTTGCAAAAATATAAAAATGAATATTCTCTTAACGTTAGGAAAAAAAAAGTTTCTAAAACATTTAAAAAACTGCACATTTTTTGGAAGGTCCAGAGAATATTCAGAAATAATGTTTTCATATTTAATGGGAATATTCTCAACTAACAATAGTATTTATTCCATGTAGTATTTATTCAGTGTGTTTTCACCATGACCTAGTTTCTCCGTCTGATTAATCATTCTGTTCACCTGTTGCCTCGTTAATGAACTCATCAGTTCCTTTGTTTGCTTCGTGTAGTTAAACCCTTGGTTCTCTCTTTGTCTCTATCTGTTCTTGTTGGTTATTGTGTTTGTGTCTCTGAGTTTGTTATTAAAGTCTATTTCCAGTTATCCTTCTCCATTGTGCGAGTGAGTTATTCTACCAAAATGTTACAGTATGTTTTGCAAATATCCCAAGATGTTATGAATGCTCTCTGAACTTTCAATACGTCCAGGGTTTAAAATAGTTTTTTTTCTTGTTTATGCAAACGTTAAGGGAACTTCCGTTTCGCAAACATTATGGGAATGTTGCTTTTGAATATTCTCTAAACATTCTGAAACAAATAGTAACATTAAAAAAAAATAAAAAATTTAGTTGAATGTATAACCAAAATGTTTCAGAAAAAAAAACATTCCATGCATGAACAATGTTTTTGTGCTAACGTTTGAGAACGTTATTAAAGACCACATAACTATATTCTATTAACGTTACTGGAAGAAAGTTTGCTCATTACTTTGAGAGAACCTTGCCAGAACGTTTTCAGTTCGCTGGGATAGTGTTGCGTGGCTTGATGAATGACAATATGTAGCTTACACTGAACTATTAATCACACAATATAAAAAGCAATACTTTCTCATAGTATTTGCACTTCATCATTGCTCTTCATGTGTTGCAGGTTTATTAATGGAAATGCAATGAAGCACCTCTGGAGTTTGCAGGATGATGCCAGTAAATGGGAAGATCTCCGCAGAATCTCAGTATTTCAGGGCTCAGAAAACTGACGTCCTTCAGTGGTTCTTCAGATGCGATCCAGACCAGAGACCCCACATCAGATTTCTCCTATTGATAATTAAAACACAACGCTTGACTGAACGCTGAAACCTGAAACTTCCAGAGTAAAATATTTATTTTGCAAGTTTAATGTGGATATACAATGATTTTATGGATGGATGTATTTAATGATAGAAATTAGAATTAGAAATTTAATAGAACTGATAGAATAGAATTATTAATAATTATAAAAATGTAATCATTTAATAATAGAAAAAAAAAGACTTTTGAATTGCTGTTAATGAAAATGCACACAAAACCAGCTAAACCTTAAAGTCCCGTTCAAACCAAACACTATAATTATAATGATAAAGATATACTTCTGAAAGATATGGAAGCTTGATTCCGCCACAGAATAATGAAAAAAAAAATTAAAAAATAATTGCAGTCGAGTTTCTATCTCGCAATTCTGACTTGAGTTCTGAGTTTACATTTCGTCACTCCACATCTATAACGTTCATGACACAGAGGAGAGATGAAATCACTTTCATGTTGTTGTTTTTTTCAGCTGATGAACAATAAAAACATTGAAAGCCAATCAGAATCCATTCAACTTTAATGAGCTTGAGTAATGCAGCACGGGCTTATAATAAACAACATTATTGAGCGTTGTGTGGACACTAATAGTTCATCGCTGTCTTTTTAGTTATCATTTTCAGTGTTAATGGCTTTCAACTCCTTGATCCTGACATAAAAGCATTATGAGTCTGGGGGCGGGGCTATCCATGTGACAGACAGCAGATGGGGGCGTGGCCAGGAAAGCGGTATAAAAATCTGTTTAGTGAAGCTGTTGATGCCGAAATCACACACTTTGGCTATAAGCAAACATTTTGAGATGAAAAATCTGTGAAGAGTTTGATAAAGTTTATACATTATACAACTAATTACCTTTCATTTAGCTTGATAAACACCCCCCCCCCCCCCCCAATTTAGTCTCATTTATATGATTTATATTCATGTAGTAGATGCTTTTATCTGAGGTTCATGAAACATGATGGACATGCAGATTAATTTCTGCAGGACTATTTTTAGACATCATCAATTTCATTCATATTTCATCAAAGTCAAATGCAGATATGGTCAGAATAGCCAGTGTATAGTTAATAAACGAAACCTGAGTCTGATTTGTAGAATGAAGCATGTGGGCATAAGAAAGACTTTAATGGTGATTATATTGTTTCTCACCTCAGAAAGGTCAGCTCTGACTTGTGATTTGATGTAACACTTCTCTTTTCCAGGAAACTTGACTGCTGTAATGCCCTGTAAAAGAGTGAAAATAAATGAGTTATTTTATGAGCAGCTCTGAAATGAGATGAATGGGTTCATTATGTGCTACTCACGGCTTTGAAGTCTTGAACTTCCACAATTTTCCCAACTCCAGCATCTGAATCGTCTTCTATCTTTATATCGATGTTACTGTAGTGAGCGCTGATCGCCTGTCCACACGAACATACCAGAGTTAAGTTCGTTTTTTAAATTAAGTGAGTGTTTGCTTACAACAAGAAAAATATCCACATATGGGGTCAGAAAAATAAACTTAATTGAAAGGGTATACGAGATTATTTTTCTTGCCCCATTGGCAGATATTTGTTCTTCCTTTACGAAAAAAATTCACTTAATTTTGGAGCATTTTTTCAGAAAACAAGACTTAATATCTTAGGTCATTTTACTTCTCTGGTAAATGTATCTTCATTTGAGAATGTTGAATTTTTACTGGGAGAAAAAGACAAAAATATTAAATGAGATATATATAAATAATCGTAAAAATGAAAAAAAAAAAACTAATATTAAAATAATTAAAATTAAAATTAAATATGTAAAACTTCCGCTATTATTTCAATCATTCAATCATATTTCAATCATTTCTTATGTTGCTTTAGTTTAACGATGTACAAGAATAATTAAAACTAAAACACAAATAAAATGAATAAAAACTATATAGACTTTAAAAAAAAAAAAAACGGTTTGTGTGGTTATAAAAATTATTTTAAAAATTACAATTTTAACAATTTTTACATTTTAAGGTTAAAAATATTTTTTATATATTTAAAAAATAATAAAAATATCCAAACACAACAAAACTAATTCAAAAAACTAAACAATTTTAAAAGGAATAAATGTAAAAAAAAAAATATATATATATAATATATATATATATATATATATATATATATATATATATATTTAAGCTAGTTGCTAAGGCAACATTTCACATTTAGTTTAACTTGATGTACTATAGTAACTAAAACTAAAACTGAAATAAAAATGATTAAAAACTGTATATACCCCCCCCCCACCCAAAAAAAATACTAGAAATTGCAAAACACACAACAAAATTACTAAAACGTTAACTAAAATTTAAATGAAAATAAAAAAATATAAATGAAAAACTAATTCAAATCATATTAATAAAAACTAAAGAAAACAATAATAAATGAATAAAATAATATCTCAAAATAACACTGCAACATACAAATAATACATATTTTAATCCAGTGGTTCTCATCAGGGAGAAATGATGCTAAATGGAAATGATAAATCTAACCATATAATCATGCATACTTGTCAAAATGAGGAGAAAATGCTTCCAAAATAGAGTAAATTAGTATAAATAATAATTTGTGACATTTTTTTTCTTTTGTACATTATTCAGTTTTGGGTTGCCACTTAATCTGCGTCCTGAAGCGAACCTACTGTAGTTGTGAACCACTGATTTAATCCATATAAAACATACTGTATAATATTGGTGCATTATTTTGTGCAGTGGTCCAGCAGGTGGTTTGCTCACGGGTGCAGCTCTTACTGGCCGTTTGTGTTTGCGTTGGGAAGTGATGCATGCTGATCTGTTTGCAGTGTTAACACTGCATGATTATAACCCAGCACACAGACCTCTTTGTTTGCCGTCTTTAACCTGGTGGATTTTTTTGAAATACCAGAGGTGCCTGAAATCAATGCACACTGATGGCTGCAAATGCAAACACGACGCTGCCTGCTTCATTGATCATTCCTGACACTTTGCTGAGACAAACTGCAATTTAAATATTCTCATTCCAACTCAGACCTACTGTGCTTTAAATATCGACACGTCTGCGCTATTGCATCAGCATGCATTTGAAAGCACAACTGTGTGATTATGCAATGCGGAATATTAAAAATGTATACTTTAAACATAGCAGTGTTACAAAATCCCCCCGATGAATGCACGCATGCATGCAAATTAAACCCAAAACACAGAACAATTTGCTGCACATCAAGAAGAGCAAATAGTAAAATGTTTTTATTATTACTCAGTTAACTCGTCACAATCAATTCTGTCAGTCCACCTCATCAATAATGAACATTTTACTGCTTTGATTTGCCTTTAAGGAGTTCAAGTTTTAGCTTTAGTGGGCTGAATTTGATAGACGCTCCCAAAGGCGATATTTTTGTGTAGGAAGTTGCTGAACAGTTGCACTAATTTTGAGCCAAACTAGTGTAGACTACTGTACTGTCTGGTCTGAGACACTTACTTCTTTCTCGCTGACTTTCCACAAGTAAAAAGCTCCAATGCCTCCAAAGAGCAGCAGAACGGCGCCAGCGATGAAGGCTACGACCGCCGTCTTCTTCACACGCATAAACCCTCTGGGCTTCAAGCTACTGTAAGCCTTATTAAACGCACATCGTTGGATTATAGACATAAATCAAGTATATTAGATGCATAATGTGAAGTTTAAGCATAAAATGAAAGCATCTCATACCTCAAAAGGAACTTTTTCAGATGTTTCCTCCATGGCGTTCTGGCTTCTACTGAAAGCAGAGCTTTGTGACTTGGTGTAGCTTCTCTCGAGTTTCTGTCATGTAGGTGAGAGAGAGGAAAAATTCGGGAAAAATAAACAAGGTCCCGGAGAAACCCAAGCCTGGAATTCCTCTCCGGGGATTTTCTGTGGCCTGAGAAAACAGTGCTGAGACACACGCTTCAGACTATTCATGCACATTTCCAGTGAATCTGTGTAAATTGACAGGCAAAAAGAGGCCCGGTTTGCCTGAACTCACTGATGTAAATCTATGGGACGCTTTCGAAGGCAACATTTATTTTTAAATTCAACAAAAGTCGAGCAAGTTCTTTAGTTTAACTAGGGCTGGATCTGTATAAGGTCACATTCATGTACGCTAGCAGTCAAAAGTTTGGACACATCACTCATTTTCATGACTATTTCTCACTTTAAAATAACAGTAAACTAAATCGAGGTGTGACACAAATGAAGAACTTCTTCTTTGTCAAGTTTCTAGCTTTTTTCACTATGAACATTGTCATTAGTCAGTTGACGACACAGCATTTGACCAATGGATTTACAAAAATCCTTCCAGGTTTAAGAAGTGTTTCAACATTGCATCAACTACTGATAAACACATTCATATTTATTTGAATTATCAGTCAGTAGGTTATTTAACCAAAGTATTATTGAAAGACTTTTGTCTTCCAAACTCATTAAAATGCACAAATTCTCGTCATTTCTTATTTGCAGACATTCATCTGAACCTCTTTCACCTGATATATTTACTGTAAAGGTTTGGTCAATCAGCAATTCTGTAAAAGACAATATCTCCCTTCGCATTGAACTTTGAGCATCGCAACTTTGCAGATGTTGTTTCTGCTCAAACAGCAACATTACACACTAACCAAAGTTAAAAAAGTGGAATCATAATAATTGACCCCTTTAAGTACCCCTGACATTTTAAAATTCATGTTTTAATAATTAAGTATCACATTTGCATGTTCACAGTTCTCTGACACTGGTTAATGTTCATATGGCATGCAGGTAAACATAAAATATTTCTTCTTTTTTAGTAAGTGAATTATTTTGAATTTTGATTGCTATTTTAAAATTATTTATTTTAATTTGACATTTTTATGATTTAATTACATTTTTGCCTTTCATTAAATTCACAAACCCCCAGCAGTTCCCTTACGAACCCCAGTTTGGGAAACCTTGATGTAACATATGACCCTGGACCACAAAACCAGTCTTAAGTGTCAATTTTTCAATAAATAAGCTTTCCATTGATGTATGGTTTGTTATGATCGGACAATATTTGTCTGAGATACAACTATTTGAAAATCTGGAATCTGAGGGTGCAAAACAATCTAAATATTGAGAAAATCGCCTTTAAAGTTGTCCAAATGAAGTTCTTAGAAATGCATATTACTAATCAAAAATGAAGTTTTTATACATTTATGGTAATAAATTTACAAAATATCTTCCTGGAACATGATTTTTACTTAATACCCTAATGATTTTTGGCATAAAATTGATCATTTTGACCCATACAATGTATTTTTGGCTATTGCTACAAATATACCCCAGCGACTTAAGACTGGTTTTGTGGTCCAGGGTCACATATAATGTTTAATGCACTTCATGTTGTTTATTACAATGAAAGGAATATATTTTCTCACTCTTTGTATTTTTACATCATGTTACAAGATTATCCTGTTTAAATAAATATGATAAACGAGTAAGGTCAAAAGTAATCTAAAAGTAATCTGATTATATTACCTAAAATGTGTAATGTAATGGATTACGTTACTGACTACAATGTTTGTCATGTAATTTGGAATCAGTAACGGATTACAATTTGTAAGTAATCTACCCAGCTCTGTATATATATACATATACATACATATACATATATATATATATATATATATATATATATATATATATATATATATATATATATATATGCCATGAAAAGGTTTCTGCCCCCTTCCTGTGTTTTTTTTTTTTGCATATTTGTCACACTTAAAAGATTCAAATCATCAAACAAATGTTAATATTACACAAAGATAATGCAAGAAAATTCAAAATGCAGTTTTTTAAATGATGATTTCATTTACTAAGGGACAAAGCTGTTCAAACCTTCCTGGCCCTACGTGAAAAATTAATTGCCCCCTCCTGTTAAATCATGAAAGGACTGTGATTAAACACATTATTTTAGAAAGCTGAGTTAAATGTCACTAGCCAAACCCAGGCCTGATTACTGCCAGACCTGATGAATCAAGAAATCACTTAAATAGAACCTGTCTGACAAAGTGAAGCATGTTTAAAGAGCAACACATCATTCTGTGATCTTAAGAAATTCATAAACAGATGAGAAACAAAATAGTTGACATGTATCATTCTGGAAAGGGTTATAAAGCCATTTCTAAGGCTTTGGGACTCCAGCGAACCATGGTCAGAGCCATTATTCACAAATGGAGAAAACTCGGAACAGTGGTGAACCTTCCCAGGAGTGACCGGCCTACCGAAATTACTCCAAGAGCACAAAGACGACTCATCGAGGAGGTCATAAAAGAACCCAGAACAACATCTAAAGAACTGCAGGCCTAACTCGCCTCAATTAAGGTCAGTGTTCATGATTCAACAATAAGAAAGAGACTGGGCAAAAACAGCATCCATGGGAGAGTACCAAGGCAAAAGCCATTGCTGACCAAAAAGAACACAAAGGCTCGTCTCACATTTGCCAAAAAATATCTTGATTATCCCCAAGACTTTTGGGCAAATATTCTGTGGACTGATGCGACAAAAGTTGAACTTTTTGGAAGGTGTGTGTCCCGTTACATCTGGTGTAAAACCAACACAGCATTTCATAAAAAGAACATCATACCAACAGTCAAACATGGTGGTGGTAGTGTGATGGTCTGGGGCTGCTTTGCAGCTTCAGAACCTGGATGACTCGCCATAATTGATGGAACCATGAATTCTGCTCTCTATCAGAAAATCCTGAAGGATAATGTCCAGCCATCTGTTCGTGACCTCAAGCTCAGGTACACTTGGGTTCTGCAGCAGGACAATGATCCCAAATACAGCAGCAAGTTCACCTCTGAATGTCTCAAGACAAACAAAATGAAGGTTTTGGAGTGACCAAGTCAAAGTCCAGACTTAAATCTGATTGAGATGCTGTGGCATGACCTTAAACAGTCCTTTCATGCTCGAAAACCCCTCCAATGTGGCTGAATTAAAATAATTCTGCAAAGAAGAGAGGGCCAAAATTCCTCCTCAGCGACGTGAAAGACTCATTGCCAGTTTTCACAAACGCTTGATTGCAGTTGTTGCTGCAAAGGGCGGCACAACCAGTTATTAGGTTTAGGGGGCAATTACTTTTTCACACAGGGCCAGGCAGGTTTGGACAGCTTTTTTCCCTTAATAAATGAAACCATTATTTCAAAACTGCATTTTATATTTACTCGGGTTATCTTTGAGTAATATTACAATTTGTTTGATGATCTGAATCTTTTAAGTGTTACAAATATGCAAAAAGTTAAAAAAAAAAACAGGAAGGGGGCAAATATTTTTTTCACCATATATATATATATATATATATATATATATATATATATATATAATTTTTTTTCTTTAATATTTCAGCTGATTGCCAGGGCAACATTTTTTATTTTCATTTAGTTTAACTTGATGTACTATATAGCTAAAATAAACTAAATAACTAATACTAATAACAATAATAACTAAAGAATAACTAAAGAACTAATAACAAAAGACAAAAGCATACAACAAAATTACTAAAACTGTAACTAAAATGAAAATGGAAAATATAAAAATAAAAACTAATTCAAAATATAAATTAATAAATTGATAAAAAATTCAGTTAATTTTATTTGTCTACAAAGCTAATATTCAAGAATTTAAACAGAAGTATGAAATATTTATGAGATGGTAAATTATGTCTTTTGACTGGATTAGACAAGGATGCAACACATTGTAGATGTAACATTTTTTCTCATGTTTTCATTTCTTAAAATAGCATTTCATTTCTTTCTGCCAAAGTAGCGCCAAGGTCATGAGCTGGATTGCAACTGATAAAATGTAAATGTGTGATTTGAATAAAAATGTAAGTCAAATGCATAGATGTAAATGTAAAAAAGAAATAACTTGTTCATTGTAAGTAAACGTTAAAAAAGTGGTAACATTTGTAGCTTTATAAAAATGACATTTAAAGTGTTGCAGTTTGTTACTCATCCATTTAACCTTTTTAATATAATGCAATTTTATAACAAAATTCAATTGTAAGCACAATTTATAATTGTCTGCAAAGGTAATTCAGACACCTAAAGATCGAAAACTTTTATAATCGTAATGATGTCTGAACTTTTGACTTGTTTTTGTCAAGGATTAAAAACATTGTAGATTTCACCAACTCAATTTATATTTATGATCAAAATTTAAATCAGAAGCCTTAAGAACCGTTTCAAGATGATAAATGATGTCCATAATTTTGACTGGTTTTGTCAAAGATGCAAAACATGGTAGATTTTATCATAACTTATTTTATTTCTCATGATTTCATTTTTAAAGAGAAACAACTTTGCTCAGTCTGAATAAATGTTATAAAAATTGTAAATTTTTTAGCTTACAAAATTACATTTAATGTGTGCTACATTTTGTAACTCATCCATTTAACCTTTTAATATAACTCAGATGGCTTAAGATTATGTCCAAAATTATCAAGTATGCAAAACATTGTAGGTTTACAATAACTTATTTTATTTCTCATGTCCACATTTCTTAAAAAGAAACTTGTATAAGTCAACATTATAAAAGTGGTAACATTTGTAGCTTTAAAAAAATGACATTTAATGTGTTACATTTTGTTACAATGTGACTTACAAACAAACACAATCACATTATATTCATCCAAAACATGCTATGAAAAAAACAACAGGTAATATTGTTAAAAATATAATTTGTATATACAAAACATCAATGCAGTCAAAGATAATATGTACAGCAACATTATTACAGTATATGCCAGTGTCAGACTGAGGTATCATCAGGCTTGTGTAAATCTGCCGGGACTCTCTGTGGCGATGGGTTTGGTGGAGTGTGTGAAGACTTGCATGTCTATATTCTCCGAGTCTTGTCTCCGCTGAGACTGTGGAGAGCAGATGTGAATGTAATCGTACTGACTCTGCTGATCTTCTGTAAGGCTGTGCAAGGCCACGCTTCTGTTGGTCTGAGTGTCGTAGCTGCTCCTCTGAAGCGTGGCCTGCGAGGATGGCCTCGTCCTTGAGAAGGTCGAGAGATGTCTGCTATTAACGTTCCCGCTGGTTCTGCTCACAGACGGGCTCCAGCATCTGTCCGAGTGACCGAGGATCCTGCACTCGCTGGTGCAGGCCCACAGACCTGAGGAAACACACTCCGGTAAGCATTCGTACACAACTGCAACCGCTAATTGCAGCTTCTTAGCTCAATTCTGATTTTTTGAAATATCTTGCAGTATAGAAGCTTCAGTCTAATCCAGTCAACAGCAATTTAGCAACTCTGACTTTACATCTCGCAATTATGATGTTTTTTGTTTTTTTTCAGAATTCAAGTATGCATGTTTATATTTCGTAGCAATTCAGACTTCTCAGAATTTTTCGTTTCGTGAGACAAACTCGTAATTTGACCTTTTTCTTGGAATTCTGAGTTGAAATCTCACTGTTCAGACTTTTCTTCTCAGAATTGCTAGTTTCTTGCAATTTGTGACATATAAGCTCGCAATAAACTCTAACCAATCCAATCAACAGCATTAATGAGTTCACATTTTGCAATTCTTTCTTGTGATTTGTTTTCCCCGGAATTCTGAGTTTATCTCGCAATTCTAACTTTTTTCTAAGAATTCTGAGTTTATCTCGCAATTCTAACTTTTTTCTAAGAATTCTGAGTTTATCTCGCAATTCTGACTTTTTTCTAAGAATTCTGAGTTTATCTCGCAATTCTAACTTTTTTCTAAGAATTCTGAGTTTATATCTCGTAATTTTGACTTTTTTCTAAGAATTCTGAGCATAATTTTGACCTTTTCTCTGACTTGAGGTTACATCTCATAATTTTGACTTTTTTTATTTACATTTCTGAGTTTACATCTTTGAATTCAGATTTTTTTTTTAATTAAATAAAATTTAAAAATTGTGACTGAGTAATTGTGCCCTTTTTTCCCGCAATTTATATTGTGAGTTTGTCTCACAATTCAGACTTTTCTTCTAAGAATCGCGACGTATAAATTCATCATAAACTCAAAGTTTTCACTTTTTTTCTTGCAGTTGTGAGCTTAAATCTCACAATTCTGACTTTTTATCTCAGAATTGCACGTTTATATCTCACAATTGAAAATTATATATTTTACATCCCGCAATTCTGACTTTTCTTCTCAGTACTGCAGTCTATAAACTTGAGTTATGTTGAGTTAAGTCAGAATTGTGAGAAATAAACTCAAAATTGCAAGAAAAAGTTAACTTTCATAGATCTGAATCAAATACCTTCACTTTTCTTTCTCATCAGAAAATACGCTCGTTCGACTCTTAACGTGCTCAGATGCGTGCGACTCGTGATATGCACACTGCTCAGCTCTATTAGTGCGTGTGTGATCGCTCAGGCTCTTTGTTTCCCATAGATTAGCGTTTAACAAAGCTGCACTAGAAATGAATCAAAACTGACCTTGAAGTGAAGCGATCCAATCAGCAGCTCATTAATCTGAGCACCTCTCTACTTTAACTTTGCCTCACTAATCCACAGGACACATCGTCAACGCAACCATGATCCTGGAAAAAATAATTGCCCTGACAATCGTCTGTGTAAGAAGTCGTGCTACCAGCGACTCTGCGTCTTTGTCTGTTTCATCGCTGCACTGTTATCAAGAACACAAATGATCAGTTATATAAGACTTACTTTCTAACTGTATAAACCTACAACTGTCTCCTCTCTCATTAGTGTAAGACCTATATCAATGCTCCAAATCCTCCAATTATTCATTGTTTTGCATCAGACCCTATTTTCAAGTAGTTTTGAAATTGAACAATATGGTTTGGAGGCAAGGATATATACGTATACTTGTATGTTTCTGCATGTTTATATTCAAATTAGTGCTGTCAAATGATTAATCACGATTAATTGCATCCAAAATAAAAGTTTTTGTTTACATAATATATGTGTGTACTGTGTATATTTATTATGTATATATTATGTATAAAGACACACACATACAGCATATATTTTGAAAATATTTACATGTATTTACATGTATATATTTATATTCATATAAATTATATCATGTATAAATTAATTTAATATATAAACGTAACATTTTTCTTAAATATATACATGCATGTGTATGTTTATATATACTTAATAAATATACACAGTACACACATATGTAAACAAACTTTTATTTTGGATGTGATTAATCGTGATTAATCGTTTGACAGCACTAATTAAAATATATTAATGTGTTTAGATAAAAGTATATGCTAAAATAAATACATATAGAATATAATATTTATTTATAATTACAAAAAATATTTATGATATAAAAATAAACATTTAATATTTTAAATTTTTGCTTATAAGGTATTATTATATTATATTATGTATATGTATAAACATATTTAAATATTAATATGAAATTAAATTAAGAAAATATATAGAATTTTATAATACCCTGCTAAACTATGGGGGGGGGAAAAATAAATAAATAAATAATAATAAAAAAAAATATATGTATATATATATATATATATATATGTATATATATATATATATATATATATATATATATATATATATATATATATATATATATATATATATATATATAAAATTATAATACAAATTTTAAAAAGTGAAATATATATTTTATATATATATATATATATATATATTTATCCTTTATTAATATATATATATATATATATATATATATATATATATATATATATATATATATTTCACTTTTTAAAATTTGTATTATAATTTTATATATATATATATATATATATATATATATATATATATATATATATATATATATATATTTTTTTTTTTTTTTAGATAAAGGCAACTGCTAAAACAAATACTATTATTATTATTATTATTATTATTATTATTATTATGAGAATTCTGCAAAAAATATTAAATATATTACCATTTTGGACATGTATATACATAAAAAATATACAATAAAATATAGTATGTGTAATAAATAGTTCTGAGTATGTCAGTCAGTTGATTCTAACCTTTATATGACGTGTAGTCTTTTTTGAGGCCTTCACTGATGTCAGAATCACTGTCATTAACATCACTGTCTCCTTTTCCGCTGTCTTTGCCGCTGATCTGTGGGTCTCTGACTGCGATGGTCATCATGGAGTTTCCTTTCCATACCGTGATGGGACGAGCGTTGTCTTTACCATAACCAGGCAAAGTGGAATATCCCTGTGAAAACACAAGAACCAAAGCTCATCCTCTCTGCTCTTCTGGAACGACATGATGGTGAGTAAATAATGACAGACTTTTCTTTTTGTTGATAAACTACTGTTACTGTTACTGTTGCTGTTAAGCACTCTTTTGTGTTCAGTCTGCACTATTTTATTTTATTTTTTGGGTATACTGTATATACACACGTTGATCAGACAGATGTCTTTGACTGTTGCATTGCATGCTTGTTTTATTTCTGCATCCTGTGCCATGAACCTATTTATTTTAAAGACAGCTTACGACAAATAAAAACAGGTATATTTTGTAAAACACATTTAGAAACCCATTCTGTTGTGCTCCTTCTAGCTGTTTTGTAACACTTGTGACATGTGACCCCTGCGATCTGTCACATTGCTTTGCACTACGTTTTTATTGCTGGTCTATTTATTAATAGTTTTTGGCCATTTGGTCACATCTCACTGTATTTTCAGTGCCTTCCGCTATAAGCACTGCATTTTTAAAACAACATATGAAGTTAAAAACAGATTTGTTTCAATCTGTGCAACTTTTAGCTGTTTTTAATGCAAGCAGTGCATTGTGTTTGTATGCCTCCTTCGGTCATTGCATCACATCTCTGTTTTTCAGGGTTTCACAAAATGAGTGTTATGTTTTTAAGACAACCTGTCAAGTTAATAACTGATTGACCTGTTTTCTGTTTTATTCCTTTGCATCAGTCTCCTTTATTGTTATTTTATTTATTTGATTTGATTTTAGCTTGTTGTCATGTGCATCAGACAGACATTTTTGGCTGTTGCATCACTGTTTTTAATATTCTTTTGTCTTTTTTTTTATTCCAAAGTGAGCATTGTATTTTTAACATGGGGTGTCAATTTAAGCAGTTAAATTCAGTGTTATTTCAGTATAATTGAGATGCTATTATAGTTTTTTTATTAATATTTGAATCAGTTTTTATTTTTATGTTCTGTTTTCATTTTAATTTTAGTTAAAATTTTAATTTAAAGTTTTTAATTTGTGTGTGCTTTTGTCATATTTTGTGTGCATATATATATATAGTTCATTTTTAGTTATTTTAGTACATTGTTAAAATAAATTAAAATGAGAATTTATTTTTTCATATTTATCTTGTTGCACTTAACATATATTTTATTTCAAGTAACGAAAGTGCTTTTTTATGATTTTAGATTTGTTCACTATAATAACTAAATTTGTTCCCAATCCTCCCGTTGTTATAATCATTTTTGCTCTTTTGCACCATTTTATTTATTGTTGCAAACATATCATATGGACGATGTTGAGCGTTGCATTGCATCTCGCTTTTTTTGGTTGTCAATCTGCATTTTATTTTTTTAAATTCTCATTATATGTAGGCTACATATATATGAGATGCACGTCTTTGTTCACTGCATTGTGCAAAGTTAACATTTTAAAAAATGTTTTGTTCCATTCCTTTGCATTCCATATGCACTGTTTTGCATTGGCCTGTGCACGTGCATCAGATGAACGTCATTGGCTTTCATGTTTTGTGTCATTAGCATTGCTTTCGAGCCATGTGTTGTGTTCAGCTGTGCTCTGTCGAGCTGTTTTTGAATGCATGTCCTGTGTGAACGGCCCCTCAAACACACACACACACACACACACACACACACACACACACAGAAAGAAACAGTCACCACTTACATCTATTTCCCCTGCCACACTCCTATATTTGCTCTTGAAGGTCTGTGGGGTTTCGTTAAAAACTTCGGCCGTCGCCTGCACGCTGTTGTGTAGTTTCTCAGGTGTGCTGATGACGGTTGTGGAGTGAAATGCATGCGTGTCGAACACATTGGCAGTCTGGCTGGAGATCATCGACACGGCGTTGTGCTCTTTATCGTAAGGAATATCCACCGTGTCAGGAAGGTTAGCTTGTCTCTTCTGACCATTTTTGCGACTTTTGCATAGTATGTACGATAAAATAGCCAAAAACAGCAGCGAGGAACTCGTCAAAGTCAAGATTAAAATAAGCGTCCATTGTTTAGGTTCGCCGTCCTCTCTTTCGTCATAAAAATTGCCATTTGAGGGTGCAGACTCGGTTACGGTGAAATGAATCGTAGCTGTTGAGGTTAGCGACGGGTGGCCATTGTCGTTAACCGTCACTAAGACTTTCCATAAGTCGTACTCGTCGTAAGCGATTTTGCGGTTGATATATATTTCCCCTGTATTCGGATCGATGGCGAAACCGAAATCGCCTCCATCGTAGAGTTTGTAAGTGAGCTCTGCGTTCAAACCGGCATCTGAATCTTTCGCCGCGATTCGGGTCACGATATAACCGGGCGGCGCGTCTCTGGGAAGCTGGATTTCGGCAGATCCGTTGACGAGTGGTGGTTGCGTTATCGAAGGTGCGTTGTCGTTCTGATCTACTACTTTTATAATCAGTACAGCGTTGTTGTGAAGTTGCGGCCATCCTCGGTCGCTGGCCTGGACGCGAAGATCTAGCCGCTTCGTGACTTCGTAATTAAAACTTTGCAAGGCGTAAACGTTCCCAGCTTGATTCATAATAGCAAACCTGGAGACGCTGTTGGTGTCCGAGTCAAAAAGCTCATAGGTTATTTCCCCGTTAAGCCCAGAATCCTGATCGCTGGCTAAAATCGTAGTGATGTAGGTACCTGGAAGTTGATTCTCCTCAATGAAACCTTCATATATCTTAGCGCTGAATGTCGGCACGTTGTCATTGACGTCTGTAAGCCGTATAATGTAATGAGTTACCGTGCGTAACGGCGGTACGCCAAAATCCTCAGCGACTACAGTCAAATTATACTCCGCGATCTTCTCTCTATCCAGAGGAGCCATCGTGACTATCGTGTAGCTCCCTTCATACGCTCTTTTAAGCCTGAAGTTTCCATGTCCACCGTTCAGAGTGCAGCTCACTTGCCCGTTCGCTCCAGTGTCCTTGTCTTTGATGCTGATTAAAGCCACCAGGATGTCTGGACCTGTGGCTTCGCTAACATGCGCAACGCCATCTGTTACTGACGTAATGGATGTGATGATGATTTCAGGCGGGTTATCATTCACATCTCTGATGTTGATGATGATTTTGCACATTGAGGGCACAGGATTGTGTCCTAAATCGCTGGCTTGCACATCGATTTCATACGTGGTCTCGTCTTCATAATCCACAGGGTTCTGCAAAGTCAAATGTCCAGTTTTGTAATCCAGTTTAAATAGTTGCCTGATCTTTGTTGTGACTTGTTTGCCAAATTCATAAACAACCTGTCCATTGAGACCTTCGTCCGGATCGACAGCGTTTAAGTCAAGCAGTAGCGAATCAACAGGGGTGTCCTCTGGCACATCCACAGAGTAATGGCTGTGGTCAAACAGCGGGCTGTTGTCATTAGCATCCTTCACTTTGACGGTGACATTAGTGGCGCCGCTTTTCGCCGGATTCCCGCCGTCTGCCGCCACGAGTTTGAGCGCGAAAAAAGCGCGGGATTCGCGGTCGAGCTCTTTGACGAGCACCAGCTCCGCATATTTAACCCCATCCACCCGCGTTATGACATCGACGCTAAAGTGAGCGTTCTCGCTCAGATGGTAGGTTTGGATAGAGTTAGAGCCCACGTCTGCGTCCTCGGCGGCGTCCAGCGCGACGCGCGTCCCAAGCGCCGCGCTCTCGGAGATCTCGACGGTGCAGTCGGTGCGCGGGAACACCGGTGAGTTGTCGTTCACGTCCAGCACTTCCACCTCGACGTGAAAGAGCTCAAACTGCTCCGCGGACACGAACGCGACGTCAAAAGTGATTACGCACCGCGGGTTGCGCTTGCAGATGCGTTCGCGGTCGACGCGCTCCTCCACGGTAAGCCTCCCGTCGCTTTCCCTGAATCGGATGAAGGAGCCGGTGGAGGGGCTCATGAGCTTAAACCTGATTCCGGGGAAAGTCCTGCGCGTTTTGTCCGGGGTCCAGGTTACATTGCTGGCTAGAGTTCCGATGACCGTCGGCGGTCGGACCTCCTCGTATATCTTATACCTCACCGTGCGTTCCTCAGAAACGACCTGTGACACCAGCGAAATGCATATCAGCGTACCTCCAAGTATCCGCGTGAATAAAAGTCCTCGCTCCATTTTAGCGCACCTGCGCGCGGAGAGAGTCGCGCTGTTCATCAGGTTCTCTGAACTGAAGCGCAAAGTCACTTGTTCCGCGCGCAGCTTCTTCTCTGACCCCTCCCGCGACAGACACACGCGCCAATGACATTTACAATGCACACGAATGACCAATACACCTTCACACAGGTCTGATGCACGCGGGAACGAACGCTTTATTCAATGCATTATAATGGAATTGAAGAGAATATTCAGTAGGACTCGGGCTTTGTGCGCGCATGTGGGGAGGGTGACAGGACAAAGAAAAAGACATTTCATTTTCTCTCTCCTGTTTGAATGGACAGGGAAGGACACTGGTTTTTAATGCACTGGCTACTGTAGAAACTTGAAATTGCTTGTTTGACTGTCCTTTAGAATGGACATATTATTTACATATATATATTGACGTATGACCTAATTGGGGTCTGTTTTAAAGAAATGACTTAAAATGTCTCCAAAGGTGGACCGAGCAGGCATTGCGTGAGAATGAGGATGGTGACGTGACATTTCTGTCCTCAAAAAATCATTTTCATCATTTGGATGAGCAGCACGTAACACTGATTGTGTCCAATGCACAGAGTATTTTTGGCAGATTGTCCTGCGCTGTGACCGTCCACATCATGAACTGTGAAATACAGAAATGCATCAGTGAACAGTGTGGATGGAAATGCTATTTATTGCTATGTTTGGACTACATTTCACTGTAATGTGCACCAGTATCATTGAGTCCTGTGGAGTAACTCATCAAATCTCTTTCTAAATGTGCATCTCTAGGGATCCTTGAAAATGTGGCTCAACAGGACGCAAGTAAGATAGTTTTCCAAACTTGTAAGTTAAGAAGAGGAAAAGTTGTGCCTCCTGCTATTCATTTAAGGTCTGTTTAACTCCCTCCATCTTCATTTATTCAGTCCTGTGGTGTTGCACCTCCCAAAATAGCCGAATCCCTTTAAACTTCTTCTAAAAGTACTTTAACAGCATTTTCAGATTGTCTTATTATTATTTATGTGCGTTGAGTTTTCACAGCCTCATTAATTGAGAGACTACAGGGAATGTGTGCTTTATAAAAATTAATTTGTCACACTGCGGGGCCATAGAAATGAAAGTGAAACGTTGATTAAAAGTGGTGAAAAAAAAGCACTTTTCCACATTCTCACAATCTGTCTGCCTTCCTCATCCGTCCATCTCTTATCACGAATCTCTCAAAGCAGAACTATAATGTATTCATCTTTAATCTAAATCCAAATCTTGCCCACCGGGTGAAAGTCTCCAGACGCAAGCCTGGATTTCAGTCTGGTTTTGGCCAGTTGTTAAACTCGGAAAATTGCAGTCAGATGTGCGAAGTGTTTCTAAATATTTCATGAATTTATCGTGCGCACCTATCAACCGGCGGTAAAATTTATTCCAAACATTCCAGATGATATTTCACAGAAAGCACTACATTTCTTTGGAAGTTCAGGGCAATCTTTTGTGCTTTCAAATGAATCCGAGAGGCTGAAAAGAGGTTTTTGTAGGGGGAAAAAAATGCTGTGCAACTGTTTGAGAGGAGATAGGGATTCCAAATTCATAGTCCGCTCACAGACATAATTCCATTTTTAATAGGATTCTAAATGCATTTGGTTTCAGGGGATATCTTTTTGCATTTTCAAGTTTGCTAATCACATCCGTCTATGACATGCTTCAAGAAATGGCACGGAAGTCGACACATAAAACTAGGCACGGGCTTCATAAAGGTTTGAAATGGGGATAGAATTATACGCCGGCGATGCCCACAGTTGGCTGATTAGTGTTCTTGCGGGAGATGATTTTAAGATTCCTTCTGGACACAGTAGCGTCTCTCTCTCCGGGGGAAACCGAGCCTTTCTGCGAACAGCATTAAGATTTGCAACATTTGGGGAAAATGCCACGAGAATTGTGTTTGCCAGTCTTCAGTGGCAGCTCTGATGATTATATTGAGAGATAGAAGGAAAATATATCCGTGACCTTTGCCTTATCAACCGTTCCATGTAAACATTTAGTTTAATGGCATTTGAATGCATGCATTTTGACGTAATGCACTGTATACAAGATTGCTTGCCCTTTCTCCTTATGCACTATAATAAAAAGATTTTTCAAAGATTATCGAAATGTGTTTTACAAGAAAATACTATTTCAGTCTTTCTACTTCAAAATTTCATGCTGAATTCAATGCGTTGTATGCCATTTCTTTTGCAGTGAATGGGTGCCGTCAGAATGAGAGTCCAAACTGCTGATAAAAACATCACAATAATCCACAGCACTCCAGTCCATCAGTTAACATCTGGAGAAGACAAAAGATGAAACAAATCAAGACGTTTTTAACTTTAAGCTATTGTTAAAACATTAGTCCATAATCCATAACAGCGCTTCCTCCAGTGAAAAATTCATCTCCTGTTGTCTCTAATCCACACACTAATTTGTTTAGAGCTGTTCTGGACTGTTTTGGCATGTAAACGCTGCTTGATCTGTGCAGATCTGCTGATACACACCAGAACATTATTTCACTGGAGGAAGCGTTATTATGGATTATTACTATTTTGAATTAGCTTTTATTTTTATATTTTCATTTTTATTTTTTTCTTCCCAATTTTAATATTTTTCTTAGCTGTTTATATATAGAAAAAAATATTTCTATTTAGCTTATTTTTTTATTTTGGTTTTATATTTTAGTGCTTAAACTTATTTCAGTTGCCCAGGCAGCATTTCTAATTTTCATTTTTTTTTTATTTAAGAAACTTTTATATTTTTTTGTTTAATATTTTTTTATATATTATATTTTTTATATTTTCATATTTAATTTATTTTAAATTTAGTTTAAATCATTTTAGTAATTAAAAATAAAAATAAAAAATACTTTTTTTCAGTCAGCATTTCTAAATTTCATTTAAGTTTTTTGTTAGTTTAAGTTCTTCATATAATATTTGTATTTTTTTTTTCAGCTTTATTTTAATTAATAAAAATGGTTTTAGGTACCAATAACAGTCATTTCCTGAAGTTAAAATCCCATTCACAGTCTCCATAAAGAAATAATTTTATAATATGGATTATGGACTCCTATTTTAGCCAGAAACAACGGTTTGAAGTTAAAAACGACTTAATGCTGGATTAGTTTCAGCTTTTGTCTTCTCCAGATGTTAACTGATGGACTGGAGTGGTGTGGATTATTGTGATGTTTTTATCAGCTGTTTGGACTCTCATTCTGACGGCACCCATTCACTGCAGAGCATCCATTGCTGAGACACTGATGCAATGCTACATTTCTCCAAATCTGATGAAGAAACAAACTCATCTACAACTTGGATGATCTGAGAAGGAGCATTTTTTCTGGAAATTTTAATTTTTTGGTGAACTATTCCTTTAAGTCCTTAGATGTTTCTCCTAAAGTTCCTCTATGTGTGGACCCTCATTCATTTCTAAAGAAGTCTAAACAACAAACAAAATCATCTACAGCTTGGATGGCCTGACTACATTTTCATTTCTGGGTGAAATATTCCTTTAAGCCATGCATCTGCAGTGCTATCATATCAAATTATACAGTCTATTTAGGATTTATTAGACTCTTTTGTATCATACTGACATATTTTGTTGCTTGTTCATACTTCAACCAGCTACTGCCTTCCCACAATGCTTCATTTCTGATTATTTTCCTGCAGGCGCTCTTTCTCTCTTGGCCGTCTTCCATTAGCCTAGCCTCACTGTCATCCAATACAGCCTGTGTTCATCTGGGAAAAACACCTACAAAACATCAAGAAAAGAACTAAAATGAAAGGAAATCTAACCAAAGATTTATTTCATGACCTGAATTAATCGTGTGTTTTGACGGAGTGCAGTTTTGTGTCTCCTGCATCATTCAGAGTCGATGAGAATCGCAGTGACCTTCAGTGCATCATCTTTGATTACAGTCGTTTATGAAAAGATATAATGCATTATAATGTACCGTATGAATACTTTCATAATGCATTATACATATAAGCTTCAAGTGTTAATGCATTAACTAACACCAAATTAACATTTTTTTATTAACCTTTGTTAACGTTAATGTTACTAAAAATGTTCATGTGTTACCGCCTTAACTAATGTTAACATTTACAAATACATTTTTAAGATCAAAACTTAACAAATGTTGAGACAGATTAATAAAATAAAAATGAAATACATAGGTATTTTGAAAT
>CM071946.1:34985663-35335663 GCA_036784905.1 Acrossocheilus fasciatus | reverse complement strand
TATTAACTGGATGTACTAAAATAACTAAAAGTTAATGAACTGAATTAGACATATTTAGATATTTTTACTATATTTTAATTTTTTTTTACTGTATTTTTGTTGTTGTTGCTGCTGCAGCGTTTATTACTTAAAGTAAACATTAACTTTGAAAAAAAATTAAAAACACCCATGTACTAAATTAATTAATATTAAAACTGAAATAAAAATGAATGCAAACTATACAGACATATTTTTAAAAAAAATTACAAAAACACAACAAAATTATTTAAAAAAAACTAACTAATATTAACAAAATAAAATAAAATATTTATTTCAGCTATTGCAGGGCAATATTTATTTACTAAAATAACTTAAATAAAAATGAACCAAAATTACTAAATTTTTAACAAAAAATGTTAATGGAAATTTAAAAAACTAATTGAAAATATTAATTAAAAACTCTAATAGTGGATCTACGATAACACAGCAGAGCACACAGCAACTTCTGAATGAGCGTCCGTGGACAAAGACACTTCTGGCCCGTGGCGTATCAGCCAAACCTCGAGTCTTCTCTCTCGTTTATCAGACCTGTGAAGCTCTGTGAAGTCATCCGGAGGAGGAGAGGCAGGTTAAAGCACGCAATTGGCTTTGACTGAACAGAAATCCTTCCCATCCTCCCCAAAACCTTTGAACTGCGGGAAACAATACGTTCTCTCTCTGCTTCACTAACGCACTTACACTATTAAACATTTCATGCTGTTCATTCACAGTTCCTGACAGATCTGAGAGCCAAAGCCAGAAAGGGATATGAAATCAAACCGAGATTCACACAACATATTGGAAAGTACAGGCTGCCGTTTCAAACCGCTAGACATCAGTCATAAAGCAGGAATCCAAATCTGGGTAAGCGGAATGAGACGAAATGATTAAATATGGATTAATAATCAGAAAGCACACAGACAGAGGATGAATATGACTCTAAATATGCATCAAAGGAGCTGTGTTAGTGAATATTAATGAAAGACAAGCCTTCGGCTCTCTGGAAACTCTGGAAAAAACACAACAAATCAAACACTGAGACAAATACTATATTTTCCCGTTTAATAATTTTTGCATGGCAGAAGAAAACAGCCCTCTTTATCATTCAGCACGACATACGCTCGGAATATAAATGAGCCGCTTTGGGTTTCTTAACATTCAAAGTGGTAAACAGCGAAATCCAATAAAAATCAGCCGAACATTAAGTCAAGCTGACGTTTCTCTTCGATACAAACGGAGAGTTTTTATGCATGATGTCACATGGCTGGTATTCCTCAAAAGTAAACCTTTGGTCTTAGAAAGACTGATATTAATACAGCACTATTTATATATGAAAGCTGCTGAAGAAGAAATCTGGATGTGTTCTAAACCCTAGTGAGATCCCTACATAGGCAGCTGCCTTCTAAGGGAGCATCTGAGTTGATTTAAAACACCCTACGTGTGAAACCACGAGACTCGACTCACATCTGATTTCAGTAGATCTGGGGCATCAGCATACTAAGCTAACAATAGAGAAAAATATCTAGTGCACATGAATGTTGGGTAAAACAGTGCATTTTTAATTAAATCCAACTACTGTCTTTGACGCTTCTGGGTACTGAATGAAATGCAAGTACATAACTAATTTACTTTTTCTTTGTTCGTTATTTTGGATAGACATTTCACTCGTTGCAATGCATTACAGTGCATGCCTGATTTCACTATGAAGGACACATATGACTTGCACAGTGTTTGTTTAAATAGCAAAAAAAAAAAAAAAAAAAACTATTTTTCCCAATTTTATAAGGTGGTGATTTATGAACACATACACAGTGTTATTTTAGTATCACTGAGATACTATTATAGTTTGTATTAATATTATGATTTTTTTTCATTAGTGATATTTATATTATGCGTTTTTGTTTTAATTTTAGTAAAAATGTTAGTCATTTCTGTTTTGTCTGTTTTAGTCATTTCTATTCGTTTTCTTAATTTGAGTCATTTTAGTTAAAAGTGTAGTAATTTTGTTGTGTTTTTGTCATTTCGGTTAGTTTTTTTATTTTAAATTAGTCATTTTTATATTTTCTGATTTCAATTTAATTTGTTACCTTTAGTAAGTAAGTTAGTTGTGTTTGTCATTTTTATTAGTTTTTTTTTTATTTTGAGTTAGTCATTTTTCTTTTTTTTTAAAGTTTAGCTAAAGTTTTAGTAATTTCATTGTGTTTTTGTCATTTTTATTATTATTTTAAAATATAGTTTTTGTTAATTTTCCAGTTTTATTTCATTTCAAGTAACACAAATACGTGTTTTTTTTTACTTTTTTTTTTTTTTTACTTTTTTTTGTTAATTATAACATCCCTGATCACTCCAGCCACTGTTGCTCAGATTTTTTTTCGAGCATATATCACTTATAATTACCTTTTATCTGATCAGCATCTCTTTGCACTATATTTTTATTATTCAATATCACTATTTATAGTGTATAGTGCTGCGGTTACCCATAATGTGTGCTGAAAGAGGATTTTTTTACAAGGCAACACATAGTTTGCTTATGATGCATTAAAAAAATGCCTATCTTGGCAGCCCCTAAAAATAAAAACTCTTTATTAGCATCGATGGTTCTATGAAGAACCTTTAACATGCATTTAACAACTGTTTACTAAAAGGTTAACAGCAAGTAAATGCTTCAATGGCATTACTTATTTAATTTTAAGAGTGCAGGGTTTAGAAAGAAAGCCATTGACTCCTTTCCTGTATGCATTGGTAGATGTCACCTATGCTCTGACAATAACAAATAATAAAGAAAGGAACAAATCTGAATTCTGAATCCAGACCAAACCCATTTGTATGGCAAAGTCGTCACGTACCAAATGATTTGAGCACAAACGGCGGCCCATGCCGGATTTAATTGACCTGGCGCAAGATGGAAGGAAATGGGCTCAATCCTGCTGAAGAAGAAAATAGGCACATTTGCTGGATGTCAGAATCGACAGACACAAGATTGCTGGCATTATTCTGAGGCACATCCTGATTGGCTGCTTCAGAGCCCAATTCAAGCATTAGGAACAAGGATTCTGAATAGAATTCTCAAGGGTCCAAATTACAGGGCATGAAAACAAACCAACGCTTGACTCACACACACACACACACACACACACGCTCTCGCTCTCTCACACAATGCCGCTGATGAACTGGCGAGATAGATGTAGTTTTGCCAGGCAGATTTCCTTCATATTCTTGAGTAAGTGCTTGTTGTTGATTTCCCGTTCGTGCAGTAAGAGTCTGCATCTGCTCCGGCACACAAGATCTCCGGACCTCCAGTAGCTTCTGGCTGTGAAATGGCCTGCTGGCGCTTCCTCGTTTTTGGAGGTGAACGCGGCTTTGGCCTGCATGACATGACAAGAACACAAACGCATCTGTAAATGGAGTCGATCTAATGGTGGAGCAACTGTGAATTGGGTGACCCAGGCTCATTCGAAATACGTGGCTCTAAATACATTTCTGCAGCACTATTATTACGTACCTTGCTGCACATTTCGCGGGTGAAAGGTCCAGTGAGTGGTGCTAAAACATGCGTTCAATACGTGACCCTGGCACATTTTTGTTATGTTGATATAGGCACGTATTGCTGTGTTTGTTTTACGTTGCTTCAGGTACGAATCACGGTGGTTCATAATTCAAATATCCGATTAGTGTCGCTAAAAGTTAATGCTCTATCGTGTTGGAAATATCCACTACACCAAACCCAACCCTAAACCTACCCAATAGTGTTAACAAATGCAAAAGTCATATAAAAATGCATTTGTTAATGCAGCCGTGCTATTTTGACATCCTTGAGTTTTGCAGAATTGTAGAGGCACGTATTTCCAATGAGCCTATGTTGCAATTGGGAGCTATACGATAACAATAACAAACCCTATTGTTTTTATTTACATTTTTAGAGCAAAAATAAGGTTTTCATTCGTAAATTGAGTTGTTCTAACCATATAATCATGTAAATAAAACAAGAAAATACTATTTCAGTCTTTCTACTTCAAAAGTTCATGTTTAATTCGATGTTAACTAACATTTCTTTGTAAGTATCTGTAAAATTTACTAGTAATTTACTAGTGAAAATTACATTTGGTATTTACAAAATTAGTAACAAAATCTGAAATCATTTTCAATCAGAAATTGCAAAATAGTTACAAAGAAACGGCAAATAACTATTTGAACTAGTGCTGTCAAACGATTAATCGCGATTAATCGCATCTAAAGTAAGTTTACATAATATATGTTTGTGTATTGTGTATATTTATTATGTATATATAAATACACGCACATACAGTATGTATTTAGAAAATATTTACATGTATATACATTCATATATTTATATTCTTATATTTTATATTATATATAAATATATTTAATATATATATACACATAACATATTTTTCTGAAATATATACATGCATGTGTTTGTATTTATATATACATAATAAATACACACAGTATACAGATATATTATGTAAACAAAAACTTATTTTGGATGCGATTAATCACGATCTGAATTAAACATGAAATTTTAAAGTACAAAGGCTAAAATTGTACTTTCTTATTTAAAAAAAAACACTTAAATATTCATCAAAATCATGTATTTTCGAAGTTGTAAATAAAGTTTGTTCAGGGGATTTTTGCAAGAAAACAATTTCAGTCTTTCTACTTCACCTTTAACTCGATGTATTACTTGCCGTTTCTTTGTAATTTGTGAAATTTACTAGCAATTTATGAGTGAAAACTGTTTCTACACCATATTTTTAGTGCATGATTGTTCGAAGTTGAAAATAAAACAAAGATTACTGGAGTGCATTTTATAAGAAAATACAATTTTAGTCTTTCTACTTCAAAATTTCATGTTATATTCAATATTACTTGCCATTTCTTTGTAATTATCTGTGAAATTTACTATCAATTTTTGAGTGAAAATTGTTTCTACAGCGGATTTTGTAAATAATTCTGTAAACACCAAATGTAGCCAACAACTAAAACCTTACTGTAAAGTGTTACCTACATATTTACTTTTAGTACAAATAGCACATCACTTCAGTTTACATTTCTACATCATAAATGAAGTTTACATTTGTAAATTAACCATATAATCGTGCATACACTGTAAAAACAATTGTAAATAAAGATTACTGAATACTATTTCAGTCTTTCTACAATGTGTTATTTGCCATTTCTTTGTAATTATTTATGAAGTCAGCAATTTCTGAGTGAAAATAGTTTCTACGCCAACTTTTTTCAGTGCATTATTTTTCAAAGTTCTGAAGTACTTTTTATAAGAAAATATTATGTATAATTCAATATTACTTGCCATTTCTTTGTAATTGTTTGTGAAATATACTAGACAAGTGATTGTTTAAGTGTAGATTTATTAATGTTTCATTGTTGATGTCAAAAAACAATTTTGTCCAAGAATTCTGGCATACATCACTACTCAATGAAAATGACGTATATGAGAGCTGTGAGTGGGTCGATTTGTTCAGCTCGGCTCTCGAAGCAGATTGGAGAACGACATGCCAAACCGGTGCACGTCAAAGCGCTTGAGATGTACAAAGAAGCACGGCTCTTCAGCTAAGTTGGCGGCCCATTGCTGCTGGGCTTTGCCTGTCCACATAAAGAATTCACGGCTCACAGCACCCATGTGGAAAAAAGCGGTGGAAACGTGCTCCGTGCAATGTAGCAATTTTAAGGAGGATCACTATGGCCCCTTTCTCAGTCCTGATAGCGGCTCAGAAGCAAAATGACAGGCCAATGAAGAATTTATTTGAAATCTCACCAGGAACCGAGAGGCTTGCTGAACAGAGTATATTAGAGCGGCGGAGACAGGATTTCAGTGCATGGGGCTTCAAATTACTTCTGATGCTTGAAAAGAGGTGCCACTGAATAAAATTGGCCAGGAAATGGCTATGAAGATCTATAATTTGATTCTTTATTATAAATGTGTGTGTGTGTGTGTGTGTGTGTGTGTGTGTGTGTGTGTGTGTGTGTGTGTGTGTGTGTTTGAATCCTGTTCAGTAAAAGCTAAACAGACTGGCTTCCTCAATGCTGGGAGTCTGGATATTTTGTAGACCACTTTCAGCACTAGAAACATTTGCTTGCATTGCATGTATACAGCTTGCGGTCTGTATGCATAGAATGGCCAAATACATTTGCTAAAATTTGCATTATATAAAGCACACAGCATGAAGGACTATTTTCCCAAATGCAATGCACTTGGCTTGACATTCAATTTCCAGTGTGAAAAATGAACAGGAAGTGATGTTTAGTTGATCTCACTGCCAAATGATAATACATTTTTATAAACATTAAGACAATATTATTATGCACTGAATTAAAGGAATAGTTCACCCAAAAATGAAACCCTCACCCTCAGACCATTCAAGATCTTCATCAGATTTGGAGAAATGTAGCATTGTATCAGTGTCTCAGCAATGGATGCTCTGCAGTGAATGGGTGCCGTCAGAAAGAGAGTCCAAACAGCTGATAAAAACATCACAATAATCCACACCACTCCAGTCCATCAGTTAACATCTGGAACATTCTTTATGGAGAATGAATGGGAATTTAACTTCAGGAAATGATTGTTGTGCTCTAATTGTTGATGTTATTGTTAGCTAAAACTTTTGTTAATTTAAATAAAGCTTAAATAAAATAAAATATAAATATTATATGAAGAACTTAAACTTAAAAAAAAAAAAAAAAAAAAAACTTTTGTTTAACAGTTTTAAAAAACTGAAATAAGTTTAAGCACCAAAATGAAAAATAAAAATTAATTTAAACTAAATAGAAATAAAAAAAAAATATTAAAAGTGGAAGGGAAGAAATAAAAACTGGAAATATAAAAATAAAGTCCAATTAAAAATAGTAATAATCCATAATAGCGCTTCCCCCAGAGAAAAAGTGTTCTGGTCTGAATCAGGAGAGAAATCTGCAGATCAAGCAGCGTTTACAAGACAAAACAGCTCCAAACAAATATGTGGCTGGATTTTGATGTGAGAGACGACAGGAGATGGATTTGTTTCTTTTGTCTTCTCCAGATGTTAACTGATGGACTGGAGTGGTGTGGATTATTGTGATGTTTTTATCAGCTGTTAGGACTCTCATTCTGACGGCACCCATTCACTGCAGAGCATCCATTGCTGAACAAGTGATGCAATGCTACATTTCTCCAAATCTGATGAAGAAACAAACTTATCCATATCTTGAATGGCCTGAGGGAAGGTGAGTAGTACATTTTCATTTTTGAGTGAACTAGTCCTTTAAACATGCACAAATGCATTGAGTTCAACATTGTAGCTGTTGAAGCAGAATAATGCATACGGTTTTGATTGCTATTTTTAAGAAAATAGCAGCTAGTATGCAGTGCGGTATGAACACAGCCAGTATCAGTGAACTCTCTCTCATGTCAGAATGTTGGTGTGTTTCTTGGAGAGCTGCTAAGATTACACAGGGGAAGCATGAATATCAGAAAGAAGGCTTTGTTCTGCTGGGAATGACCAGAGCGCTCATGCAGAGAGTTCAGCTCACTTTGAGCAGATTGAAAATATAATCACTCTCAGAAATGTGTCTGGTGGATATCAACAGACGGAGTGAGTGCTGAATGAACAAAAAGATGAAAAATGGAGAGAAAACTAGAGGCAGAGAGAGCGCGAGTGGACACAGGGACTGATGAGGCTTGACAGAACAACATCTCTTTCGCTCGCCGGTTGACAACATGACCTCTCCGACACCAGAGGTCACGGTGATGATGGAAAGAGGCTGAATTATAAAAAAACCACATATAGGCTCTGCTCCCAAACCTACTGAGCTATAGTGATGGGCGCCTTTGAAACACTGCTTCTTGAACATTTACATTTTGTTTCGAATCAGTGGTTCAGAACTTGTGTCATTACGTTTCGAGCTTTGGTTTCGAAACAATTCTGATGGTTATATCAGGCTTAGAGATGATAGGTTATTTTGACATTAGCAACACTTTTAAACTTAATTGGTTAAGAAATTCTAAAAAAAAAATGATAATTATATGTGGTTCTTTATCCTACAATGTATCTTTCAAAAGCTTGGAGGGCTATCTTTTCTTCTGAGATGTAATTTTCTTGTAGGAAAGTTACTTATTAAATTATCTGAATTTCACCAGCAAGTATTATTGGCTTGGAAAATTTGTTTCCATCACAACTTGTCTCCACATAAAATGCTTTTCTGGAACAATTGTCTCATTACTTCTAGGAAAAAAATCTTTATTTTTGCACAGGTAGTTTTGAAAGGAACATATATTTTGTTATGGATCTGTTCTATGATAGTGGAAACATTATTTCTTATGAAGATTTCATGCATTTTTACAACCTTCCCATTCCCTTGAAAGAATTCCAGCAACTATTCCAAACATAATATATAATCACCTCTCTTTTGGAAGCAATGAAAGGATATTTCCAGAATTAAAAGTTGATAGTATTGAAATATTTACTTCCTCTTGTAATAATACAAATATTAGACAAATTTTGCAATCAAAACATAAAATTATAGAAGAAAATTATTTTGGAATGCAAACATTTCTGATATTATTTGAAAAGCGACCTGGTCAAATCCATACAAATTTTGTATTTTGAACAAAGTTAAATAGGTGCACTTCAAAATACTTCACAAAAGGAAGACTTGTCTCGTTTGTTTTATAATTGACCTGATGTTAGTGCCTTTTTATTTGTGCAAAGAAATGTTAATTACATGCTATTTAAAAAAAATATATTATTTGCACTTATTCACACAAAAGTAAAATAATTTTTACATTTTGCAAGGTAAATATTATATTTATAAACAGAAATTTGTGAAATGTATACCAAAGTGTAATTTATTTATTTATTTTTTAGAAAAGGAAGCTTTGAAAAGGTCTCTAATGCAAATTAATAACAAAACAAATGGCATGCTAATAGAATTCATGGAGGATTTTTTTTTCTGGTATAGATCCCGGCTGTTATCTTTGATTGTGTCCTAAAAAATGAAGAAAATTTGAACTATTGCCTAGTTGTTTAAATGTTGTTGTTTTTTTTTCTTCTCTTAAACATTGTTCTACAGTTTACGAATGCTCCTCATGCTTGTGTATCTGGATTTACTTGTTAAAATTCAATAAAGGTTCAATTATTCTTCATTAATATATTATATATATATATATATATTTGTCACAAGGTTTGTCATAAGATTGCTTTGCTTTGGTGTATCCATGACATAGGTCTAATGTTTGTTTTATAATGTAGGTTCGTGCAATACAAAAAAGGAGAATGATTATTTGCTTAGAATTGACATAGTTTGCCAAGCCCTGCTTAATAATGCACACAACAAGCACTAATGAATAAAATAACACAGTTTTTTACAGAACCTTCATATTTTCTGGTACTTAATTATTTGTAGATTACATTTAATAGATACCACTTTCATAAAAACATGCAATTGGTTTGTAAAAGGTGTTACAACCTACACGTTAGCGCTGTTTTCATTGCATTTACACAGTTTTGTCCAGCAGGTGCAACCAGACAGCGGTGAACGCTTGGAAACAGCGAATCATTTTACGAACCAATTGATTCAGAGCTTTGTCTCTGACACAAGAGGTCACAGCAATGATGGAAAGATGAAGAATTATAAACAAACAAAAACAATTCTGAAAACATATAGGTTCTGTTTCCAAACCTGTTGTGTCTTGGGAGGTTTCGAGACATTTACAAATCTTTTTCTTTCGATTCAGCGGTTTGTAGCGAAACGAAGCTTCGCGTCTAGAGTTTCGAAACATCTCAAAAACTCCTTGAACTCCAGAACCTTCATGCTTAATGGCACTTAGTTATTTGTAGATTGCATTTAATAGATTATACTTTTATGACACCGTGCAACTACACTGTAAAAAAAATAAAATAAAAAAAAAGTTGAGCCAACTTAAAATTTTAAGGCAACCAGCTTCAGCAGATTTTTGAGTTTTCTCAACTTGTCGTTTTAAGTTTATACAACAAAAATTTGAGAATCTCCCACAAAAATAAGTTGATAAATTTTAAATTTTAAGTTGGACAAAAATTAAAAAAAAAATTTGTATGAGGTGTCAATATTGATTCAGAGCAAACCGCGCAATTCACCACTGATTCTACTCCACTATGAGTAATCCGTATTTCTCCTGATCCCACTTGTGGATAACTTTTAAACAGAAAACATTTCCTAAAACATCGAGCAAACACCATGGCAACAGCAGCAGCACCTGCAGAGTTGCTACATCAAAACCCGCTTAATTGCTACTCAAAACTAGCCCAAAACTTGCCAAACTTGCGGCAACAGTGTTCAAATAGACCAACTTGGCAGCACTGGGCACCTGTCCTGTCCACGCGGCATCACATGACACACTTCATATATATTGCAAATAATTCCAAATATTGCAAATGATAAAATACCAGGAACACACTTTGTAAATAAATAATGGATTAAAATAATTACTACATGTAATGAATTACATAAAAAATATTGTGTTAACCACAGACCTTTTTTCAGACATTTAACCAAAAAACCCATTCAAAGAACTAGAAGGAAGAACCAGAAGTGCTAAAATACACTCGTTTCAGGAGTTTGGCCTTCAAAAATACATCATCCCTGCAGAACATAATAATGAAATAATGATGATTTAACCCAAATTTGAGGCTGCGTAAGAATACAAATAAAGCAACACAGTCTGCGGTACATAAAAGAGCAGAGAAATGACACACTTCACCTTTAATTTGATTGCTTTTGCAATGTGAAAAAAATGCCTAATTTAGACCCAATTAAAATATAGTGAACATTTGTCGTCTAACAGTAGCCAATCATTTTTAATATCCCTGCTGGAAAAAAACAAAACAAAAACAAACAAAAAACAGCTGAATTAGCTTAACCAGGTTTAACAGGCTGGTTTTACAGAGGTTTTAACCAGCTTGACCAGCTTAAACCAGCATATATGCATATCCACAGTGGGTTATGATGGGTCAATACAGGCGGTTTGTTTTTGTTTTGAGTTTATATGCTGTGTGTGTGTGTGTGTGTGTGTGTGTACTGGTATATATGGTTTACAAGGACACAAATGTGTATAATGACATGGGTACTACAACATAAACATGGTTTATGAGGACACTTCCTGTAAAACAAAAGGCTTAAAAAACATACTAAACGGTGTTTTATGAAATTCAAAAATTGGCAGTAGTTTCCTGTGAGGGGTAGGTTTAGGTGTAGGGCAATAGAAAATACGGTTTGTACAGTATAAAAACCATTACGCCTATAGACCCCGTAATCCACAAATTCAAGTATGTGTGTGTGTGTGTTTGAATGGCCTTTCACAGAGGACACAGGCACAGCTAGAAGGTTAAAATATTAAGAAAACAGTTTCTGCAGCACTCCAAACATAAATATCAAAGTCCCCACACTCTGCTGTTCAATATATTCATAACTTCCTCGCTTGATGGGCCTGTTCTGATAAGCAGGTGCATAAAAAAGTCTTTCCATTTATAAATGATAGAGTGAAGAAAGAAATGAGCGCGCGGTGGCCTCTGGCCTGCAGCTGAGATGAATAAAATCCACCTGCAACATCATTTCTCATTTAGAGTCTCTGCTCTTTTTTACGTTTCTTTGTTTTACAGCCAGGGATGGAGCACAGACAGAGACTCACCGCGGCCGGTCATTCGCGCCTGTGTTTGTGTACCTGGGTAAAGTTCATGGGAATTTACAGTCGGTCAGCTCATGTGTTTTTACTTATAGAAATGTTATAATTGTTATAAGACCAAGTGTAAACACCTTCCAACGTGTGGAACTAAACCAGGGTTATTATTGTAAAAAAATAAAATAAATAATAATAATAAAAAAAACATTATTGGAAATGAAATAAACAATAACTGAAATTAAAATAAACGTTTAAAAAAAATTAAAAAATATTTTCAGGAAAAACGTAATAAAAACTACATCGATTTGAAAATAAGTAAATAAATAAAATTACTAAAACTTTAACTATATGTTAAAAATAACAACAAGAAAATAAAATCTAATTCAAAATATTAACAAAAATAAAATATATAGCCTAATAAAATATACGTATAGTGCTGGAAAAATAGATTATATGTGACCCTGGAGCACAACACCAGTCATAAGTAGCACGGGTATATTGGTACCAATAGCCAACAATACATTGTATGGGTCTTAATTGGGTCAAAATTATCCATTTTTCTTTTATGCCAAAAATCATTAGGATATTAAGTAAAGATCATGTTCCATGAAGATATTTTGTACATGTCCTACCGTAAATATATCAAAACTTCATTTTTGATTAGTAATATGCATTGCTTAGAACTTCATTTGGACAACTTTAAAGGCTATTTTTTAAATAGTGATTTTTTTTTTTTTGCACTTTCAGTTTCCAGATTTTCAAATAGTTGTATCTCAGCCAAATATTGTCCGATCCTAACAAACCATACATTGATGGAAAGATTATTTATTCTATTCAGCTTAAATTTAAACAAATTGACCCGTATTACTGGTTTTGTGGTCCAGGGTCACATATATGGGATTTGTTTTGCATACATATAATTTGAAGAAACATAGATGTTTTAAATAAGATATGAACTCCCTTTATACAATTTGTTAACAAGCAGATATTGTGGAATTTTAAATAATGGTAAAATTATTTAAATTAAATAAAATAATAAATCCCTCGTGTGAGATGTATTTATTATTATTTTTATAAACTATAACAGATGCTATAACTGTAATTTAATTATTTAATAATAATTTATTTACTTACGCATTTTTGTTTTGTACATTTTTAAAATGATAATTATTATAATTATTTTTATTATAACTATTATCATTTAAGATGCATAAAATAACTAAGTGTAAATATGTATTTTAGGCATATATAATTAGAGAAAAGTTAGATATATTTAATAATTGATAGACCCCGCTTAATACAACATGTTAACAAGATAATGTGGAATGTTAAATAATTATGAAAAAATAATACTGCACTGCTAACAGTAATTAAATAATAATAATGTATTTATTTTACATATTTTTAATTATTATAATTTCATTTTTAATATTTATTATTTTCTACATATATAGTTTTATTTAATTATAATAATTATTATTATTTTTATTTTAACTTCATTATAGGATATATGTTTGGGTGGGAAAGTTGTAATTGTTCTGTATTTTGTGTTGTTCCTGAGGAGAGTATAACAAATGTGCAGTACACACTGCCAAGCTAAACCAGATTTGATGCAGAAAAGTAAAGAAAGAGAGAACAAGCAGACTGTTTTTTAATAGGAAGAGGTGTGTCTTCAGCTGTTTCTGTCTCCAGCACAAAAGTACTTGCTCAAAACAACCTCACAACTGCTTGCAAATGGCCAGCGACCGCCGAAATTCAGTCACAGGTGGCCGCTTTTAAAGCCACACTCCCTCAGCATTTGGTTCCTTCTGGAGGAAGATTTCTGCCTTGGCTTGCAGAGGTTCTGTGAATAAGTGTTTTCAAGCCAACTCCGAGTATCACATAACAGTTTCCAGAGAGCAGGAGTTCAACCTTATTTCCTGCAAAAGAACGAAGGGGGGATGAATAAAATCTTTTGATGATGAGTTATGCGCTGGGTTCCTGTGGCGAAATGTGGGCGACAGCTGGGACGAACGCTCTGGGGTGGAACGCTGTCACGACGCCTCTGATTACGGTGGAGGAGAAGCATCTTTAGTCCAACTGTTGTTCCCAATCTGATGGGGAAATGAAATATTTGCCATGTCATTTCTCTCTTTCTACTCTAATGCATTCCAGCACAACAGTCCCGCGTGATGTGAAAACACGTCTATTCTTACCAAATCAAAGCAAAAATGAGCACAAAGGAATAAGAACATTCAATCTGATATGATTCATTTCACATGCAGGAGTTATTGCGTATAGACTGATCCTCTCAGCACTGAAGTATCAGTGTCTACCTTCTGAACTCTGTAACTTTATCCAGTATTTAGTAGATTACTTACAAACTGTAGTCTGTGATGAAAACTATAACAATCTAGGTTACTGACTACTTCTTTTAAGATTACTTTTTTAGCAAACTTGTTTTAAACTTACCATTAAATGTAGCAAACTGATATAAAAAAGCAAATGTAAAATATATTCCTTGAAATAATTCTTTCTTTCTTCATGTCTTTGTGAACATACTATGGTCTGACATACAGTAGGATTTTTAGAAAGGGAAATTTAAAAGAGAAAAAAATTGAATTAGGGAGAATCAATTAATTATGAATAATTTGCTGCCATTGTATGAATAGTATGTAATCATGTAATCCATAAAAAAAAAGTAAGTGTAATCTGATATACTCTACTTTATTTTTGGGTAAAGCTTTCTTTTAAGGTGTCCTTGTTACAGGTTGCATGTACTTATTATTGTAATAACAATAAATTATGCATAATTACATGCAAGTAACCATAGACCAAACTCTAATCCTAACCTAGCAATATAGTAAGTACACCGTAAAAAAAAAAAAAAAAAAAAGTTGAGCCAACTTAAAAAAGCAACCAGCTTCAGCAAATTTTTGAGTTTTCTCAACTTGTTTTTGTGGGAGATTCTCACATTCTTGTTGTATAAACTTAAAACGACAAGTTGAGAAAACGCAAAAATCTGCTGAAGCTGAAGCTAATTTTTTTGTTTTTTGTTTTTAACAGTGCACATGCAGTCAATTAATATTAATCAGTACTTAAATGTGTAATTGCAAAGAAAGTAAGAAAAGAAAGCTGCTAGAATGCAAAGAAAGCTGCTAGAATGGTCAGCCAATCACCTGACTTGAATCCAACAGAAAAAAGTTCATCTATCTATCATGTATCCATCCATCCGTCCATCCATCCATCTATCTATCTGGTCCACTGTAAACTACTTTAAACTTTCACACAATAGTCCACAATCTAAAATTTGTCTTAACAAACATCATTTTTTTTATTTTTACTGCCCTGATAGACTGACTGATAAAACAGGCCAGATGTTGGATTGACACAATTTTAATAAAACTGATCATAAGAAATGCAGAAATGTTTAGCATAATTGTAAATACACCACTGTATTACAGACAGACAGACAGACAGACAGACAGATAGATAGACAGATAGATAGATAGATAGATAGATAGATAGATAGATAGATAGATAGATAGATAGATAGATAGATAGATAGATAGATAGATAGATAGATAGATAGATAGATAGATAGATCTGAGCTATCGGGGGAGAAGAGCCTTGGTGAGAGAGGTAAAGAAGAGCCCAAAGATCACTGTGGCTGAGCTCCAGAGATGCAGTCGGGAGATGGGAGAAAGTTGTAGAAAGTCAACCATCACTGCAGCCCTTCACCGGTCGGGGCTTTATGGCAGAGTGGCCCGACGGAAGCCTCTCCTCAGTGCAAGACACATGAAAGCCCGCATGGAGGACTCCAAGATGATGAGAAATAAGATTCTCTGGTCTGATGAGACCACTGCTCATCACCTGTCCAATACAGTCCCAACAGTGAAGCATGGAGGGAAAGATGAATGTGGCCAAGTACAGGGATATCCTGGACGAAAACCTTCTCCAGAGGTGCTCAGGACCTCAGACTGGGCCGAAGGTTTACCTTCCAACAAGACAATGACCCTAAGCACACAGCTAAAATAACGAAGGAGTGGCTTCACAACAACTCCGTGACTGTTCTTGAATGGCCCAGCCAGAGCCCTGACTTAAACCCAATTGAGCATCTCTGGAGAGACCTAAAAATGGCTGTCCACCAACGTTTACCATCCAACCTGACAGAACTGGAGAGGATCTGCAAGGAGGAATGGCAGAGGATCCCCAAATCCAGGTGTGAAAAACTTGTTGCATCTTTCCCAAAAAGACTCATGGCTGTATTAGATCAAAAGGGTGCTTCTACTAAATACTGAGCAAAGGGTCTGAATACTTAGGACCATGCGATATTTCAGTTTTTCTTTTTTAATAAATCTGCAAAAACATCAACATTTCTGTGTTTTTCTGTCAATATGGGGTGCTGTGTGTACATTAATGAGGAAAAAAATGAACTTAAATGATTTTAGCAAATGGCTGCAATATAACAAAGAGTGAAAAATTTAAGGGGGTCTGAATACTTTCCGTACCCACTGTAGATAGATAGATAGATAGATAGATAGATAGATAGATAGATAGATAGATAATGTACTGCAATATACACAGAACATCAGATAGTATACACAAACAGAAAAGTAAGCGTCATAAGACAGTTGGTGCAGTATATCCAGCATCAATTGCAGCTTGAGTGGAAACAAAGCAGGAAACCTGACTTGTCCTTTAACACTCCAGAATCTCCTCTCACATCTCAGTCCAAACAAAGGACGAGCCTTCCCCTCTGTTTCTATTGCCATCTACTGGTGTCCCAGGAGTATTTCTGCAATGACATCATTCAGACTGGATCTGTTGTAATGCAGAGCACATCCTACTAAATGCCACAACCATTTTCTCACATCGTGAGGAGTGATCGCCTTCCTTCTGTAAATGGTCAGATGGTCCGATGCTAGTCTGTTATTTCCAAAAGACATTTATGTGCACAGCTGTCTGGTACAGACATAGTAAACATGGCCGTAAAATGACTATATTCCATGAAATTAGAAGATCTGCCAGTCACGTGCATTTTTGTAAAACCTTAAAACTGCGGATTTCCATTGTGTTCTCAAACTTTTTGCATGTGTGTGTGTGTGTGTATATAACTCTGGCCTATAGCAAATAGGTCAGCAGCAATAGGCATATTTTTGTCAATTGTAAATGTTTGTGAAAGATTCGGTTTCTTTACCTTTAGGTGGTGAAAGGCAATTTGAAGGCATGAAATCTAGCCTGCATAATGGGATTAAAGCGTTCAGTCGGATGTTTTGCAACTATGGGTTTTGGGTTTCAAAGCCGCTTGCATTTCCATATTCATAAGGAACATAGGATTATTCAAATTTCTTCAGTAAATCGGAAGTAATTTGCGACATGACAATTTGACTTACACTTTTATTAAAACCGGTTGCTAGCGTATTGGTCATGTCGAGTGTTCAGTGACAGGTGAACTCACATATTCTGGGAAACAATTTCCACTGCGCTCTCAAAAATAATGAAATGATGTAAATCTCAGGCTTTAAGCAGTGCATACCGAAGAGACAATAGAACTAACACTTTAAACAGATGGTGCTCTTCTCTTGTACAGTGTTCTGTAGTTCATTCACATTCACAGATGTCAAAGAGAAACGCTTTGTTTGTAAGTAATGAAGTGAATACTGAGAATAAATGTCTGGATCAAATTTCATCCCAAAATCAAAAGAAAAAAAGGAAATAATATTTTGCATAAGATTTGCATTGCATTGTTTTGACAACTTTCCCATCAAATTTTCATTACCATAATGCAAAAAAAAATAAAAATGTTTTTTTTTTTAAATATACGGTAACTATACGTAAAAAATATTTTATGAAAAATGTAATTTCTTATTTAACACACACACACACACACACATATATATATTTATGCGTTAATATATGCATGGCCTTTGAAGAAGTAACATTGTTTTGTAACATTGTTTTGCATTTTTTGCATTGTTTTGACAACTTTCACTTTCCCACCAAGCCAAAAATAAATAAAATAATTAAAAATAATTAAATAAATAATTAAAATCTTTAAGATCAGTTTATATATATATATATATATATATATATATATAAACTGGGGGGGGGGGGTTGCCTTTTTAAACAATTTTCATAAAATAGGCTTTTTTTATGCAGAATGTATTTTTAGGGTGAAATAGGCCTATGACCCGAACATGACAGTTTTCATTAGATTTGCCCAGTTCCTGATTTTAAAAGACTTGATGAATTTATGTTAATATATGCATGGTCCTTGAAGGCGTAACATGAATTTCTCATGTCTCTTTTGTATCTTTTATTCTCTCTCATTTGTGCATTCTCTATCTCTGTGTCTCGACGGCCCGTTCAGTCAGTCTTCGAGTCGGTCTGAGCTGACAAGAGGCTGAGCCGGAGCCAAAAGAGACGGTTGTGTGATGCACAACAGGCAATACGTGCGAGAACGCACAGGAAAATGGGACAGCAACTCGAAAAAATCCCCCGTATGAAAGAGTCTCTTTTAATTTGCTCCTGCGCTCTAAATATTCAATACAAAATTGATGGCAGTCTCAGTTCCATAATGCAATCAGGGCTTTGAGCGATATCACATTATACATCTGTATTCAGCTGGCCTACATCTGCTTTTGCGGTTATAATTCCATCGAGAGCCAATTACAGAGAATGTGTGTATAATTCAAGTGTATCCTAATAGACTAATTAATTTTGCATTAAATAATGAAAAAAATATGTCATGCATTTCATTACTGTAATTGGTCTTTGCTTAGCAAATCTTTTCCGACTTTCTCTTGCTGACAGTGTGTGACAAGCCAGAGATTTGATATTCCAACTCTGGCTTTTGGAGATTTCTCAGCACGCCTGCGATTCTATTCCTGCCGTTAGATGAAGAACAGAGAGCCAAAAAGACGAGAAAAACATCCCCACGTCCCACAGGAAGAATTCAATCCTATAATAATTGAAGGAGTGCCATTTCATTAACTCCCAAACTCTGATTTCACTTCCACAACAAATAAACAAGTCTTAGACTTGCCAATCGATCTGCAAAAACAGCCCAAATGAGCTCGTCTTTCGAATCCAGACAATTAATGAACAGTGTTTCATTCGAAGAATTAACAGCTCAGGCATATCATTATAGAAAGCGACAAAATCTGGGAGTGCTTACATTTTGAATGTTGTAATCAAGCTGAAATGTCTACTGAATATTTTATTCAGTTCTATTTTGAGACTCTTAACTGACAGAGAAGTGAGGGTTTTGTTTTTATTTCTGCTGTAAGTAAGTGTAACATGCATCTACACCACTGGTCAAGTTTTTAAAAGTACAGTAAAAAATAATTCTATGTGAATATATTGTAAAATGTAGTTTATTTCTTGTTTTAGCATCATTACATGATCCTTCAGAAATCATTCTAAAAAGATGATCTTGTTATGATTTGCTGCTATATATTTTTGTGACTTTATTTTTTATTTTTCAGGATTCTTTGACGAATAGAAAGTTCAAGTGAATATCACTAATAGAAATCTTTTCCAACATTAAACGTCCTTACTGTCACTTTTAATCGATTCAATGTGTCCTTGATTAATAAAAGTATTAATTTCTTTAAAAAAGCATCTTACACTCTCAGAAATAAAGGTACAAAAGCTGTCACTGGGGCGGTACCTTTTCAAAAGGTACACTTAAGTCCAAATATGTAGACTTTAAGTACTAATGTGTATCTTTAAGGTACCAAAATGGACCTCTTAGGTACAAACATGTACCTTTTGAAAAGGTACCGCCCCAGTGACGGCTTTTGTACCTTTATTTCTGAGAGTGTACTCACCCCAAACTTTGCTTCTATAAAAATATACATCAGCACAACTGTTTTTAACATTGATAATAATCAGAAATGTTTGTTGAGCAGTAAATCAGTATATCAGAATGATATAATGAAGGATCATGTGACACTGAAGACTGGAGTAATGATGCTGAAAATACAGCTGCGCATCACAGAAATAAATTATATTTTACCATATATTCACATAGAAAACACCTATTTTAATTTGCAATAATATTTCACATTTTTACTGTATTTTTGATCAAATAAAAGCACCCTTGGTGAGACAAAAACGTAAAACTTCATATAGCAGTTCAATTTGTTCATACTTCTTCTCCGAGTCATTCACATGTACATTTATTCATTTTTGTCTGAATCTAAGTTATTATATATAAAATGAGTGAAAGTCCAGATGCACTGTAAAAAGCGATAAGTTGACTTAACTTAAAAAAATTGAGGAAACCTGTTGCCTTAAAGTTATTAAGTAAATAATAATTAAAAAAAAAAAAGTTAAGTGAATTGTCAAGTTCATTTAACTTTTTTGTTTTTAATTATAATTTAATTAATAACTTTAAGGCAACGGGTTTCCTCAATTTTTTAAGTTAAGTCAACTTATCACTTTTTACAGCGCTAAAAATGCTAAAAATATATAAATAAATAATTTAGCTGATGTTTTTGTCTGCCAAAATAAAAGTGGGTTTGGTATTATAGACAACGTTTTGTTGTCATGTGACAAGAAAAGCAGAGAACAGGAAATGACATCACAGGGGCCCCCGTGATAGTGTGGCAAGGTCAGTAATTTTCTTAAAATATCAAATAATTTAATCTTTTTATGACATGACAAGCTCAGTTTGACATCTCTATGGTATTCATGTTTTAGAAAGTCATAATTTTATATTCTGAAACCTTGAAAATAACGGTTGGGTTCACGCATGCATAGTCAGCATTTCACTTTTTGCTAGAAGCATACAGTCAAAAGATAAATAATATATTATAATATAAAAAATAATAATAATAAATAGCAAAATCTATGCTATGACTTGAATTCAGCTCTTCTATGATGAACATGTTTTAAATACCTGAACTAAACATCGTTTTGATAGTTTTAATCAAGTTTCGACCAAACATAATAAAAATGTGCAGATATTATAAGATGTCTACTTTAAAAGGCTGAAACGATCAAATACAATTTTAAGAAAATTGTAATAAAAGAGCAAATAATTTGGTATTTTTATGACATGGCAAGATCAGTTAGACCTCTTTATGATGCTCAGAAAGTCATGAATTTATATTCTGGAAAATAATGATCAGGTTCACTCACACATAATCAGCATAATCATGATCTTTTATTTTACTTTTATTAAACTTATTCAAAGCTAAGAAGCAGTAAATTGAATAAATATATGGAAACAAATTATATCAAATTAAAGTCAAGCTAAGGGGGCTAACCAATATGTATTTCAATTTAGAGAGTTTTAAGGCACTCATCTTTTTCAGTTGTTTTAATGATTAAAATAAAGGTTTCAAATCCTTTTTAAATGCCACAAAACGGATTTGTTGCATCCACACATCCATGTTTCACTGACTCAAGAACATATGAGGTGGTCTTGATTTAAAATAAGAAAATTAGTTAGGCCTATCTAAAAATGTTTGCTTTTCTTTAAGTCTTGCTTGACGTGGAACTAACTGCCGAATGCATCTTTGTCAAACAGTCTGGTGTGGAAACGACGTCTCTCAGTCTGCACCGCTGAAGGTGTGAAGGCAAACACTGATCGCTCCAGTCTCTAACACCCTTACAGCTGCTTCACACACACACACACACACACACACACACACCGCTACCCATTTGGTCTCTACAATTTGGATCATAGACTAGCATAAGCCTGATCACAACAAAGCAAATATGACCTCTGAATGCATTGTGTGCTTCAACGCATCTTTCCATTTGCTGTTATGTGTGCAAATGCTACAAATGTGTACAAGAGCCACACATGGTGAAAACACTGCAAATGTATCACAACAAAATGTGAAGAAATGCACACGGACAGATATAGCAGCTCTAAAGAGTGTCTTTAGATAACTGTCCTAATACTTGCCTATTTTCCTTATATTGCAATCATTTTGATCACACCATGTGTTCATTGTTTCTGCTTAAATGAGTATGTGGCGTTAAATTGATTTGGACATTTATGCCGTATGGATGTTACTTTGACACAGATTACTTTTATTTGTAATGTAGAAACTTTGAAGCTGCTTTAAAACAATATGTGGGCTATTGTGAAAACTGCTATAAATAAATGCAAAGTGCATTGAAATGTGAAATGCTTGCTAATTTGTATCTATTTGTGACATTCAGACATTTAAAGTGCAACTAAAGTGTCCAAAACATAATTCTGATTAAAAGTTTGGAATAATTACAATATTTTAAAAAGAAGTCTCTTCTGCTCACCAAGGCTCTATTTATTTGATCAAAAATACAGTAAAAATTGTAAAATATTATTGCAATTTAAAATAACTGTTTTCTATGTGAATATATGTTAAAATGTAATTTATTCCTGTGATGTATTTTCAGCATCATTACTCCAGTCTTCAGTGTCACATGATCTTCAGAATTCATTATAATATGCTGATTTGCTGCTCAACTATTACTGGCGCAAAATGTTAATAAAGCTTCCTATTATTTTCTTATGTTTCTTATGAGCGTTTGTCTTTGACACAAATCTGATCACACCATCCAGTTTCTTTGTAGGACACACATTATTCATGCTGGCATTTTGGCATGTGATCATACGTTGAACAAACATGTGACTATGCAGATTTTTAACTTTCCACAAGCTCTGGATGGTTGAGCACCCATTGAAAGCATTTTCCTCATTTCTTCATTCACATCCCAGCATGCAGTCTCATTTTAGTGTACGTTTGTACATATGCAAATATATCAGGCAAAACCTTGAAAATATAAGGCATATTGCAAAAGCAAGTGAAGCCGAAGCATCTCCTGCCAAACTGTTTCTTCTCTTGATTACAGTTAAACATCTTAATAGCACAACAGATGGCCTGGCTTGTTAGCACTCAGTAATACTCTTAGGCCCACCAAACACATCTTAATCAAGCTGTGATTTTCTTTAATCACACTTCTTACTGGCAAACACTATCGGTCTAATCCGGAGAATGTGCACTGTCTGAAGCTGTCATAAGACACATTAAAAACAAGAACAGTAACCATTAGGGCTAATGAGTTTTCTTTTGCTTTTTCACAAAGAGTGCATGCAACACAGACACGGTCTCTAACTAAGATGTCACAATCCGGCTTAACTAACTACGATCAGTCAGTATGTTGACATTTAAACTGCTTCTGAATGTTCATGTAACGTTTTTACTCCCTTTTTAGTTGAGAAACACGTCTCAGACTCATGACATTTCAGCCTGTCGGTGACAGATGCATCTGAGACGAACAGCACAGCTTCATTTTATTGTAAGCCTCTTTGCAGCAAACAACTAATTTTCTGTAACTGGCTGGCGTGAACTGTCAAACGGCGTCGAATCCAGGATTTAGACACTCGGTAGGTGTTAAGTTCTGAGTCGTGCTGCTGTCTCGGGGGAAATTACACACGTACAAGCAGGAGCAAACCGAAGGAGAAATCTGATAACTGTCCTTCATTCAGAGCATAATTAGTGCATTTTAAAAGAATGAATGTTATGCATTATAGGGAGGATGGATAGATAGATAGATAGATAGATAGATAGATAGATAGATAGATAGATAGATAGATAGATAGATAGATAGATAGATAGATAGTCAAATGACAGATAAATAGATAGATAGATAGATAGATAGATAGATAGATAGATAGATAGATAGATAGATAGATAGATAGATAGATAGATAGTCAAATGGCAGATAAATAGATAGATAGATAGATAGATAGATAGATAGATAGATAGATAGATAGTCAAATGACAGATAAATAGATAGATAGATAGATAGATAGATAGATAGATAGATAGTCAAATGACAGATAGATAGATAGATAGATAGATAGATAGATAGATAGATAGTCAAATGACAGATAAATAGATAGATAGATAGATAGATAGATAGATAGATAGATAGATAGATAGATAGTCAAATGACAGATAAATAGATAGATAGATAGATAGATAGATAGATAGATAGATAGATAGATAGATAGATAGTCAAATGGCAGATAAATAGATAGATAGATAGATAGATAGATAGATAGATAGATAGATAGATAGATAGATAGATAGATAGATAGATAGATAGTCAAATGACAGATAAATAGATAGATAGATAGATAGATAGATAGATAGATAGTCAAATGACAGATAGATAGATAGATAGATAGATAGATAGATAGATAGATAGATAGTCAAATGACAGATAAATAGATAGATAGATAGATAGATAGATAGATAGATAGATAGATAGATAGATAGATAGATAGATAGATAGTCAAATGGCAGATAAATAGATAGATAGATAGATAGATAGATAGATAGATAGATAGATAGATAGATAGATAGATAGATAGATAGATAGTCAAATGACAGATAAATAGATAGATAGATAGATAGATAGATAGATAGATAGATAGATAGTCAAATGACAGATAGATAGATAGATAGATAGATAGATAGATAGATAGATAGATAGATAGATAGATAGATAGATAGATAGAGTCAAAATGATAGATAGATAGATAGATAGATAGATAGATAGATAGATAGATAGATAGATAGATAGATAGATAGATAGATAGTCAAATGATAGATAGATAGATAGATAGATAGATAGATGATAGATAGATAGATAGATAGATAGAGTCAAAATGATAGATAGATAGATAGATAGATAGATAGATAGATAGATAGATAGATAGATAGATAGATAGATAGATAGATAGTCAAATGACAGATAGATAGATAGATAGATAGATAGATAGATAGATAGATAGATAGATAGAGTCAAAATGATAGATAGATAGATAGATAGATAGATAGATAGATAGATAGATAGATAGATAGATAGATAGATAGATAGATAGATAGATAGATAAAACAATAAACAAAAAGTATATAAATTACACATTCACACCATATATGCTGTATGCATTACAATAAATATACAAAATTCATGGAATAAACATTATGAGTGAACATTACATGATAAACCTTACATAATAAAAAATGCCAACACTGAGTAAGTACTGCAGACTCCTCAAGGAATTTTCTTTAGTAAGTTTAGGTGAGCGATTAAACTCCAGTCACCGAGTCATGCTACTATTTACTGCCAGAGATCAGACGCTGCTTAACAGACTAATCTCCATCTCTCAGATTACTCACAGCCTTTTGTGTGGCATTAATCTGATATCAAGATACAGATTTCTGCAACACTTCAGACTCCATATGCTAGCAATCACATTAGACAGAGTTCAGGAAACGGCTAGATTATATTCTCAGACAATGCTATTGTTTTATTTATCGAACGGCTCTTAACTGAGCTATAGTTCAATTGTGCATTTGATCTCTTTCAAGTTTTTGATTAAGGTGAGCTATTGGAAATGTGCCAGAGTAGAATGTTTGTGCCTTTGACTAAAGTTAACCAGACAGACATGTGTATCGGTACCTGAGTTAAACTGGGTCAGCTGTCAAATGGTCCGCATTTGTTTCGAGCTGAGAAAAGCCCGTTAGCACGACTGAGACATTTGAGGGTGTGCCGCATTTCACACCTCACACCCCAAATGGCCGAGTGGAGAGGGTCTCGCTCTTCAAAGGGTTAACACCTTTATCTATGCAGTCTGTTAATCTGTGACCGAGACCGATCAATAGACCCTCATTACCTTTATCTTAGTAAATAATTAAGAAAATAGTTTGGAAAACAAACCCTTATTGCATTACATTTGTATGCATAGCTCACGCTTTCTTTGGAAATCGATTGATGGAAAAGTGCACAGATTTGATTTTGTGAATCATTTAACAAGAGTACAAGTCGGTTACTCAACAAAACTTTGAAAACATTACCAAAATATTGTTTTTGTAATGTTTTCAGATGTTTATAATGTCACCAATATTACAATATAGAGACAGATACAATGCATGAACTCATTTTTTTTTCTAAAAAGTATTGAATGCAGTTTAAGTAAATGTAAATGTGATATAAAATATCTAAATATATATATATATATAGTTTATTGTGTGTGTATTTATACTGTTCAAAAGATTTAAAGTTTTTGAAAGAAGTCTCATCAAGGCTGCCTTTAATTGGTCAAAAATACAGTAAAAGCAGTAATATTGTGAAAAATTTACAATGTTAAAAAAACCCAAATGTTTTCTGTGTGAATATATTTTAAAATGTAATTTATTTCTGTGATCAAAGCTGAATTTTCAGCATCATTACTCCAGTCTTCAGTGTCACATGATCCTTCAGAAATCACTCTAATATGCTGATTATCAATTCTGAAAATATTTTATTTTTATTTTTGTGGAAACCATGATACATTTTAATTATCGGGATTCTTTGATGAATAGAAAGTTCAAAAGAACAGCGTTAATTTTAAAATAGAAATATTTTGTAACATAAAAATCTGTTACTTTTGCATTTTATTTTGATATATACATTGTATTACAGTTAAACATTTCCAGTTTATTTTGTATTTTAGCGGAGCATATTTTGTATAACTAAACTATCTTTGTTTTTAATTATAGGTTCAGCTTTTTAAAGAAATCCACAATTTCTATTAAGTCTACCAAACTAACGTCATGCATTTAAGCAGAATCCTATACAGATTAAAAGGGTTTTGAGAGCATAAAAAAAAAAAAAAAATTAAATTCAGTGAAGTATGCCTAAACTTTTGACTGGTAGTGTATGTCTGACATGAAACAATAGAGTATTGTTTATTAGGGTCTCCCACAGGCAGGGTGTGAAGCAGCTGTGACCCAATAGAGAGCCATAGCAGGGGATTTGAGGAGTGTGTGAGTGTTCATTGGTCAGCAGACGGGCTAATTTGCATATACCATGACCTATATCTGATAGGTGGGAGCTGGAGACACCAGAATCTGCTGCAAGCAGAACTAGTGGTGACTGAATGAAGAGCTTTTATTCTCGCATTTCTTTTTAAGTGATTTTTGTTTGCTGTTTTTCTCAGTATTTGCAGACATGAAGTTCTACAGCAGTTACTTCATGCTTCTGTGCATGATTTGCTACGTCAGCTGCACGACAACGAAGTACTTCATGTATGAGGAAGACGCACCTGGGACAGAGATTGGAAACCTTTCTAAAGACCTAAAAATAGACCCAGCGGAGGATCCCGAGACATCTTTCAAGTTCATACAGAAGACGAACTCCATCATTCACATGAGGCAAATCGACGGGCTTTTAACAGTCGGAGAAGTCATCGACCGAGAGCAGCTTTGTCACCGATCTCCACAGTGTCTTATAACTTTTGACGTCGTCGCTTTTTCAAAGGAGAAATTCCAGCTCATTCACGTTGAGATCGAGGTAAAAGACATTAACGATCATTCACCTCATTTCACACGCAACGAAACGCATCTGGATATATCCGAAAACGCACCTTTGAACTCACGATTTCCGCTGGACGTCGCTGTGGATCACGACGTCGGAGACAATTATGTTCAAAGCTACCATATTTCACACACAAACCATTTCGTTGTTGAAGTCAGCACTCGCGAGGATGGAGAAAAGTCAGCTGAACTCGTTTTGATCAAGACGCTTGATAGAGAAAGCGAAGAGTTTTATACGATCGAGGTGATGGCGACCGATGGCGGGACTCCGGCGAAATCTGGCTCGACGACTGTTTACATCCGAGTGCTGGATTTTAACGACAACAGCCCGACGTTCGAACACAACTCGCTCAAAGTCGAGCTCAGCGAAGATTCGCCCATCGGCTCACGTGTGCTAAGAGTACACGCTTTCGATCCCGACGCCGGGATCAACGGAGAAGTCGTGTACGGCTTCGTCGAAGGCTCCCCGAGCGAAGTCACACGTGTTTTCCAGATCGATCTCATCTCAGGAGAAGTGAGCCTCAAAGACTCCGTCGATTACGAGACCAAAAAGTCGTACGAGCTGCACATCCAAGCCTCTGATTTGGGCGCCAATTCGATATCATCCACCTGTCGCGCTATTGTCGAAATCGTCGATGTGAACGATAATGCTCCGGAGATTAGCATCAAACCAATGACTTCCACCAGCGACGGAGTCGCGTTCATTACCGAATCTGCAGCCGAAGAAAGTTTCGTAGCTCTTATTAGCACCTCAGACGCAGATTCGGGTCCCAACGGCTACGTCCGGACGAGTTTAGAAGGACATGAGCATTTCAAGCTGCAGCAAGCCTACAGCGACACTTTTATGATCGTAACAACCACAACTTTAGACAGAGAAGCCATTCCTGAATACAACCTAACTGTGATTTCTGAGGATTTAGGAACTCCTCCGTTTAAAACCATTAAACATTATACCATTCGCATCACAGACGAGAATGATAACGCACCGATGTTTAGCAAAGCCATCTATGATGTCTCAGTAATAGAAAACAACATTCCCGGGTCGTACATGACCACGGTGGTCGCACGCGATCTTGACGTTGGGAAAAACGGAAAAGTCACCTACAGCCTAATCGACAGCAAAACGCCAGACGGTTCGCCGATTTCTACGTTTGTTTCCATTGATCCTCATTCTGGCTCCTTGTACACGTTGAGATCCTTTAACTTTGAGACTCTGAAAGAAGTCGAGTTCGCGGTCAAAGCCAGCGATAAAGGTTTCCCGCCATTATCGAGCACGACTTTAATTCAAATCCGCGTGGTGGACGAGAACGACAACTTTCCGTATTTCACATATCCGGTGTTGCGCAACAATTCCGCCGACGTTCCGATTCCCTTCAACGCTCAAAGCGGCTATTTAGCGTTAAGACTGACGGCTCAAGATGAAGACAGCGGCGTCAACAGCGAGCTCAGTTTTCATATTCTAGAAGACGATGCTAAACTGTTTTCCGTTGATAAAAACAGCGGCGAAATCGTCTTGAAACGAAAACTCGCTGCACAATGTGGAGACGTCCTGCAGATTAAAGTTTCGGTTATTGACAATGGAAGAGAACCGCTTTCTAGCACAGCGACCGTCCGGTTTGTGGTGACAGACACAGGTGCACAAGAGGACCAGGTGGTGATTTTACTCCGATCCAAAGATGAAGAGACTCTGGAGTTTGATGTGTGGACTGTAGTGATCATTGGTTTCGCTGGATGCTGTGTGCTGTTGCTGACTGCGATCATCATCCTCACCGTGACTTGCACCATCAAACGAAGGCGAAGAAACTTCGGGAGAGATGGCCTATACGGATCAACCCCGCTTTCCAAGAACAACCCTGCCGGTTCAAACATTTATGGAGGCCCTAATGCCTTCCTCAGAAGCGAAGGCGATTCAATGCAACCTCTGTATGAAGATAAAAGCCTGGATTTTGAGGAAAAGGTGAGTGACTTTGGCTGAACGTTTGGATGCACATTTCCATTTATGCCAGCATATTAACTTTGAGCTTTTGTTTTCATAGCTGTTCCTGCCCTGCAAACCTTTTGAGCAAACATTTTTATGGCAAGATGAAAAATACTGTCTGCAACGGAGGTAAGAATGGTTGCAAATATTTTTTTTGTTTTTGTTTGGTGTATTTGCCTACCTGGATAATTCGCATTTTAATTGCTTGATTATAATTTAATAATAATCAAAATATAAAAATAGGGAGGAACAAAAGTTTGAGACCATTAGTGAAATTTTTTTTAATTAAAAAAAAAAAAAAATTCTGGTATAATTAAAAATATTAAAGTGTAATAATATTAAAAATATTATTTTAAAAATATTTCAAATGATTATATTCAGATTATATAATCAGCGTAATGATTTGAGTGACAAATAATCATAAATTTGAGAATTAATATAATGTCTGTATGTCTGTACAAAGTCACATGATCAATAACACTCATTTAGTTTACTTTGATTATTCACAGAGAAATAGTGCATCTGAAATATCTCTTTATTTTAAATTATAGCGTTTCTGTAACTTTGAGTGACAATCATGAATTGGAGAATGAATATGAATCTGAGCATCTGTACAAAGAGTCACATGATCAATGACAGACATTGATTAGTCATCTGTAAATAGTGCATATGAAATGTCTTTATTTTCCATTATAGGCCTAACTTTTTCAAAATTCTAAAAATCGTTTATTTCCATGTTTAAATGCAAAATGTTTTTATATTTGTGGGTCCAGTTTTAGTTTTGCAACTACAGTTGACAAATACACATCATTCTGGTCAGAAAACTATAAACGTGTTTAATATGCAAACGGATCACTTTTTGATTTTTGTCAGCGTTTAGGCTCTTTTTTACAACAGGTCATGAACCGTATGTGAAGCGCTGACATATTAGTCATGTCCCAGTGACTATAGTGTTTTGTTCTGCAATGGAATATCAATAATCAGATCGAGTGTTATTCAGCAGCCGCTAATAGATTTGATGTGATTGTATTCGCAGTGGCACCAGCAACACAGATCAGCTGAGCGTGAAGGACAGCGGCAAAGGAGACAGTGATTTCAATGACAGCGACTCTGACATCAGCGGAGCCGCTCAGAAACGAGGCCTGACAACCTTCCAACCGCTGGCCAGAGGTGCGTACATTATCTGACAGACGAGCTTTACAGTGTTTTCCTTGAGATTGTTGGCTTTGCTGCAAACAGTGATTTTCTTACTCAGTATTTGTCTTGCTTTCTAGTACTAATATCTAAACATTCCTAAATCACAGTACATTTACTTGAGATGCAAAATGACAAAAAAAAAAAAAAAAAAATGATCGAAATTAATTCAGTTTTCCTTAAAACAAGGGAAATATATATGCCAGTGGGGTCAGAAATATAATCTTGTTTTCCCTTTAAATAAATTCATTTTTCTGACCCAACTGGTGGATTTTTGTTTTGTTTTTAAGCATAAACTCACTTCATTTTAATACTTTTTTTTTTTTTTTCAAAATTTTTATCTTAAATCTTTTGTTTCTCAAATAAATGTATCTGGATTTAAGAATGTTTAGATATTTCTCATACGGCAAAAATCAAAAATATATTTAAAAATATTTGAAAATATACAAAAAAATGGCTAAAAAAAATTTATATATTTACATAAACATATTTTCTACTAAAATATATTTTGGCCATTTTTATTTATTTATTTTTTTAAATATTTATTAAAAAATATATATATGTTTTTTTTAAATATATTTTGCCCTCCATATATTTTATTCCAAGAGAATTTCACTGTTTGCAACATATATTTAGCATATATTTAAATTATATTGTAGCCAGAAAAAAAAAAAAAATAAAAAAAATATATATATAAATATATATATATATATATATATATATATATATATATATATATATTTAAAAAATATATAAATTTATTTATGGGTGTATTTTATTAAAATATTTTTTTTACTTGATTTACTGGCAAAGACTTAAAATAAGTATAGCATTATGCTTAAAAAAGACAAAAAACAACTTATATCATCAGCATAATAGTTTGAGGGACAAATGAACATGAATTAGAATGAATATGAATCAGGCTGATTTTTGCATTGCATTAAATTCCTCTGTCTTTTTCTCTGTAAGGTGCATTCAGCAGCGCAGGAGACTGGAAGAGCAAAGCTCACGTTATCCAGACCCGAAACATGCACGTCCCGCCTGGCAGCGCCTACACCATCGGATTCGCACCGGCGGCACCGCTTTACAACACCACCCACGTCACTTCCCATTCCTGGAGAGAAAGCTACAGTAAAACCAACATGTTGAACGCACAGCGACCCGTTCAGACTTTCTCAAGGACAGGTACGCTGCCGTCATACTCGGCCCATCAGACCAGAAGAGCGATGACGGGCCTCGAAGAGCAGATGGAGACGGTCAAAGATGCATTTCTGCTTCCAGACTCATCTGAAGTTGCTACCACCTTTTAAATATCAAATAAGAGTTCAGCCTTGTTCATCGAATCTGATATTTAGCTGATTACGTGAGCGTGACTGACTGAGCAAAACTTTCCCAGCAATTTAGCAGTCAGTTCTTTTGATACTGGTTTTCCACAAATGGAAGTGTTTCTTATTTTTGAATTCAGGAAAATATATTTAAGAACAGCCTGTGCGACTTAAATTAACAAAAATATTTTTTGTAAATATTTGTATATTTTGTATTATGTCTTTTCCAGTGAAAACAAACCCTTTTTTGTGTTGCTGACTCACCAAAATGATGGATTTTCTGTAAATAATTTTGCAAATAAGTAACAAACCCATTTAGTTTATTTTATAGATGTTGTTAGCAATGAGTTCATATGTCTTTAGTAAAAGACAAATTAAGTAAATTTGTTTAGAATGAGAATTTTAATTTTTTTTTTATCTGAAATAGTTTAGTAAAAATTCTTAAATATATACTAAACCTTTTCATTTTTCTTATTTTTTTCTAATTGCACATAGATCCTGATTAAGTATCTCTTAAAAAAGTTAGATCTCTTCCAAAAGTGCCATCAACAGAAACAATTTTCACTCAAAAATGGCTAAATTTCACAAATAATTGGCACGTAACATTGAATTCAGCATGAAATTTTGAAGCAGACAGACTGAAGTAGTATTTTCTTGTGAAGCGTACTGCAATACTGTGTGTTTGAGAGTTGAACGCTTTCCTTGTGTATTTGCTTCTCTTTATTTTCCGGCTTTTTAAGCATGGCTTAAAAATGTGTGCAGAGACTGTACATATTAATTGTATATAATTTTCTCACCTCAGTGACCCAAATAAAGTACTTAGAAGCCTATTTTGTTGCCTGACCTCTGAGAGCGCCTTGTTTAATAGCTGATTAGCTGTAAAAGACTCTTGCAGATGCAGACACATTAAGTTAAGTCCTCAAATCCAGCCTGTCCGATTATTGCGCACACATGGCCTGTTCTGGATTAGCTGGTTTGTAACACAGTGGCCGCATCTTTACAATAATATGTGAAGAATGAGGCTTAGAAAGACACACAATCAGGCATATTAGTGGAGTTAAAGAGCTTGCTGTGAGAGATTATATGGCCATCTTCAGTTAGCTGCAGTGTAACAGGTGCAGACGGCCATATAATACACAAACACAGCAGCCAAAACATCAGAAATATAATACAACAGACTTTATCAGGGCAAGTACAAAAGATTTCGCTTGGTGCTGATGTCAAAAATGACAAATAAACAAGTAGAAATAAAGAAAAATAAATTTATTTATTAATAATTAAAAGAATATGAAATCATTACATATGTATTTGTGTGTGTGTGTGTGTGTGTGTGTATATATATATATATATATATACGGTAGTGACATTTTTTTTTTTTTTTTTTTGGTCTTGTTTGCAAGTATACAAGGTATGTGACTTGGTACTATTTAAAATAATACATTAAAATTAAATTAAAACAATAATAATGTATATATAATAATAAAAACTAAAAAAACATACAGTGTGTATATATATATATATATATATATATATATATATATATATATATATATATATATATATATATATACACACACACTATACACCTGTGTAAATATATTTTAGAAACTTATTGCATATTTTTATGAAGTATAAAAAATTTCACTTAAATACAAAAAAAAAAAAAAAAAAAAAAAAAAAAAAAAAAAAATATATATATATATATATATATATATATATATATATATATATATATATATATATATATATATATAATGATAATTATCAAATTAATAGCGAGCTATATATATAGTTTATTTTTATTATTTTATTATTATTAATTATTATAATTATTGTTATTCTATAACTTGGTGATATGTCAAAATACATTAAAACAAGAGTAAAAATAAAATAATAAAATATTAATTCACAAATAAATTGAAATGCATAAACTATATTTAAAAAATGTTTATATATTTAAAAACATATCTTTTAAAAATATATAAAATGTAAATATCCATATATTTATAATTATTTGTTTATGGTCTTGTTTTTTGAGTTTGACTATAGTGGCATTCAAAGCTCACGTCAAAGACAAATATATATATGTATGTATATATATATACACACACACTATACACCTGTGTAAATACATTTTAGAAACTTATTGCATCTTTTTATGAAGTATAAAAAATTTCACTTAAATACAAAAAAAATTATATATATATATATATATATATATATAATGATAATTATCAAATTAATAGCAAGCTATATATATATATATAGTTTATTTTTATTAATATTTTCTTATTATTACTATTATTAATTATTAGAATTATTGTTACTCTATAACTTGGTGATGTGTCAAAATACATTAAAATAAGAGTAAAAATAAAATAATAAAATATTAATTCACAAATAAATTGAAATGCATAAACTATATTTTAAAAATGTTTATATATTTAAAAACATATATTTTAAATATATATAAAATGTAAATATCCATATATTTATAGTTATTTGTTTATGGTCTTGTTTTTTGCGTTTGACTATAGTGGCATTCAAAGCTCACGTCGAAGACAAATAGATCCATAAATCCATAAATTGTGTCATCTCTCTGGAATAAACTGGTTTGGGCTGTTCTCATTAGGATTTTTCCATATACAAATCATGCAGGATTACACTTTTAATATGAAGGTTGTGTAATTCCAGAACAGGAATAACGCAGTACAATAAAAACCGCTATGAAACATTCATCATATAGGTGCTTTCATTCTGCGATGTGAGCTGTGGACGAAAAAAATAAATAAATAAACAGGAGCATTCTTTCATTTCACTTTGGCCTAAAGGGATGTTTTCACTCGTGCAAATAACAAGAGGAACGGCGGCATCGTTCTTTTGTTAGTAATTGCTCATAGCTGATAGGATATGACAGATTTCCAATTGGATATGAAGGGCAACTCCACAAAAAGATCAATAGCACATGAAATAGCTTATTGTATCCTCTCTCTCAGTGTTTTCCATATAGGTCAGAAGAGAGGCACAGAAAGAGGACATGATGCTGAGAGCAGGGTTAAATACAACAGTACAGCTAAAGTCCTACAAAACTCTCCCAACCAGCAGATTTTAACATGTTTAAACATATTTGAGTGAGTTTACAAGACAACAAAATGACAAAGGAACTTTTTCGCCACACCTAATGAATGTTTCCTTTAAAAATAAGTTTAATTTAGGAAAAGTCTTTCACTTGCAATGATTTTTATTGTTTTTTTTTTTCGCTTCTATTTTCATTTATTTTAATACATTTGATCTTCATTTGACAGTAAACTACATGGTGACAGTGATTACACAATAGAAATATATTAAATGCATCATGTATTCTGTGTCGGTTGGGTTATTGCTAGTTTATTTCATGACAAACAGTAATTTACTATAAAAAAAAAGAAGTCATTTTTCAGTCATGTAATAGGAATAGTTCACCAAAAATTAAATTCTTCCAAAAATGAAAACTCTCAGACCATCCGAGATGTAGATGAGTTTGTTTCTTCATCAGTTTGGTGGAGAAATGTAGCATTGCATCAGTGTCTCAGCAATGGATGCTCTGCAGTGAATGGGTGCCGTCAGAATGAGAGTCCAAACAGCTGATAATCCACACCACTCCAGTACCTCAGTTAACATCTTGAGGAGAGAAAACCTGCGTGTTTGTAAGAAACAAATCCATCATTAAGATGCTTTTAACTAAAATCTGAGTTCATAATCCATAATAAAGCTTCCTTGAGTGAAAACGGACTCAGATCTTAGTTAAAAGTGTTTTTAATCATGGATTTGTTACATAAAAAAACACAGCTTTTGTCTTCTCCAGATGTTAACTGATGGACTGGAGTGGTGTGGATTATTGTGATGTATTTATCAGCTGTTTGGACTCTCGTTCTGACGGCACCCATTCACTGCAGAGCATCCATTGCTGAGACTCCAAACCTGATGAAGAAACAAACTCATCTACATCTTGGATAGCTTGAGTGTGAGCACATTATCAGCATGTTTTCAATTTAGAGTGGACTATTCCTTTAAGGCAAAGGAAGAGGGTTTGTTGAAGAGGCTTGTAGTTTCAGTTTTGACTCATGGACAGACATATGGACATGTCACGAAAACCTCCAGATCCCACAACACTGTTCACCAATTTGTTCACTAGTTTCCCAAAGGCTACTATTAGTGCTGAAAAATGTATTTAACGAGCTGCCAGTGGCAACAGTAAATGGCAAATGAGTCTAATAGTCTACGATCCTTCATATATCTTTATAAAGTGCGCTGGCGTTATTGAGATTAAACTAAACAGGCCTCAGCAATTCAAGCCACGAGTCTGTTCATCTATAATGAAAAATAATTTATCCGTATCATGCATTATGGGCAAAGTAAATTGCACAATTATTTCTACGTCAGTGAAATTGTTTTGAGTGTGGGTAATTATGTTTGATATTTATGTCCATTAAAGAGATGATACAGGTAGATTATCAGTCCAAACGATGACATTTATAAAAAGGTGTTTTTATTGCAACAGCAGCTACTAGATATGCATACTTACAAATAAAACACATGTTGTGCTTTTCAAGTAGTTGTGTTGATGGTTTTTCATAAATCACTGTACCATTATATGTAATTTTGCACTAAAAAAACTGAAAGATTGCGATTAAAATGGCTTGTATGGTAAAGTACATGAAAGCTGTTTGGTACTCTATTATTATCATACTTGTATTCTTCCCAAACAAGTCTTTTATTGAGTTTCTGTTGAACATAAAAATGTCTCGTCAGTACCTCAGACCAAAAGAACAACATATTATAACAAATAACATTCATTTTTATCTCATAATCTTTATCATCCTTATTTATTATTATAATTATAGCCGTATGGTCAAAAATATTTACCAAAAACAAAAAAACAAAAAGTAGGCTACATCTTTTGCACAAAAGTTTTTACATACAACATATTACTATTATACTAAAATGTATTCATATTTAATTATTGAATTAGTTTTTATCTTGTTTCTATTTAAATTTCAGTTAAAGTTTGAGTCATTTTATTTTAGTCATTTTATATTTCATAGTTTATTTCAGTTTTAGTTATTTTAGTACTTTTCTTTCGATTTTATGTTATTTCAGTTAGAGTTTATTGTATTTCAAGTAATAAAAATGTTTTTAACAGTTTAGGTTTTAGTTAACTATAATATCCTTGGTACGTACACATTCATGCAAACATGAAATTTCGTAAACGAAAAATAAGAAAATATTTCAAACCTAGTAAGAAGTACTAAAATGTACAAGCATGCCTCCCGCAGTAATGCAGAAGAAATACAGGAGGTCAAACAGCTATTTTTCTGTAGCTAAACATTTTTAATCTTGACAGGATTAGAAACTGAAATTGCTTTATAATGAATGTTTCCTCACATGAACCATTGATTGAATGAGCAAAAACAGGCTTCAGCTTTCAAGCGTGTGGTTCTCATGTAATTGCCGGCGTTAGTGAGGCCCATGAGAACGAGATCTTGCAATATTTACTGAACATAAACAGCATTGCCATTTTTGGGGGCCTTTCTTGCACCTAAAAGCAATTTTTAACCAAATTTCTGTTATTACATTTGCAGAAATATGTCATTTTGAGCTCTCCCCATGGTTCGATTGGTAAAGGAAATATCATGCGAGAGCCTCTTCGGGTTTGCCATGCATAAACAAACAACTTTCATAATATTCACTTTTGCCCCTTTCAGATTTGTACAGCTCACATTTTAATTAAAGCTGTGCTTATAAGGAAAAATCATGAAGCAGATTTAAGGGAACAGAATGAAAACATTCTGAAAATGTGCCTCACCCTCAGGCCATCCAAGATGTAGATGAGTTTGTTCCTTCATCAGTTTGGTGGAGAAATGTAGCATTGCATCACTGTCTCAGCAATGGATGCTCTGCAGTGAATGGGTGCCGTCAGAATGAGAGTCCAAACAGCTGATAAAAACATCATAATAACCCAGCTGTTTTTGTGATTGTGATGTTTTTATCAGCTGTTTGGACTCTCATTCTGACGGCACCCATTCACTGCAGAGCATCCACTGGGGGGAAAAAATGATGTAATGCCAGGTGTCTGTGTAACGCAGTGGGGAAAGTTTTTGCTTTTGCTTTGTTAAACTTAAAAACACAGATTGCAACTTTAAAATAAAACATTGGGGGTGTCAAACACAGCTTAACACATGTGGTTATTTTTAAGGATATAAAACAAAGAGTGCGATAATATGTTTTCTCAATTGTGTTGATGAGGCTGTATGCATATTTATGAATTTTCAAAAGCAGTGCGCTTCATCTCACTCACACTTCTCCATAACAATACAACACTCTGTCCTATTTTCGTCTCATCCAGTTACACCAATATCAAATTAAATGCAGTTTCTCTTCAGTTTGAGAGGAAGCTGGCAATTGAATCTGTTTTTCACTCACACTACTGAATGGAAAAAATGAATCTCTTTTATAATGGGCAATATTACTGCTAATGATATCCAGTGTAATATGAGTAAATGAGGATGAGGGGCTGATGGGGCTGTGAGGCTCTGCCCTAGATAGCTCAAAATCAGGACAATCAAAACACTATCAAACTATTGAAACAGCTGCACGGTTTAATTATTACACAAGTCTCGTCTCAAAACTAGAGCTTACCGGGGGAGTCAGCATGGAGTTGCATTATTATTATATGTGCTCTGCTGAGAAAATAACAGAATAACAGAGCATTTGCTAATTAATACCTTTATAACCAAACGGCTCCTGTGACTGATGCAGCTAACAGTTTTTGTTTCCCAGAATGTTAGATCATAAACACACACACATACATACATATAGTGGCCAAAAACATATGTTAAATATGCTCTAAATATATGTTGCAAACAGCATTATATGTTCACATGTTATAGGCAACAATTTTTTTTTCTTCAGATGTGACATATGTGGATGTGTTTTCTTGGATTGAAATATATAGGGCAAAATATATATTTTAAATGCATTTAATATATATATATACATGTAACAAAACAAAAGCAACACTCGTTTCATCATTCCCCTCTTAGTGTACTTCTAAATTGGTATGAAAACACACAGTGCAGTATTTTGCACTCACGTAAAAAAGTAAACACTGCCACCAAGTGGTAAAAAACATAACAGCAGTGGCTCCGTCTTGTGGAAATATTTTTGTTGACCATTGTTTTATCTCAGAAAAGAATACAATGAAATAATTTATCTCGTCCTCCAGTCCAGACTACGAAACAAAAACGAAAAAAGTGTTAAGATCTCGACAAACCAAGACAAAAATAATCATGCATGGCCTCTAAGGCATTTCCTTAAATTTGAACAACCTTTAACCCTGAAGAATTATTCAATTATTCAGAACTATTCAAATACGCTCCTGAAGGCATTAGACGTGGAGAGTTTAGCTTTCAACACTAATTAAACACATCAGAATCAGATAGCGATGATTAAATTACATCATAACTTTCCAACAACTTTTATGCACGACAAAAGCAAGGAAATACAGCGTTGAAACTGCTACTGATGGTTGGATCACTGCGATGTCTGAAAGTTGCGTTCGTGCGCATGCGCAGTCTATTACTAGCGTTCAACTCGGCGTATTTTAGTTGTGATAGTTCATTAATCTACAATTCTACTTTCACTGAAGGAAGGAAGGATCTAAGCCATATATATATATATATATATATTTTTTTTTTTAAATATTAGAGACTAGAAGCTGGGCTCAGTACCACCTAACAGCCACACAAGCTTACTAGGGCCAGACATGCAGGTGTACATATGCTGTTAAAAAGAAGTGCATATGAAAGCAATATATATCTCCAATTGTCTGTCCTCCTAGACCTGAACATACCTCAATCGGCTCCATATGTTTTTCTGGATTAAGGCCTAACAATTTCTTTAATACTGTAAATTGGACTCAAGTTTGGTCATTACCTCAAAAATGCATCCTTACAACTAAGGTTAAGGAAATCTAATATAAATTAATTCATAGAGTTTATCCTACAAAATTTAAACTTGATGTTGATTTAGAACGCTCTTTTTGTGAATGCTCCACTGAAACAATTAGTCAATTATTGTGGTCCTGCCAAACATTTTTGGAATAATGTTTTTCATTGTTGATAATATTTTGAAAACATTTTCCTTATCTTATAAACATGCGATTTGGGGTTATTATATTATTATATCTATGTTTGTTTTATCATAGATTGAATTTTTTTGTAAATTTCACATTCATGAATGCAAGTTTACAAAGGGCAAACATTTTATAGTGCTTGAAAAAGAGATTAAAATGTTGTCAAAATCTAGTAAAGCAATTAAAACGGTTACTATATGTCCTCCTTTAACATTTTCACATTAAAAAAAAAATTACTTTACGGTGCTTACTCACAAAGAACATTTTCTGTATTAAAACTGCATTGTAACATACTATGGAAGTGTAAAATATGTGTAGTAGGCTGTATATTTGTCTGTAAACTGATGCTTATAGGCTACCCTCTCTCCATTTTTTGCTTTTGTCTCGTTCTTGTTGATGCATGTGAAATGTTCTTTGTTATACAGTGGGATATATGGTATTTAGCTACATGCTATTTGTTGGCAAAGTATTTAAAAAACACACACAGCAACGCTTAAACAACCATTTGAGATGGAAAACACATTCAACGCCTTAGTAGGCCTACAGTAGAGATGCGCTTTGCAAATGTTAAAAGTTAATTTTGAACGCTAAGCTTTGTTTCTCTGATTTTTAATCTTTTTTCTGTGTAAGGGGAAAAGTGAATGTAGCTATACCCTACCTTGTTATTCCGCTCTGAAGTCCCGTTTGAATAATGATCACGAACCATCATTTCAGATCGTGACTTTGGATCGCGGAGCGCGGATCGCGAATCGTTCAATTCACGAAACTGCTCCGAAGTTCCGATCTGAATCAAATGATTCCCGGTTGCAGTAATGCAAATACGGTCATTATTGTTGTTCAGTGTGGCAAAAATTATGCAATGTTGATGTGTGCATTCCCAGTGACCGTGGAGTTTCCAGGCCTGTATCCCAACTACAAATGATTCGCGAACCGGTCCACTTCAAAACAGTCGGTCATTTTTGCGACACAATGGTTTAACTGATTCTGAGTTTCGAAACGCTCCATTTCACCCATCATCACCATCACTAAAATCATTACAAGCTTTGTCGAAAATGAATAGGTCTTTCGATCTGGTTTTTGCTAGTGAATCGCTTTAAGTGAATGATCGAAGTCACAAGTTTGAATCAATCGGTTCCAGCGTAAATGACTCACTCAATTGAATCGGTTTTCTGTTCTTTTTGCGTATACAGCCATGCACGATATTTGACTTAGTACTACTATACTGGTTTAGCTCGCTAGTTTTATGACATTAACTTAAATCAGAGGAAAAAAGTATGATGTTTACATCCATCTCTATTCCAAAGATAACATCCAAGAAGATTCAGGTGAGATAGCCTACTAATTGGTGAAAACACACGAGCTGCACAATACATGGAAAAAGTGTGCATTATGATCGAGTTTGTAGCTTAATTCACTTTATCTTACATAGATTGACCACTGCATTTCAGTTGCTGACACTCTAAAAAATGCTGGGTTAAATACAACCCAGTGCTGGGTGAAATATGGACGAACCCATGCAGCATTTGGGTTGTTTTGACTCAGCGGTTGGGTTAAATGTTTAACCTTCTGGGTAGAAACCCAACCGCTGGGTCAAAACAACCCAAATGCAGCATGGGTTCGTCCCACTAGCGTAGCCAGAAATGTTTAAGTGGGTGGGCCTACATAAACCTGGGTGGGCCAGGTGTGTAGCATATGAAAACTTCATGTCAAATTGCCAACAAAAAATACAGCACCAAGGTTCATTACACAGTACTTCTAAAGCATGCATTAACAGTAATTTATGTTAATGTTCATTTCAAAATTTACTAATAGGTCATTAATAAAATTAAAAGTTGTATCTGAGCTGGTAAACAAAGATGAATAAACACTGTAACAAATGTATTGCTAATGTTAGTTAATGCGTTAACTAAAGTTAACTAAAAGGAAGTTTATTGTAAAGCATTACCTCAGTGTGAAACAATAGGGCTTCGCTGATGATTTCATAATCAAGCGTCTCTGTCAGTTCCCGCGCATCGAGGACCGCAGAAATGTGCGCAGCTGCAAATTATGCAGTTTGTTGTGGCGACCAGGATCTAGCACAATGTTTATGTGTTTCTTTCCACAAAGGAGGCATCTGTTTAGCGGATCAAACACTGTCCCTATGCTAATATGATGTTTCAAACACACTTGGTTCAGAAGTTTCCGATCGATAAATCCAGCACCCTCAGGTGGTCTGTCGGGTTTCATTTGTAGACGGTCCGGATTTATTGCTAAGACTTTTACTTTTTAAAAGCATTGATCTGATTTATGTTTGCTTCACTAGGCTGTTTTTAAATTTAACTTCTCAAACGCGCGCATTTTACTATTACATCCTTATGTTGTAAACATACGTCGTAAACATAACATTGTGGGTGGGACTAACAGAAACGGACGAATCATCATTTTGACAAGAGTATGATGATATGCACCTATGAAGAGGGAAAAGAGAAAATACGTATAAATATTACGCCAAAAAAAACTCGAAAACTCGTGGTATTGATACGCAAAAATGGACTTTGGCGTGTCTATAATACGCAGTTCTCGCGTGCATATGATCCGCAATTTGTTGGCGTGCATATGATATGCAGTTTCGCGTACATATGATACGCATCTACACCACAACCCTAATCCTACCCATCACGTAGACACGCCAAAATCCATTTTTGCGTATCAATACCACGAGTTTTCGTATTTATTTGGCGTACTATTGTACGCACTTTCATGAGATCGGGTTGAAAGAAACGACCTGTAATTGACCATGAAAACAAACGTTTAATATTGTTTATAAATAAAGTTACAGTGAAATAAGACGTTTAATAGTATCGTTTAATAAATTACATCCATTTGGAAAATTACAAACTTCTCATTGGGTTGGACCACTGATGAAAGTGGGTGGGCCTGGGCTACGCGACTGGTTCGTCCATATTTCACCCAGCACTGGGTTGTATTTAACCCAGTTTTTTTTTGGAAATCAGTTGAAAGCATCCAATCTCTCATACCATTGAATGTTCAATTTATCATAAATAATTGAGAAATTATTGTTGTATTTGATTGTATTAGTATATATCTAGTCAATGAAAAAGAGCAAATAGGAGTAGCAGATGAACACAAAACAGCAGAACAATAAAGTTAAAGAGGGTAAACTTTATGCTCATATATTTAAACATTTCGTCTCTTATATTTTATGTATGTTATATATGTCCGCTCATGAATTAAATGTGCGTCCTTGAAAGTGCACAGTTTTCCAATGTATTTCTTTAACCTCTCAGATAATATACATTTTATGACCTATTTCAGATGCGTCCGAAATTACAACAACAGTGGTTACATACACATATATTTAATAGTGTAAATTATTGCTAAGGGCAATTTAGTAGGCGCTGGTTATTCATGTCATAGCGTCTTTACTAAACTCTACATCTGTTGAATGTAGACTCCATCTGAATCCTGGAGGTTTCAATCTTATTCGGCCAACAGAGGGAGCTCACACATCTCACGCATTTCACATTAGCTTTATTGCTGTTCGAATAAAATATACTGATGGTATAAGGAACGCAATGCCCTATTTTTAAATCTCCTGTCATTTATTTAGTAGATATTGTGAGGAGGAGGAGATGATGAGAGCAGAGGCGAGGACATCGCTGCCGTGTCTCATTGTTTTTTTTGTTTTTTTTTTGCAGACATGACCCATTTTAAGGGAAAAAGAAACACCTAGTCAACATTTCAGTAGTGCAGCTTCAAACGAGATACGACTTGTGTCAAAATAATATCCAAGTATGCAATATAAAAGTCTATTAGAAGCCTGGAATAGTGTTTTTTGTTGTTGATCCTTTCTCTTTGTGTTTTTGTAAGTCTGAACACTGAATGTGCACTTGAAGTCTTCAAAACACAGACTACTAACAATCATAGAAAGCATGGTAATACAAGGGGATTTGTTGTGAAGATGAAGAGTTCAGATGCAAAAGCCTCTAAGTGCCATCTGAAATTTTCTTCCAAAATTAGTATTTTTCTCAGGCTCCTGTGTTTATGTTCAGTTCTTTCACTTTAATGGCAAAGAAAATGGCATAGAAACTTGTAAATTTCACAAATAATTACAAAGAAACTGCAAGTACATTTCTGAAATAGAAAGACTGAAATAGTGTTTTCTTGTACAAAGTGCTCCGATAATCTATCATTTCCAACTTCAAAAGAAATAAATAAATAATTTTTTTTTTTTTACCAGTGTATGAGAAGATAATATGGTAATATAAAAAGATAATATCTTTTAGTTATGTAATACATGTAACAATTAATTTCAGAAGCAATGCAAGTGATTGTATTTTCAACAGCACCAGAGCTGTTCCCTCTCTTTCATCATTAATTACACACACCGTCTAAGAAGCTACAGATCGCCAACCTTTTTTTCACCAATGTGCACTTGGAAAAAACAAGCCTAGAGCCCATTGTCACATCCTTTTATGCTCTGAACAAAATACATCTTTACTGATTGACTTTGAGGATGATTGGAGATGAATGTTTTGTGCATTCAGACCTAATGACCAACAATTATGACTCACCTCTCACTTTCAGTCATCTTCGGGTGTCTGCGGCAGCTGGAAAGCATTGTTCTCTGAAGTGTTAGAAATGTAAATGTGTGCAGAGTAATAGAAGACTTGCCAAGGAAAGCCTAGTGACGGCACGGACCGCCCACAGTCACTTCACAGACCGGCTCATTCATGTTGAACACAAAACTGGCAAGAGCTGGCAGAAATCAACAGTTCAGATTCAATCAGCACCAATTGATGCTCTGCAGTGAATGGGTGCCGTCAGAATGAGAGTCCAAACAGCTGATAAAAACATCACAATAATCCACAAGTAATCCACACCACTCCAGTCCATCAGTTAATGTCTTTTAAATACAAAAGCTGCATATTTCTAAGAAACAAAACCACCATTAAGATGTTTTTAACTTCACACCATTGCTTCCAGTTAAAATATGAGTCCATAATCCATAATAATGTTTCCTCCAGTGAAAAAGAGGTCTAGTCTGAATCAGGAGAGAAATCTGCACAGTTCAAGCACCGTTTACGAGCCAAACAGTCCAAAACAGCTTTTAACATTTGTGGGTGGATTTTGATGTGAGAGGCGACAGGAGATGGATTTTTTCACTGGAGGAAGCGTTATTATGCATTACGGGTATTTTAGCTGGAAGCTACGGTTTGAAGTTAAAATGAGTCTTAATGATGGATTTGTTTGAGCTTTTGTCTTCTTAAGATGTTAACTGATGCACTAGAGTGGTGTGGATTATTGTGATGTTTTTATCAGCTGTTTGGACTCTCATTCTGACGGCACCCATTCACTGCAGAGCATCCATTGCTGAACAAGTGATGCAATGCTACATTTCTCCAAATCTGATGAACAAACAAACTCATCTACAGCTTGGCTATCCGTTTTTTTTTTCTTTTTCTTTTTTTTTCAATTTGAATGTGTGATCTGACCAATTTAAAAGAATAGTTCACTCAAAAATGAAAATATGCTAAAAATGTACTCACCCATGGGCCATTTTTGTTTGAGGGAGTCATTAGCAAGTAAACTAAATGTCATGTTTGTGTAATACCTGGGACTATTAATACTTGTAAATGGGAAAAATGTAAATATACACATTTTCTTTTCTATTTTTCTGTATAACCATTTGCAGACACAGCCTTGTCATTATTTTCATTTTTCCCATAGCAAAGGACAAAAATTGAATACACACATTTGCTGGCTTGCGCAGTTTCATGTCCTTGGATGCAATTCATGCCTTTGTTGTTGTTGTTTTTCTGCTCTCAGTATTCAGTCCCTCTGCACTCCAGATTTGGAGATGCCCCTAATTGCTTTCTCATTGTGACTAAGAACAAGATGCTTTTCATATGAGCGATGACATGAGTGTCAGATTCAGTAGCATCAGGCTGTCATCCACCTCCACACTCTGACCAAGACATGAGTTTATTCTGCAGGCCTGACCACTGTGCTTTTGTTGACTTTAACAAATGTGGTGAAGGTTGTAAACAGATACTACAGCACTGCCAATCTTTTCACCACTGAACCGTTTTCGTTCTATTTCTATTTATCTATCTATATATTATATATTATACACACACACGCACGCACGCACGCACGCACACACACACACACTGTATATAGGTCTAAATTGTATTTACATTTGCATTTATGCATTTGGCAGACAGTTTTATCCAAAACGACTTACACTGCATTCATGGTACAAATTTTATTAGTTATATTGCATGTTCCTCAGCATATTTGCATACTTTTTAGCTGACTAAATGTAATTGTTTTCACAATGAACAGATTTAAGCTGATTCTAAGTTATTTAAATAAATGCATTTTGAAACTATTATTTAACTAAAATCAAGTAGATGCTAATAATTCATAATAAACTGTGCCATTTATTGATATTGATATGATTTTTTTAAGTGCAGAAATCTTACCTGTTTCATTTATGTATGACTGACAAATATGCATCACAAGATTCAAAAATCTTAAATTTTCGCCTAAACATTTATGTTCTGTTTGGGCCATTGTGCACTTCATTCTTTGTCGATAACCAAATTGTTGACTGATTTTAGGATTTGGTGGCTGTTTTGAAAAGAAAAAAAATACAGGAGCAGTTTATTTTTATGTTGCACCGTAGCTTTGCAATAACAGCACAAAAAAAAGGAAAGAAAGAAAGAAAGAAAGAAAGAAATGGGGAAAAGCATGGCCACGTGACAGTGACTACAGGTGGAGCCCCACAGAGACAGTGATTGCTGTTGATGCTGCACAGATGTGAAGGACCGCAGATGGTTCAGCAGCACAAACGCCTGATACTCGAGGGACCGAAAATGAAAAAAAAGAAAGAAAATTATTTATATATATATATATATATATATATACACACACTCGCACATTTATATAAAACAGCCTACACAAGTGTGATCTCTGTGCTTTCTCCGGTGAGATTTCCCAGTGAGATTTGCTCTCTAACAAATCTTAGAAGTTGAAGATTTGCTGTAAAGATACTGCTGTGTTTCCATGTTTGCACAACAAATATCCCAAACTATGTTATTAGCATGATTGTTCCTGAAGAAAGAGCATAATATAATATATTCTTCCACCCATAAACTTTTTTGCACTAAAAAGCAGTAAGATGTACACCAGCCAATTTTGGGTCATTTGGGATTATAAACGATGCCAATAATTGACTTGGCCGATTGATAAAAGTGTTATTTTTTCCTTGAATCAATTCCAAAATCTCCCGACAGCCAACATTTTTAATGAATTTTGAGTACATATTGTCTAAATGTTCATTTTATTTTGGCAATTTTGTGCACAGCACATTTGCCATTATTTATTTTATTATGTATATATCGCCAGCAGCTCTACTCTCTGCATATCAGCATTAAATCCATTACTAAAAGACTTCATACTCATGAACTCTGTCTACATCTTGTCAAATCAGAATCTTATGCATGAGGGAAATGGCATTTTTTTTCTTATTATTATCAATTTTTTATCAGGCTGCCTGGAAACAAAGCCATGTTTACAAGATACAAAGTTGATACAACACGCGCTTTGAGGGGAACAAGTTCACCAGTGATGTGAACTCTTTGAAAGAGAGTGAATGAGTTTTTTTTTTTTTTGAGTTACTTAGTAGCAAGTAAACCTGTACATTATGCTTTATTTAAAATGAAATCATCAGGACTTACACTACCGGTCAAAAGTTTGGAATAATTACGATTTTTGATGTTTTTGAGTCTCCTCTTCTCACCAGGGCTGCATTTATTTAATCAAAACTACAGTAAAAATTGTGAAATATTATTAGAATTTAAAATAACTGTTTTCTACAGTAATATATTTTAAAGTGTAATTTATTCCTGTGACGTAAATCTGAATTTTCAGCATCATTACTCCAGTCTTCAGTGACATGATACTTCCTTTAATAAAATCCATACACATTTACTGCTATTTTTTTGAGGGATTTTCAGTACAACCGTTTTTTGGAGACACCATTACTTTTTTTTCCATGGCAGTCTATTATTGCGCTCTAATCTATTTCAGATAAACCCACCTCCGAAAAGCACATAAAAACAAAATGAACTAGTGCCTCTAGATATCGCCACAAGCATTAAAAAATCCATATCAGTCAACCACTGTGAAAAAGCTTCATACTCTGAGACTCTAGTCTACATCTAGTCAAATCATAATCCCACGCAGGGAAACGGCATATTCCATGCTGTGCACAATGATATGAATGTGTGATATGAATATGAAGCAGTTTCTGTATTAGTTGCATCTGCTTAATATAATGGACAGAAAATAGAAATGACTCTTAATTACAGATGCATCAGAGAAGTTAATGTGTAGTTTTATTACATATGGATCACAAAATGACCATTTTACCCTTTTGCGCATGATTGAGTAAGTGATGCATCACTGCACAATGCATAACTACAATTCAGTATAGCATTCATACAGCCTCAGGCCATCCAAGACTAAGTTGAGTTTGTTTCTTCATCAGGTTTGGAGAAATGTAGCATTGCATCAGTGTCTCAGCAATGGATCCTCTGCATGGTCCTTCTCAAGACGTTAATTGATGGACTGGAGTGGTGTGGATTACTTGTGGATTATTGTGATGCTTTTATCAGCTGTTTGGACTCTCATTCTGACGGCACCCATTCACTGCAAAGCATCCATTGGTGAGTAAGTGATGCAATGCATCATTTCTCCAAATCTGATGATGAAACAAACTCAACTTAATCTTGAATGACTTGAGGGTGAGCACATTTTCAGCAAACTGTCGTTTTAGGCTGAACTCTCTTTACTAATTCAGTTCTCTTCATTGTTTTCACTCCTGTTTTATCTGATTGTTGTAGTGGATGTACAAAGTCAGCTCTCTTTACATTTACAGCAGGCGTAATAAATAGGTGTCTTGTTTTATTATTTCACACTTAAGCTTTGCTTGAAAAAGCTTGCTCGTGCTGTCTGTCTTTAAAAATAAATGACGCTGGGTTTGCTGTCTAATGCAGGGAGTCCAGATATGCAAAACATACATAATTTAAACCTTTAATTACATTTATATCAACTTGCATGAACATCAACTCAAATATGTAATTTAATAATATTTTAATGATAGCACAATTTGCGTATGAGGTCCCTGGGTCTGGAAAGCCCTGATCTAATGCAATGACATCCATAAGTAGCCTATGACTCAAGTGTCCAAATACTTTTAAGGCCACTGCAGTGGTCATTTCTCTCTCTGACCCTTGTATAACAGTGTTTGATTTAATAAATGTGATTCATTTTAATTCATTCATCATCATCATCATATGCCAGTGTTTTGTTCCTCCCCCTCCCACGTTTGTGGGATGTAGCTGTTGCGATTTCCGAGTCATCGTCATGTTAGTCAGAGAAATGGTTGCCTGACGAGCATCACCGTTCACTGGGATCCGGGAACCGAATTAAAATGTAAATACAGCAACAGTAACATCTTTCCAGATGAGATGCGCGTTTTTCTCTGCGGTGCACGCGGGTAAGATGAACAACATTTGCATTGACTGTTTGGGAATAGTCTTTACTTATTATTTGACATCGATCGATTGCAATACGAGGCGATGGAGAAGTTATTGGCAAACTCGGCGCTATTATAGAGATTAGAGTGAGTCAATCAATGCCATAGCGTGATGTCTTGCTGTTTGTCAGCCAGAAATAATAACCCTCGAACAGGAAAATATGCAACTGAAATTCACAAGCAAGCAAGTGAATCTGTCATTCGCATGTGCGAGAGAGAGCAGGCGTTTAACGTCGTTCAACTTTTTTTCCAGCTCATATCAGTCTCGGTATTGTAGATTTACTCTGATGCGAATGCATAGTGGCTACAGTTCAAGAATGCGGTAATGCACCGTCATTAGTTAATTATCGCGAAATAAAACCCCGACAGGACTGTATGTCATCATGAAGAGGTTTATTTTGTGATAACGACCCGCTGGCTGTGTATTAACACGCTTACACGGTTACTTGTCAGTTTTAAAAATAAATACATGGACATGAAATATTGATCTGAGTCTAGGCTATTTTATTATTTTACTTGTTAAGTAAAATAGTCAGTTGCTGTAGAAATTAACCGGCTTAGCAACAATATGAAATAAATACCCTGCTGGGAAAAAAACAACAACAAAACAATAGAAACCTGCCCAAAACACAATAGAAAATATAATGGTTTTAATGGTTATAATGGGAACTATAATGGTGTCTACTGGTATGTGATGGATTCTATTGGTGGGATGTTAAATCCTATTGGAAAAATACCCAAAACACACTACAAAAAGGAATTTTGTAATGGTTTTACTGGAAGAAGCTAATGGTTTATAATGGTATTTTAATGGAAACCATTGGAATGGTTTCTACTGGGCTTCTATTGTTTGTTTGTTTGTTTTAGCAGGCTATTAAGTTAATTATTTTGGACTAAAGAGTTCTTTCTAATCCAACTCTATGCATGTCGATTTTCCGACCGATGTTTTTTGTTTGTTTGTTTGTTTTTGCATCTATCGATCGCTTTGCTTGACAGATGAAGGCGATTTTACTAATTATCGTACTTACCATTTTGAGTCGCAAGATGGCGCAATTAGTAATTAGTGTCCAAACTTAGCTATGTCGTGGTGTGTTCAAGTCCTTCTGCGAAGTTCGTATTTACGTGTCGCGAAGATAATTACAATATTTTTACAAAAATACGGCAAGGAATTTTACCTCTACGTGCATTGTAATTTTAGCTGCAATAATCATATTTTTGCAGTGGTTGTACATGCAACTTTGCTAGTTTTATTGTGATTGTTTTTTTTAACTGTCGCTACATACACTGCATCCATTGCATCAACCGTGTTTTATCACCAACACACCCCCAAATCGGAAAATCCAGAGTTTCTCACAAATAATTTCGACATTGTGATGCATCATATGCACGCCAAAGTCAATTTTTGCGTATAAACAATTCGCGAAATCTAAACATAAACTCGTGCTATTGATAAGCACTTTCATGAGATCGGGTTGACATGACTTGAATACACCATTAGTTCACTATGTGCATATTCAAACATAGACCTACATAAATAGGCAATGCTTCTATTAAAATATTGACTCTTTTACCTGTAAGCCGGGACTAAAGCCACCATACTGAGTGGTGCAATATCTTTCTATTTAGTGAAATACAAGTGGACGGTCTACTCCCCTTATAACGTCTGATATTACTGAGTCAGAACAGTAGCACTGAAGCAGTGGCTTTTGTCTCATGCAACACAGATGTCATCATGCATATTGGTTGTTTTGGCTTTAGTATATGTACAGCTGGCAGCAGTTAGCCTACAGTTATATTTGAACCCACTGTGTGTGTCTTCCACAATTTGAGATAGACAAATCTAGATGCTGTTCAGTACAGTGTCTCTCCGCTGGTTCTGCTTCAGGACCCAGAGTTTACACTGTGCATCGAGTGGCAACACCGCTTTTTGTAAAGAAACTAAAGAAAAATGTTCCTAAAATCAAACACTGAAATGCATTTAAATGAACTGCACACACCCAACAATATGCAAGTCTTAAGATGACATAAGCTAACTGGTTACTAACTATTTATTGAATTTCAGTGCTTTTAGAGTCATATTTTCTTAAGGGATATCACACAACCTGTCCATGTTGACAAACAGCAAAAAATGATTTTCTTACTTGGTATTTCTGTTGTGTTTTCCAGTACAAATATATTTAAATAAAAATAAATCGAGATACATACACATGAGAAGCAAAATGACTTAATATATTAAGTCTTGTTTTGACAAGACAAGGAAAAAATCTGCTTTTGGACAAGAAAAAGAATCTTAATTCATTTTCCTTACTCCATTGCCAGATTTCTTCTTGTTTTAAGAAGGAAACACTTAATTTTGATGCATTTTTAAGAAAACAAGACTTAATACCGTGAGTCATTTTGCTTCTCAAGTAAATGTATCTTAATTTAAGACTGATATTTGAACTGGAAAACGAGCAGAAATACTAAGTAAGAAAATAATTTTATCAATGCATCTGTCCAAATTAATTAGCAAGATTTGACTTGTTGTCTCTTTTAAACAGTTGTATAAATTTGCATATATTATGCATGCTTATAATATTTATTATGTGCATTTAGCATTGGTTTTATATGCTGAATTGATATTATTCATGAATTAACATTGCATTTTTCTCTTTTCAGATGACAGCACACGATATCTACTCAACCACCATCCATCGCCATGAACATGCATATGTGGATATTGGCCATACTGTCTTTCGCCACGTTTTTCACCTTAATTGACATGTTCGACATTTATGGGGATATATGTACAGGCCTGTGCATCTGCGAAGAAAGAGACGGGATTTTTACAGCCAGCTGTGAAAACAGAGGAATTAACAATCTGTCTGAGGTAACACCTTTACACTTCACTGCTTATCATCTTCTGCTCACAGGGAATCTGTTAAAGAAAGTCTCGCTCAACGATTTCGTTCAGTATGAAGGACTCACCATTTTACATCTAGGCAACAACGATATATCAGAAATCGAAGGTGGTGCTTTTAACGGACTCCAGGGATTAAAGCGACTGCACCTAAACAATAACAAAATTGAGGCACTAAAGGACGACACATTCCTCGGACTTGAAAGCCTGGAGTACCTACAGATTGACTATAATTATATTAGCCACATTGAACCGAAAGCCCTGAGCGTTTTACGTCACTTAGAGGTGCTCATCCTCAATGACAATTTACTATCTGCTCTGCCAAACAACATCTTTCAGTATGTTCCTTTAACTCATCTCGACCTGAGAGGGAATCAACTCAAAGTGCTTCCCTATATCGGCCTTCTGGAGCACCTGAGTCACATTGTGGAGTTACAGCTTGAAGAAAACCCATGGAATTGTTCTTGCGAATTAATTGCACTAAAAGCCTGGCTTGAAAGCATATCTTACACTGCTTTGGTCGGAGATGTGGTTTGCGAGACTCCCTTTCGATTGCACGGACGAGACCTCGACGAAATCTCAAAGCAAGAACTGTGTCCCCGCAGAGCCATCGCCGAATACGAAATGCGCGCAGAACCGGCTCACAGCAGCGAGATCCTCTACAAAACCACGTCAGCGACATTCACAGCGGGTTTTGCATCCTCAACCATCTTGCGTGCCACAAAAAGCAGCCGTTTATCAGGAAAGCTTCGCATTAAACCCACTTCGCGCTCGTCTTCAAGCAAGCCGCAGAATTATGGCCCAATGTTGGCCTACCAAACCAAATCTCCGGTTCCTCTAGACTGTCCCAATGCATGCACATGCAATCTCCAAATCTCAGACCTCGGGTTGAACGTCAACTGCCAAGAGCGGAAAATCGAAAGCATCTCAGATCTTGATCCCAAGCCGTACAACCCCAAAAAAATGTACCTAACCGGAAACTACATCTCTTCGGTGTGCAGTTCCGACTTCAATGGCGCAACTGGATTGGATTTACTCCACTTAGGCAACAACCGCATAGCCGTCATTCACGATAAAACATTCGGCCAACTTATACACTTAAGAAGGCTTTACTTAAACGGCAACTTAATCGAGCGGCTCACCGAGGATATGTTTTACGGTTTACAAAGCTTGCAGTTTTTGTATTTGGAGTATAACGTTATTCGAGAGATCGCAGTTGGTGCCTTTCAAAATGCGCCCAATCTTCAATTGCTGTTTCTCAACAACAACCTCCTCAAGACTCTACCACTGGGCATCTTTGACGGATTAAGCCTGGCTCGATTGAATCTGCGCAGCAACCATTTACGAACTCTTCCGGTCGGCGGCATTCTCGAAGACCTAACGGCGCTGGTGCAGATCGATCTCTTCGAGAACCCTTGGGATTGCTCGTGTCTCGCGGTGGAGATGAAAAACTGGTTGGAGCAGCTCAGCACCGGTACCGTGGTGAACAGCGTCATTTGCGAATCTCCGCTGAGTCTCTCAGGCGAGGATATGCGATACGTTCGTGCATCTGATCTCTGCCCGGAAAGCTCAAATGCGCAATCTTCCATCATGCCTCCCTCGGAGGAATCCTTTCCTGGTAGTACCATCACTTTAGAAACAGCCTTGGATTACGACACGCAGTATCCCACGGTCCCCCTTTCTGTTCTTATTCTCGCTTTGTTGCTACTTTTTATATTATCTGTTTTCGTCGCCGCTGGATTGTTTGTTGTCATAATGAAACGGCGTAAAAAGTCTGAACGCCTGGCTTCGGTAACAGCCAATGCAAGCTCCTTCAATGCAATCTACACCGACAGGGCGAAGTCTAGAACATCGGTGGGCCACGTCTACGAATACATCCCACCCTCAACAGAAAGCGCTGCGAAAAACGGCCCCTATAGTGAAAGAAATGCAATCGAGAATTACAGAGACTTCGAAGAACTCAATAGAGTTCTGGCATCCAATAATTCAGATGAAGACGTCGGGAGCAACGCGATAAGCTCCGAGTTTAGCGCTGGCACTCCAGACGCGCTCAACAGACATTCTCCTCTCTTGGACGACAATTACTTTTACCGAGATATCTTGGCTAGGGACCAGCAGGCCTCTTACAGGGGTAATTTAGCATGTAAGCATGGCACACATGCATCAGCTCACTGCACGCCAGACTTTGATGTGAGACATCAATACTTGAATCCGGAAAGGGTACAGCAGACCATGGTGTACTGCTCGACGCCAACCACCGTCTACATAGAGCCCAACAGAAGCGAATACTGGGAACTGAAAGCCAAGCTTCATTTTGAACCAGACTATTTGGAGGTTCATGAGAAAAGGACGACCTTCACACAGTTCTAAAATATGGATTTTTCTTAATTTTGTTTTTTTAGTTTGGGAGAAATCATTTTATCTGAGAGATATTAGGGTGAATCTCACAAAAAAAAAAATATATGATTGCACAGAAAATTTGCTTTTATATTTTTAATTAAATATAATTTTATATTTATAATAGTATATTTTCTTTTTCTTTCGCATTGTGACATTTTGCTGGACAATTAAGCCAGTTTTCCCCCATTTCCATTTTCATTTTGCAAAAAAAAAAAAAAAAAACTAAAATAATAATAATCATTCTATATTTCTCATTAATGTGGAAAGAAATAATTTAATAAATTATCTATACATCATATTTATAAATGTATATTTTATTTAGATTTTGCATAAAGAAAATGAAGCCTAGTTATTACTATTATTTTTTTTTTATTTATTCATTTTCTTTTGCATTGTGACATTTTGCGGGGCAATTAAGCAAATTATATATATATATATATATATATTTCACAGTGAAACAAATCTTAATGGTCCTTCAAACCAAGTTTATATTTCTAATGCAAAATATTTTTTTTCTTTTAAATGTTGGGTTTTTTGTGAGATTCGCACCATATTCTCATACATATCATGCATCAGAAACATAAATACAACCTTTTACTTCTGTATCATCTGTTTAATACATTCAGAGGTCCATGAACGATTTCTGTGTGTGAATATAAAAGTGACACTTGTCTTTAAAGATGTTGTGACCGTTCACATTTATATCAAGGCTTTTCCTCACTTGTGATGAAAGGGACAATCTGTTTCATTGTGTTTTATGGTCACATTCTTACCGGTGTACTTATCTATCTATTGATTCTGCAGATCTTTGCACTTTTTTTGCACTGGTTAAATTATATTAAGAACATTTTTTTGTAACCTTTATATTGACAGTCCTGGCAAGCAAACCAATTACTTTTTAGATTTAATTAGCAATGCTGGGAAAATTAGTTTTTTGAGTTTGTGTACATTATCTAAAAGGCATATGCAGTCAAAGCACAAAATGTACAGTATATAACCTACAGCCTGCAGGTCACAGTGGCTGTGCAATATTGTAAACTCCCTTTAAATGTTGACGGCGTTTGTCCACCCACGTCGGCTAATAAGAAGCGCCATGAGAGCGGTCGTGGGAGAAGACAAAACGACTACAGGGAAAGTGTGTAAAGCCAAAAATGAATCCCCTTCCCCCTTGCTATTTTCCTTCAGTTTTCTGATGTGTGACTCAGTGAAGGAAACAACAACTCGAGCCTCTTTTTACACAAGGGTTTGTTATTCAGCAAATGCCAATGAAAATTTCATGCAGGGCTTGAGGCGGTCTGGAGAGATTGTTATGCAAAAACAGCAGTCGCTGCGGCACGTCAGTGTTTCTTCTCATTTCTATTGCCTGTACAGGATTTTGACTGAAAATAGCAATTATTTGATGGATTTATAAGTCACTATCATGACTATTATATCGTGTCATCTCTGTGTTTACATGTGCAAACTGAATGAATTACAGACTGAACAAAGTGTGTCAGTTTTTGCACTGATTTTGTCTTCAACACATCACAATATCCAGAATATTTGGAGCAGATGTTCCTAAATTTAATCTCATGATAACAAGACAGATACCATATGGATGTTTGCTTCAACCAGGAATGGACAATATAGGTAAAGCGTTTCAGCTGCTACAGCTAATTTGTGGGAAAAACAGTCCAAACTAGACACAGTATGTCAGTTTTTGCACTGAAATTCTGTCTTAAATAAATTGCAATATCCAGTATACACTGCCGTTCAAAAGTTTGGGATCAGCAAGATTTTGAAAAAACTCAAGGCTGCATTTATTTGATAAAAAAAAAAAATACAGAAAAAACAGTAATATTGTGGAATATTTTTACCATTTAAAATAATGGTTTTCTATGTGAATATATTTTAAAATGTAATTTATTTCTGTGATGCGCAGCTGTATTTTCAGCATCATTACTCCAGTCTTCAGTGTCACATGATCTTCAGAAATCATTCTAATATGCTGCTTTGCAGCTCAAGAAACATTTCTGATTATTATCAATGCTGAAAACAGTTGTGATGCTTAATTAATTAATTTATTTATTTTTGGAACCTGTGATACTTTTTTTCTGGATTCTTTGATGAATTATATGTTAAAAAGAATAGAATTTATTTAAAGTGAATAAAAATCAAATAAAAAGTGGTCAATTTAAAAAATACTTTTTAAAATATATATGTTTTTACTTTTATTCATCAAGGACAAATGTTTTACAAATAAAATCTAAAACACTTTTTTTTTAAATCAGCTACATTTCTCATTTTAATTCAGTTAAACTTGATGTACTAAAATAAATGAAACTAAAATAAAAAAAATAAAAATTAATAAAATATATATATAGACATAAAAATACTAAAAATGACAAAAACACTCAATTTGAACTGAAATTAAAATGGAAAGTATCAAAATTAAAACCAAAACAAAATCTCAAAAGATACTAAAATAACAGGTAAACATTGTTACAAAAGATTTCTATTTCAAATAAATGTTGCTTTTTTGTTGTTTGTTTTGTTAAACTTTCTGTTTATCAAATAATCCTGAAAAATAAAATATATCACGTTTTTTACAAAAATATTGTGCAGCACGACTGTTTTCACCATAGATAATAATAATAAATGTTGAGCAGCAAATCAGTATATTACAATGATTTCTGAAGACTGGAGTAATCAGCAACTTTGATCACAGAAATAAATTACATTTTAACATATATTCACATGAAAACAGCTATTTTAAACCATTTTTATAATTTTTCACTGTTTCCCCTCATATTTTTGACCTGATGAGTAGAAGAGACTTATTTAAGAAACATTAAAAATCTTACTGATTCCAAACTACAGCAGTATATATGAAGCAGATGTTCCTATATTATATATAATTATTAATAACTATAATAATATATAATAGTATATATATATATATATATATATATATATATATATATATATATATATATATATATATATATATATGTTTCAATCTTCCTGCATTTTTTGCCTCTTTATGATGAATTTGGATAAAAGCGTCATAATAACAGACAGATACTATAAGGATGTTTGCTTCAACCAGGAATGGACAATATAGGTAAAACATTTCAGCTGCTACAACTAATTTGTGGAAAAAAGTCCAAACTAGACACAATATGTCAGTTTTAGCAATAATCCAGTTCTGCTCTCATATTAAAAACCCCCTGTCAAGTGCTTTGAGAGCTTGTTTTGACAGCATCTGCACAGAAAACACAGAGCAGCTTGTCAAATATTGAAGTGGACCATCTCAATTAAAGTCCAGAAGCGAAGCGGCATCTCAGGCTTCATTCACACTGAAAGTCAATTCTGATTTCTTCCAATTTTGCATGTTCACGTGACCTTTTAAATATGGTCGTTTTCATTCTAGCATGAACAATAATGTTGCTCTTTGTGCTGAACCCCGAGGCTGTTTGTATTTTTTCTGAGGCTCTGAGAGCCTGAGGCGGTGCTTCACTACACTTTCTGTTGTAAAGTGTTTCAAATATTGAGCGTTTGCGGTCCTAGAGTCGTCTCTCCATGTTAAATGACTTTCATCTTCATGCCAAAGGCGAAATTAAACTTTCAAGTTGAGTTGCCATAAATATCAAATTAATTTTAACCTGACTGTTCACACTGAAGTCAATTTTCACTCAGAAACAGAGGTGCCATAAGTTTAGATCAATGAAGGCCTACGATCAATCACTTATAAAAACAAAACAAGTTGATAAAAAGATTGAATCCAAGATATTTTTTCAAAGCTGTAAATAAAGCAAAGATTATTGGAAGTACGTTTTAAAAGAAAATACTATTTCAGTCTTTCTGCTTGCTTTTTCACTGCAATTATTTGTGAAATTTACATGCAATTTCTAAAAAAATAATTTTTAGTGTATTAATATTTTCAATTACCTTTTATTTTATATTTTCAGTAGGTTTTAATAATTGTTCTTATATGCTTAGTGTTGTCGTTTTTTATTAGTTCACTCCCCAAAACATTTCTATTTAACTTTAATTCATTTTTATTTCATTTTCAGTAATTTTAGCAGTCCAGCTTAAAAAAAAAATCAGTTAGTTGCTAAGTCAACATTTCTCATTTTAAGTCTATAAGTTTTTAAGTTTATCATCTAATATTTATTGATTCTCATTTATGCATACATTTTTAAATGTATTTACTTTGTTTGCATGATGATATTATTTGCTTGCACATTTTTATGAAAACTTCCATTGCCATACTTCAAAAAAAAAAAAAAAACCAATGTGGAAAAAATGATATTATTTAAACTCTAGGCCTCGTTGATTTGAGCTTATGCCTCAGTTTTTGAGTGACAAAGCATTATTTATGTATAATTTAGGCAACGTTCACTAAAAAACTGATATGCATAAGCTCAGATTAATGAGGCCTATAACCAATCAGTTACAAAAATAAATATAAAACATGTTAATTGAAAAAAAACAAGTTGATAAAAAGAAAAGAATTGAATTGTTGTTAAACCCGTGTGAGCAAAGTTGGTAAGTTTTAGTCCAATTTGATAACAATAACTAGCATATCTGGGGGAAATAAAATCATCCCTGTGTTAAAATGACTTGATCACAACATGAAGGTCAAATAAAAATATTTTAAAAATTATTTAAAAATAAAGGTAATATTTATTGAAGTAATAAAAACTTGCAACTAGTCCTTAAAACTATAACCTCAAATTTTCTTTTTATTAAAATTTAGTTTTTAATGTATTAATTTTCATTAATGTGTTTTTGTGAGAATCAGATTGAACAGCATAAACGTGATTGTTTTATACCGACCTGATCTAAACCAGATCTATATTTTGAAATACAATTGTAGGAATTTTCAGTCTTAGTTTCCAGATCTAGTTTCCAGTCATTATTTTGTCATTTAGGCCACAGTGTACCTGTAACATCACAGCAGTGTTTCCAGCGTTTACGCTCAAATGTGAGTGTAAATGAGCAAACAACAGATCTGTGTCACACGTGAAGCAGGAAAACCTGTTTTGGGCCGCATTGAAATTCAGTGTGAACGTCACTGCCATTGCTTGCACCTACTTGAAAGTTAGTTTAGTTCAGTTTGCAAGTATGAGTCTGATATTGTATTTCTATGTCTTCGTCAGGAAAACCTTGAGGTTTAGTACCTGACCTGCATCTCATTTGCTGGCATTGACGCAGATGTTTTTTTCAATATCTGTTTTTCACGCCCACACTCTCAGAAGAGATTGAAACTTTAGAGTACAAAAAAGAACTTTAAAGTGCAAATATGAACTTCTAGCTGTTAAAAAAGGTTCAAAGTTGAACTTAAAGGTTCTATAATGATCCACTGGTTATTTGGCAGTTATTTTTAGAACTTTTGTTGTGGTAAAAGGTTCATATTGGAACCTTAAGGTTCTTTCATGAACACTTTCTAAGTTGCATTGTAAAGACTAGACTGAGTACAGTTAGAACACCATTTGCTTGTTACATTATTAAATTACTAATTCACATACTCAGTATTAATGAATTTACTCTTATTCAGTTACTAATTGTGCTATCAGATGCAAATCTCAGATAGCCCACTAATTCAGCTCGGGACATAAGTGACAAAAGCTAATTATTTTAAATGAATCTGGTTGTCAAAACACCTTTTAGACATGATCAGGTTGGGCAGGGCCGTTTCTAGCCATTTTGACACCCTATTAGCACCTCCCACACCCAAACAAGATCATTAATATTACATACAAAATAACATAAAACTGATTATGATTATAACACTCAAATCTATCTATCTATCTATCTATCTATCTATCTATATATATATATATATATATATATATATATATATAATTTATTTTTCAGACATCAGTTTCTTGTCACATTTAAATTGGTTGTCATAGTAACGACACTAATTTGTGGAAATTCAGAGCACATGTGACTTTCTCAAATCTGAACGCATTAGGTCTATTTGTAAATTGACTGTTAAGATAAAATATTTTGCACAGTTTATTATCTGTGATACCGTTATAGCCACCGGATTCCTGTATTAATCTATATGTTACAATCCCTAGTTGCTAAAAAATTGCTATCACACATAATTTTATTACATTTGGATTTAATTACATGTTTAGATATTATCAATGGCTACTTTTTTATTTTATCTGTTTGTTTTTTTTGTTCAATAGTTTTGTTGTTGTTACTGCATTATTATTTCAGTCAAACCTATAAAACCTTTTGATACCCCAAACTACACAGGCCTATAAAAGCCTGATCAGTGAATGCAGCTAGTAGTTCTTTTATTACTCACTGACGCGTGAACTTCCCCTTTAAATAACGCGACGCTCTGCCCTCTTCATGTATGACGCTGCTTCCTTTAAGCGCTGTTGAAAGCGAATTAATTTTATTTATTTTTTTTTCTGGAAGCGAATTTTTTCAGCATTTCGACACTTCCGTCAGGATGCGTTAAATTTGACAAATTGTATTGATTTTAATTGGCTGTAAAAGTTTTATATGTAAATATTACATGACACACTGAACCTTTAGCAAAGCATTGGCGCAAAAACGCACACCTTTTAGACCAGTTTCACATGAAACATGATTTCCCGACTGCCACATTGGCCTACTGCTTAAACAAAATACTGATTTTGTGCACTTTTTATGTAGCCTACCAGTATTTTAAATTGGCCTTTGAACTTGCACGGCAAAAAAAAAAAAAAAAAAAAAAAAAGCCTTACCTTGCCAAAACACTGACAGAACCCACTGATCTAATGGCATTGTTGCGTGCTCCAAATACAAATGCAAATTTTGCATGCACCCATCAGAGGCAGCAATTGACAGCGCTCTGATCCAATGGCATACAGGCATCGTCAGAATAGTCCTCACAGTCCTCTGGCCCAGTGATGTTGGGGGATCCAGTGGGGGGCGGCAATCATATTTCAGTGTCCGTGCCGCTCTTGATCTCAACCCTGTTCAAATGTAGCGGCGGTACGATCTGGTCACGTGCCGCTGCTGAATTCCTGAAGAACTGAACCTGGACGACAGCAGCGAGCTATTATCATCAATTCTCAAAAGAGACACCGTTGTCCCTATCAAGGTAGTATGTTGAATTAAAATAATACGGTTTGTATATAACTTTATAACTATAATTTTATGACTCCTATTGTTTTAACAGAAACTGAAATTGATGGAGACACTTTAATGAACCTTGCTCAGACTACAAAATCTTAAATATTCCCAAAAATGAAGGATTAAGTTAAATTCATAAGATTACAAGACCACAATAAAATAATAATAATGGGATGCTCAGTTAGGTGTGATGGTCAGGTCAGGTGACCGCATATGTTTAGCCAAACTATTTTGTTATCTTTGCATCATTGAGCTGTTTTTACCATATTAACATGCACCTTTCTGCAAACTTTTTTATTTGATATTTCAACTGGATCAATCTCAAGATAACATATTGTAGGAATAAAATAATAAAAAAAGACTTTTTTTCTTTGACAGGACAAAGCAAACAAGATCAAACATAATTAAAAGGTCTCTTTGATTAGATGTGCACATATACATTGTAATTTCCATAATGCAGTAAGTTTATAATTTTAGAGAATGATGAAGGTAAAAATGTTTTTCTCTATTTTCAGGTGTGCAACAGGTATATTCAGCCCTGTTTATGTTGAAGAAATGAATGAAATTTGTTGCAGGTTCAGCAAAGTAAGAAAACAGATCATTTTACCAGGAGTCCATCAAAAATATGGCAACCATTGTAGAGGTAGGTTTGCTAAAATAAAGTGACTCTTCGATACTTACATTTCTTTTACCCTGTGAGATTATTATTATTATTTTTAAATAATTAATTCATTTGTTTATTTATTCTGTAGATGGAGGATCTGTCTGGCCAAGATGTGTATCAGTCGGGGTAAGTGTCACAGACAGTGATCAACGATCAAAGCAGATACTGTTACTGCGTTGGATGAAGAAAAACAGATCTGCATTGATTTGGCACACAAAGGTAATAAATAACTGATTTGCATGAACAGTAATGCTAAGAATCACAATGATCAGAGACACAGTATGCCATATTCAATTGAACAAATCTTAAATGAAAGGTCTCAGTGGTTACTGCTGTCCTGCTGTTTCCGCGTCTATTAAAGGAGAGGCGGACATCTCTTCATGTCATCAGTGAGGTGAGTGCATTTGTATCCATAATATATAAAACTATTTATTTATTTATCATTTTAATATTTATTTATCATTTTTTCTTTTTCAACCCCTTCTCCTGGTTATGATTTCTTCTAAACATGTGTTTATGTTTGTGTCCGTGCAGGTTCCACAGCAACAGCAGCAAGAATAAAGGGAAAATTAAAATTCTGTCATCATTTTCTCAACTTTAACGTTGTTTCAAACTTGTATGACTTTTTTTTTGTTCTGTGAAAGAAATTATTTTCAAGAATGTCACTGAAAATCATGTTGTTTTGGACATTCTTAACAATATCTTATTTTGTGTTCTGCAGAAGAAAACAGTTATACAGGTTTGGAACAACATCAGGGCGACAAAATCTCCCTTTAATGGGGTCATATACTTTTGATTGCAATTTGTTATATTTATAATTCAATATTTCTCACTGAAGTCAACTTATAATATTAGTAAGGGATTCTTGAAACCAAAACGCTCATGATTTAGTTTTTAATGACCACTTGCCACCCTCTCTATTATCTTTACTATATTAATAATATAGTTTACACTGCCTCATCTTTCTTTTCAAAGCCTCTTTTCAAAGGACTCATTTTTTGAATCTTAATGAAAAAAAAAATACTTTAACTACTAAATATTTTGTTTTGTTTTTTCATTATTTTCTCCTTGTTTAGGAACCATCCTGTGGTGTTTATAAAGGGACGTGCCTTGGATGCAGAGTCTCTTTCAGAAGTAATGATGGAAGGTCTGTGAAGTAGACTTCATCTTCAACACTGAATATGCTTCAAAGTTGAGAGACACCCTGACATTCATTGAAAACTGCTTAATGTGTCATAATGCCAAAACCAATATGCCACCCACAATGGCCAGATTTTTTGATTAAATGAATGTATATGTATATAAACGCATGATGTTTATTGTTGTTTGTTTATTTATTTATGTGTTCAAAAATGAACCGATGAGGGTCATTAATGCACCTTTAACTGAAGGTTCCAATTAGAACCTTTTCAAAAAGTTTCAAAAATGAACCATTAAAGTTCCTCCACCGTTGCAATCTCAGAACCTCAAAAGGTTCATTTTTGAACCTTTTCTTCTAAGAGTGACGTACACTGGCTTGAATGCCATTTTTAACATTTCTTTCAAGGCATTGACGTTCTCTGGCTGTCTTGCGTGATTCTCTCACTTAAGGACGTGCCTCAGTGTTTCAATAAGGAACGTGACATTTATATATCATCCATTTTTCATCTGCCATTCTGTACATTCTTCAGCTAGTCGTGTGTGTGATCCACACGCTTCCTTCGGCATCGCTCTTCTTCAGCGTTTCTGATGGATGTGAAACACAGACTGTAACCAGAGGAAGAAACGGCTGCAGATTTTACATCTGAAGAATTATATCAAATATACCAGAAATATCTGTCAGACAGCTATATTCTTCAGAGACAGCGTTAAATTATGTATATTCATACACTGTATGTGTATTGTAGAAACAGTTCATGCAAAAGTTACATTTATTCATAATTTACTGTTATTTATTACAATGTAAAAAATATGTTTTCTTTTGTTTTTTGAAGTTGTAAATAAAACGATTATTGGAGTACGTTTTACAAGAAAATACTATTTCGTTTTTTCTGCTTAAAAATTTTATTCAATGTGTTTCTTGCTGTTTGTTTGTGAAACTTATTAGCAATTTTGCAAAGTATTTCAAGGTTTTTGTATAGTATTCATTTTTTAACCAAATTTTATTTTTATTTTTTAGGTTTTGATTTTTAATTTAGTTTAGGTTTTAATATTTTTTGTCTTTTTTCCCCAAAAATATTTAGCTGTATATTTTACTTAATTTTTTAGTAGTTCAACTTTTTTTTTAGGTTTTTCATGTAATATTTATTTTATTATTAAAGCTTCATTTCATTTAATGATAAATGATTATAAAAATGTAATGGTAAAATTGTATTTATTCGTTGAATGATCAAATATTTCCCCTTTTGTGTTCCACTAAAAACAAATATGAGCATATTTCTCAGTGTTTATTATGTATTCAAGTTTTAAATTAGTTGTTATTTTAAGATTTCATTTTAAGCTTTTAGGCTTTTATCATTTTTATTAGTTTTTTGTTAGTTGCCAAGGCAAGATTTTAAACGTTTTTAAAGTTTGCTTTTCATCAAATATTTATATTTTATTATTCAGCATTATTTAAATTATTATTTTTTTAATTATTCAATATTAACTATTTCATGGTCGACTAAAAATAAATATCAGCATATTTTTCAGTGTTTTTTATGTAATATTTTAAATGAGCTTATTCTTTGTTATATATTAATTTTAATTTAGCTTAAGTTGGGTGCTTTTATCATTTTTATTAGTTTTTCCCACTAAATATTTCTACTTAGCTTATTTATTTTTTTATTTTTTATTTTTTATTTATTTATTTTTTTTATTTAGTTGCCAAGGCAAGATTTTTAATTTTCTATTTCTTCATTTTTTAAGTTTATGTTTTTCCATCTAATATTTATTTTATAAGTGCTTTATTTCTTTCTTTCTTTCCTTCATTATTTCAGGAAAGAAATTCATTATTTCAGATTAAAAAAAAAAAATTAGAAGCCTTAGTTTTTCATATTTTTCCTAATAAATAAATGAATTCCAGATGTATAAATGGACAAATTAACAAATGAAAGTATGAGTTCATCCTTCTGAGCTCACAATCGGTTCAAGAAAAGCGTTCTAGTTTTGCTCATTAGCAGAACATTCTGTGCTCAGTGGATGAACAGTTCCTCCTCATTAAAACCATACCTCTGGCTTTACCCAGTATAGAGTTAATGCAGCTTCAGGCCACTTTATCAGTCATGTGGACAGAAAAGGTGAAGCAGAATGTTATTTCATGGCCTTGTTCAGCAGCTTTATTACCATAATAATGTGATGCATCTACCTGTTAACTAACAGATTAACAGCGGTTAATGTGTTTACTGTGAACTGCGCTGTCTGAGTTTGTCCTGAAGTGACTTCAAAAGTCTGAAGCAGGACTATATGTTCTCATTCTGAGCAAAATAGATTAGGAATGTAAAAATCAGTTATTGAAAAACCCATGTGGATTAACGTTTCTTCTGGATATTGATTCTTATCCTTTGCCAGCGATCTTTATTAAAAGTTCAGTTGCGTTTCATCTTAAATTGATGCACATAAATGCACATAAACACTCTGAAATTGAGATTTACTCCTGAACTATATTTGAAGATAAAGAGATTTTAACGAAAAGTATATTGAAATACGTTCAGATAACTAATAAAACTGTCATTTTAAGCCTAAGTCTGTAGATGAAACTGGGGCTAGTTGTCACACTTCCGTTAATATTTCTCAGGGTGGGTTTATTTTTCATAGTTCATTTCTGTATCTTGGTTGTAAAAACGTTATTGAACATTTCCACCAATATTTACCAGGAAAAGTGATACAGTTCATTCAACACACATTGAAAATATAGCGGGGCATGTTGTCACAATGCCATTAAACAGCCTGTTATTGATCAGATCAATTAAAACAGTAAAGTCAAGTCACATTTAATACAAAGATTGTTTTATAGCAGCTTCAGAATAATAAACAGGGTTGAAAAAGACAGCATTAATGTTGTAAAATGCATCAATTATGAAACAAGTTCAATTTTAGCAGTAAAGTATCTCTACCGAAGACAATATTTCTGTTATGCAGCTCAATTTAGTTCAGATTTTCAGTTCAGATTTTGTTCTCATTTGATAGTGTCAAAGCAGTTAAATCAATAATATTACTGAAAATAATGGTATTTTAAGCCCCAACAGAGTAAGATGAAGGTGACAGTGGCAAAAAATGATGATAATTATTATTACTACATGTAAAAAAATATATATACAAAAATATAATATTGAAATTTCAATTTGAAAGACAGAATTCACATTATTTTAATTCATAGCAGATTAAAAACCATTGTTCAAACTGTATACCCTTTTTAAAGTTTATTTTTAGACATTAAATTAAAATGAATAAAAAAAGATTATTGGGGTATTTTTTTCACAAGAAAATTCTATGTCAACCATTCTGCTTCAGAATTTATCATTTAATTCAATGTTATCTGCTATTTCTTTGTAATTATTTGTGAAATTTAGCAATTTATAAGTATTTTTTAGTGTATAGAATGTTTTATATTTTAATATTATTAATGTATACATTTTTGCTTTAATTAATTAATTAATTTGTTTTGTTTTTTGTTTCTGTTTGTTCCTCCCAAATATTTAACTATATTTTTACTCTGTTTTTAGTAATTTCAGTAGTTGAACTTAAACTATGTTTTTGTAAGTTTTGTTAATTTTGTTTTTCAACATATTTTATTTTAGTAAAGCTTTATTTCAATTAATGAAAAATGTTTAAATTCTTCAGCATTTGCACTTTTGTGATCCACAAAGCAGTTTCGGATTGAAAACTGTTTGTAAATTCTATACTAATTGTTCTCAGTTGCATTCCAGACCTCACAGCTACTGAGATCAAACCCGTGTGACAGCTTCCCAGTGTGACAACTAGCCCCGGTCTCCCCTGTTCTGTGATGACTCACTTACTTAACACAAATCCCTCGGAGTCCACGTCTAATTTTAAAAGGGTTTTGAGAAACCCGCCCACCTTTTTCCCTTTGCCAGGCTGGAAGCAACTCTTTGGCAGATTGCGAGTGTTAAAGTGGCTGAGCCGCGTAAGATCTGAGCATCGCTCAGCGCTGGAAATGAGGCCAGATCTGGATTATATAAGCCTGAGGAGGCATGGCAGACTGAGGGGAGAGGACTCATATGACTGCGAGCTCACTGGAGGGGAAACAACTCAAATCTGCTCTTTTTATAAGTCAGCATCACTCCCTGATTACTTTCTAGAAGAGTGGGCATTCCCGTTCCCCATATCAGCCGACTGTCACTCACCAGCAAATGGAAAACACGCGTAGCGTTTAGCTGACCCTATAGTTCCCATACAGGTTATGCTGTTCGTCAGCATTGCTGTACTGTACGCACGTAAATGAGTCTGTGTGCATAAATGATTTACTCAGCGTGCATCTTGCCTCCAGGACTCGAGCCGCTTCGTTTTGGAGATAGCAGCGTCCTCAACCCACATCCAGCCTGGAATAAAGTGACCGGATTTTTGAAAGAGATATTTCCTAGTTTAGCAGTCAACATATAACAGAAATCTCACTCGTTATCTATGCATCACAACATGTGCACAAACAAAGATCTATAATGTGAGATAAACTGAATGTTTTCAGGGTTTCCCAGAAGCAGAAGTTGTCATAGTTGGGTGAACGTTTATAGAGGGGAACGGAAGCTTAAATATATTTTTACATTCTCATTTGCACCAGTAGCAAAAGAAAAATTCATTATATGATTCTATGACTTTCCAAAGGAGAGATATTGTTTACGCTGGTCAAAAGAGGTAAGAAAACACAAAGTACCCTGAAAAAAATAAAAAATTGGTGTAGAAACATAAATTGCAATCACTCAGTAATTGCTAGTAAATTTCACAAATAATTACAATTACAAAGTAACACGCTGAATTTTGAATTAGAAAAAATTATTTTTGTTTTTTGCTTTTTGTAAAAAGCACTTCAATAATAGGCCTATTTGTTTCATTTACTAAAATTTAAAACACGGTAAAAATTATTTTACCGTGTATAGTACATTAAAAAAACAAAAAAACAAACAAACTAGATTTACAATGTTAATAACCATGGAAACACATCTTCATAGTCTGTAAAAAGGGCCAATATTTAACATTTATTTATTTTTATTCATTTATTTATACATTTTATTTATTATTTTCAATTCAAACTGTACAGTATAGGTCTTCAACCCTGCTGCTGGGGACCCACTGTCCTGCAAAGTTTGCTTCAGGACACCTGCATGTGTTTCAAGTGACCCCGAAGAGCTTGATTAGTTGTGTGTGATTATTGGAGCTAAACTCTCCAGGAGCATTGAAGACCTCTGGTATACAGTATTTGTTTTTCAAATGTTAGTTTATGTTTATGCTTTTGAAAGTATTATTATCATTATTAATGTTGTTTTTGTTGTTGAAATTGTTCAAAGTGTTATTGTTCAATTGATCTTTATTTTAATTTATTTTACAGTTCAGTCCAGTCCAGTACTTTCAGTTTTGCAGCAGTCTTGCCTAATGGATAGAGAGTCGGACTTGTAACCCAGAGGTTGCGGGTTCGAGTCTCGTGTAGATGGGTGGACCTGGGGAGTGAATGTCCAGCACTCTCTCCACCCTCAATACCACGACTGAAGTGAGACCCTTGAGCAAGGCACCGAACCCCCAGCTGCTCCTCAGGCGCCGCAGCATCGGCTGCCCACTGCTCCAGGTGTGTGTTCACACGGTGTGTGTGTGTGCACTTGGATGGGTTAAATGCAGAGCACAAATTCTGAGTATGGGTCACACGTCATGTCCTTTCCTTTTCCTTTCCCAAAATGCACTGGGGGTGGGGGATGGGGAGTCTAAGTTGTAAATAAAACAATGATTACTGGAGTATGTTTTACAAGAACATTGTTTATCGATTATTCCTTGTTTAATTCTGTTTCTTTGCCACTAACTGTGAAATTTACTACCCATTTCTGAGTTACAAAAATTGTTTCTACGTCTTTTTTTCAGTAGGGAATTTACTGCATTACTGTGTTATACCCAGACCCAGTTATACGATACATACAAACAGTATTGCTTTGATTTAACATAAATAGCATGTGACTACCTTTTTGGTTAAAAATTATCAAATGATAATTTGAGAATAAAGTATAACAACAATAATAATTTGCTCGGTTTGATGTGATATGAGCTAATGAATCTTTAGATATAATCACCATTGGTTGTGCGATTTACGGTAATGCTTTTTTCCTCAGTTGGTCAGAACAAACATGGCAGACCTGTTACTTATTTGTTCAGAAGGCAATATACGGTGAACATTCTTATTTGGGTCATATATTCCAAGACGTAGGCTAGAATCTGTGATTGCGAAGTTCATTAAACATCCACACCGGTGCGTTGACTGACTGCCACACATTCACCTCAAAATATTAGATTCATCCGCGCTGAAGCAGTGCCGGAGCACATCCCACGCAGGGAAGATAATTCCGCACACAGCTGCAATTCCAGGTTTTTAAACAGAGATGGCGACAAAGAGGCGAAACTTATGGACTGCAGCTTTAAAGGAACACTCCACTTTTTTTGGAAATAGGCTCATTCTCCAACTCCCCCAGAGTTAATAAGTTGAGTTTTACCGTTTTTGAATCTATTCAGCCGATCTCCGGGTCTGGCGATAGCACTTTTAGCATAGCTTAGCATAGATCATTGAATCCGATTAGACCAGTAGCATCGCGTTCAAAAATGATCAAAGAGTTTCGATAGTTTTCCTATTTAAAACTTGACTCTTCTGTAGTTATATCGTGTACTAAGACCGGCGGAAAATGAAAAGTTGCGATTTTCTAGTCAGATTTGGCTAGGAACTATACTCCCAGTCCGGCGTAATAATCAAGGAACTTTGCTGCCGTAACATGGCCGTGGCAGGCGCAGTGATATTACGTAGCGCCTGAAAGTAGTCCCCAGCTATATTATAACTAGTTACCTAGCTGGGGACTACTTTCAGGCGCTGCGTAATATCACTACGCCTGCTGCGGCCATGTTACGGCAGCAAAGTTCCTTGATTATTACGCCGGAATGAGAGTATAGTTCTTAATCATATCAGCCTAGAAAATCATTTTCCGCCGTTCTTAGTATACGATATAACTACAGGAGAGTCAAGTTTTAAATAGGACAAATATCGAAACTCTTTGGTCATTTTTGAACGCGATGCTACTGGTCTAAAAGGATTAAATGATCTATGCTAAGCTATGCTAAAAGTGCTATCGCCAGACCTGGAGATCGGCTGAATGGATTCAAAAACGGTAAAACTCAACTTATTAACTCTGGGGGAGTTGGAGAATGAGCCTATTTCCAAAAAAAGTGGAGTGTTCCTTTAAAATAGCAATGCTTGACCAAGTGATTATATAGTTTGCAGCGCCCTCTGCTGGTAAAAAATAATATATACACATTGCTCTGGTACCTAATGCTTGTGCACAAAGTAATTTTTAAATAATTCAGAAGTCACCTATCTCAGTCCCTGATAATAATGCAAGGCTAAACTATAACAACACGTTTGCTTAATGAAACTACAGCATGCACTGAGGATGTCAGTCCGCATTATGTTGGACATTTTGAAGTTTATTTTGCAGTAGCTGCAAGCAGCGGGCGCTTGCTGTTCTGACATTTACATCAGCCCGGGCTCGTACTGCTGATGTGTGCCAGTATGGGGGCGAAATAAATGCTTTAATCATTTTCTCTCTTGTTTTTTTAAACTTGTGGTGTATGGCCGTTCAAACAGAGGCACGCAGTCTTGCGTTAAAAACAGCAGCATGGAAAGAAATGGGTTTGAACAGAAGGCGCATTAACTCACGCACACAGCTGTAAACATTCAAAATGCTTAAGATGTTTATTAAAACAGCATGTATTTGCTGTGCTAAAACTACTTTAAAAAAGATGCGACGGATTTCTGACATGTTGCTAACGTCTTTACCAAACCCCGCCCAGCAAATACACGTCAGCCTTTGTAATAACTGGTTAGTTTTGTTAGTTTGCTCCTATACTAGTAGATGTAACTATACCAGCTCGCTACAAAAACATCTTTCTCCATTGACGACCATTTATGTGAAGTAACATTTTATACAGCGTTTGTTTTTTTTTAACGTAAGAGCAGGCGCGCCATTTGCAATTTGAATGTGCACGGCTTCCGGTTTCATTAGCTAACAGTTATTTAAGCATGCCATTATGGTTCTTTATTTTGCAAACTGGCATTTATTATCATGTTACTGTCATTTACTATCATCTTCATAAACACACTGGTTTGTAGAGCAAATATTTTTTACTGTTTACTGCACTTTGTTATTCTTTTAGCGGCTATGTATGGGAAGTCTCGCACAGAAACTAGCGCCGCATTGCAAAATAAGGTGGATGCAATACAGATTTTTTTCAAAGCAACTTCACGTTAATAAATAGGAAAAAGTTGAAAAAGTCAACATGAAACAAATTCAGTTTAAGATAGCCTAAAGCAGCTCAGTGTCATTATTCAGTTCGGTGTTGATTCAGTTTAGTTATAACACTGTCAAAGTTCATCATTTATAAAACGACTTTAATTTAAGCTACGTAAATGCTCTTCTGAAAGTAGTTGTTTTCCGACAAAATATTTTGCAAGCGACATATACATTTATCACTGTTTGAGATGATTAAATCTGAACTGTCATACTTTTTTCTTTTTATACTTTTAGTATTACTGCATTTGACATTTAGACATTTGTTTCACCTTTCAGCAATATATGACAAAAATAAATAAATCTTGTTTTTTCTTTACATTATCTTATCCAATCACTTGTTACCAAAACAAAAAAACATTGCTTTGTGTGCTTTTAAAGTAAATCTATAAAAACTCATAGAAATGTTCTATAAAACCCCTCATAAATTATGTATTTTGACCTCCTGAAGCCAATGATCAGCATTTTCTGAAGGTTAAGCATCTCATCAAACTCAAGGCTTCTTTCATTATTTGCTGAAAAAGAAAAATGACTTCATTTTTAAGTGTTCCAGGCCATATTTTGTACCCTATTCATGAAAAGTGCCTTATGAATAAAATATACTCTCTCCATCGCAGCAGCAACACCTTAAAAGAACTTTGTTATACTTGGATGATATTTCTAGTGTCGCTCACATTCATCTTCCAAGCGTATTCTAGTTAGACTGGAGATTGTGTAGTATAGAATATTTCTTTTAAAACTCCCATTTCCAGCTATTCCTCCCTAGCAGTGTCAGGCTGTTTCCAAGCTAGAATTACACAGCTTGACAGATTGAGGTTGAAAATGTCTCAGGTAAAGACGTGCTGTTCCACACATCCTTCATGACCTTGGGTAAAATACCGCACATCTCCCACCGATTAGAAGAGATTATAATCATTCTGAAAGCTCATGAGCGACACGTGAAGAGACCAGAATAACCCCAGACAGATCTTGTTCCATGAGTTTCACGGTAGAAACCAAACACTGTCTATCTACACTAGAACCTTCACCTCAATACAGACCTATCTTGGTTTTTAAAAGAAGTCTCTTCTGCACCAAGGCTGCATTTATTTCTATATGAAATATATGTTAAACTGTAATTTATTTCTGTGATCAAAGCTGTATTTTCACCATCATTACTCCAGTCTTCAGTGTCACATGATCCTTCAGAAATCATTCTAATATGCTGCTTTGCAGCTCAAGAAACATTTCTGATTATTAGCAATTTTGAAGCATGTTGTGCTGCAAAATATTTTTGTGGAAATTGTGATACATTTTATTTTTCAGGATTCTTTGATGAATAGACAGTTCAAAAGAACAGAGCTTATTTGAATTAGAAATCTTCTGTAACATTATAAATGTCTTTACTGTCACTTTTGATCAATTTAACGTGTCCTTGATGAATAAAAGTATTAATTTCTTTTCTTTTTTTTTAAATGTAGCATTTTATTCAATATAATAATACAGATATGATTGAGACATGAAACTGTAAAGCATATGTTCCAGGTTTTTTATTGGTGTTATTTTAGTATAAATGACATAATAGTTTTAATTTATGTATTGAATTTGTTTTTATTTTTATAATTCACATTTTGATTTTAATTGTAGTTAAAAAAAAAATGGATTTTTTTTGTGCTTTTTATGTTTATATATGCTGTATAGCTTTGGCAACTAGTTTATAGAATTTTAATTATACTATGTGTGTGTGTGTGTGTGTGTGTGTGTGTGTGTGTGTGTGTGTGTGTGTGTGTGTGTGTGTGTGTGTGTGTGTTTGTTTGTGTGTTTCATTTGATTTTATTACAGTTAACATTTATTTCATTTTTATAAAATATATATTATGATTATTTTATAAGTATTATTCTTTTTTAATTTACCACATTTTTTTATTGTTTTTCTTTTAGTTAATTATAATAACCCTGGTCTTTACTATCACTTTTGATAAATTTAACGTGTCCTTGATGAATAAAAGTATTAATTTCTATATTTAAGAAAAAACAAAAAAACTTATGAATGTTAGTATATTTTACCAGCAATAAAAGGTGAAAAACTTTGTATTTTTCTTTCTTTACTTTGGATATCTATTGGGTTCAAACTTGAGTTTACAGAGTGTAACTTGTTGGGACTCAGTGTAAGATGTTTCACCTCTATCACATCTATAAAAGTGAAAGGGAAAGACGTCAGAAACTCATTTAGTAGCAATATTCAGGCAGACAGCCACACACAGAACAATCTTTATATAACACATAATTACAGGCTTTACTTAAGCCTTGTTTCAGAGTAATTGACTTCAGTCTCAGTTCTTTCCTTCAATCACTGCGCTCTGTAATACTATTAGCACTTTGACATGTAATCGTTTCTCTCCTGCATTTAAATGAAGCTCCCGTCGCTGAACGTGACTCTAGCAGTTATCAGCTGATGGCAGCTGCGGTTGGACGTCCCATCAAGGACGTGTCCTTCCTCATTGGTGGGACTCGAGCGAGTCAAACCCTCTTTATGCACATGGAGGCTTTATTTATAATGCTGGAGGCCTTTTCCTGTGATTTATATCAGATAAATAATGTGTTTAAGTTAAATTAATGTGTAGTGAATGTAATTAACAAAACAGTAACAAGATTGACAGCTTGAACTGAACTGAGCTGAATAAGTGAGCTTGAACTGAATTGAAGTCAATTCATAATTGATGAACTTGAACTGAATTGAACCAACATTGACCTGAACTAATCAATAATAATGAACTTTGGATCTTTGACAGTTACTGAACTGAAATGAATCAATGTTGCACTGATTTGAATCAATGTTGAGCTGAATAATGTCATTATCATTGAATTGTTTAACAGTTAATGAACTTACATGGTTATTGAACTGAACTGAATAAAGATTAAACTGAATTGGATCAATGTTGACCTGAACTGAATCAATACTGAACTGAATTGAGCTGAATAATGACATTAGAGCTACAGGTGCATCTCAGTAAATTAGAATGTTGTGGAAAAGTTCATTTATTTCATTAATTCAACTCAAATTGTGAAACTCGTGTATTAAATAAATTCAATGCACACAGACTGAAGTAGTTTAAGTCTTTGGTTCTTTTAATTGTGATGATTTTGGCTCACATTTAACAAAAACCTGTTGTGCACCTTTTCCTACACAAATTTTTCCTTCCAGTCAACTTTGCATTTAATATGCTTTGATACAGCACTCTGCAAACAGCCACACCTTTCAGTAATGACCTTCTGTGACTTACTCTCTTCGTGGAGGGTGTCAATGCTCGTCTTCTGGATCACTGCCAAGTCAGCAGTCTTCCTATTCTAATATTTTGAGATACTGATTTTTGACTTTCATGAGCTGTAAGCTCTAATCATCAAAATTAAAAAAAAAAAAAAAAAACAAATTTTGAAATGTTTTACTTTACATGTAATAAATCTAAAATATATGAAAGTTTCACTTTTTGAAATAAGTTACAAGAAAAAATTAACTTTTTCCACAACATTCTAATTTATTGAGATGCACCTCTACTTTACAGATGAAACTGAATTCATTCTATAATTGACAAACTTTGCAACATTGATACTGTTATTGTACTGAATTGAATCAACATTGAACTAAATTAAATCAATGCTGAACTAAATCAAATCAATGTTTAATTTAATTGAATCAATGCTGAACTGAATTTAATCAATGTTTAACTGAACTGAGCTGAATAATGGCATTATTCTGTAAAGTAGAGCTGCTTATAGATGAATTGAACTCGTTTCTGTTTCATAATTGATAAACTTTAAAACACTGACACTTAAACCAAAAATGAATCAATATTAAACTAAACTGAGCTGAATAATGGCACTATTGTCTTCCGTAGAGATGCTTGTAATGATTTTAAGGAGAACGTATAGTAATGGGTAAACGGAGCAGAATCAGTTAAACCTTTGCATCACAAAATGATTCAGTGTTTCTAAGCACTCGAATTGGATCACAAATCACGAATCATTTGATTCAGATCGGGACTTCGGAGCGGTTTCGTGAATCTTTTCATTCAGATCGGAACTTCGGAGCGGGTTCGCGAATCATTTCACGAATTGGGCGATTTGCGATCCGTGCTACGAAGTCACGATCTGAAATGATGGCTAGCAAATCATTATTTAGATGGGACTTTGGAGAGCGGATCACGAATCACTTGATTTAGATCAGAACTTCGGAGCGAGTTCACAAATGTTTTGATTCAGATCAGGACTTCGGAAGAAATGTATCGCGAATATTTTTTTCTGATTTCTTTTTTGTTTAATTAGACAGTACAAAACAAACCATTAAGAAAAGACTATAAGAAAAAACTATTAATTTTAATTTTTAAGTAATTAAATATGTAAATTATAATAAAATTTGATGAATTAATTAAATGTAATTAATATTTTTTTTTTTTTACATTTCATGCAAAAAAATAAATACAAATAGAAATGTTAAAACTAAAATATAAATGAAGATATGCTTAAACGGTGTTACGTTGTGTTAACTAAATAAACGCAGGAAGAAGGAGTGTAAACAAAATGTCTTTTAATAAAAATCAAACAGAGATAATCCAGGAGCGAGGGGTAGCAAAACACAAGGATCAAATAATAGCAGACAAAGAAACATGGATGAACACAGGCTTTAAATACAAATGTAATCAAGGGGAAACAGAAACAGGTGTTGAGCTAATTAACCAATGAGGAGAACTAAGGAAACTGGGTCAACATGTGACAAACAGCATGTTTTTTGGTGATATGGTGGTTCAAATCAGTGGTCATCTCTGGTCTAAATGATAACATATAGTCATTTTAAAACATAAGCGCAATCCATTTGACTCTGATGGCTAATGAATATGTGCTGAGATCAGAATGTCAGAAGACTTTGCTATAAAAAAAAGAAAGAAAGAATAAATGGAAATTTGCTGATAGTCTACTGAGTCTTTATCTTTCGTCTCATGTTGATAGTTGATAGTGATCAGTCTGACAGCGGTCGATTAAACCTGAGCTAATGCTGTAGATGCATTAACTACACACAGAAACAGGGACACTTAATGCATCAAATTCCCAAATGCATATGTAAAATAATTTATTTATGCTGTCAATGAATCTTGTATATTTTGTCTAACATATGAAAATATATGTATCAGAACCACACAACTTTACAATTACTAATGAGATCATACTGTATTATTTTATTAAATATTAATAAAATACATTATAAATTTATTTTATTATGAATATATATTTAAAAATATGTATAGTTTATGTATACATTTATATAAATGTATTTATTTGTATGTTACTTAGTTACAGTATATGTAATACATGTATATGTTCTAAATAAATATTCTGAAAAGATGACAATTATTATTTAATATTTTAATAATTTATCATTTATTTTTACTAGTTTCCCATTAAAAAGGTCTAAATATCCTTCAAATGAGATTAACTTGAGAAGCAGATATTTTGATTTTTTTTATAGATTGTGTATTGTATATAAGTGTATTTTGTCAGATTTTTCACTTGTTATAAACTTGTTTATGCTTAAAACAAATCAAAAGATCTGCCAATGCAATAAGACTATTAAAACAGGTCCTGATATATAATGCAGTGTTGCTTCTCAAGTAAATGTATCTTGTTCCAAGAATCTTTATATATTTGATTGTAAAATAGTACATAAATTCTTATTAGGAATAGGATTTTTGATATGTGTAATTGATGGTAAAGCTCATATGCATGTAATTGTTGATTGTGAAGTCCGTTGTGGAGATTCCCTTGTTCTGAAGGCGTATGAGAGTCAGGCGAGGCCCGGAGCAACAGCGCTTCATCAAGCAGCTAACCGGCCTGTGCTGGAAGATCAGAGGCATTTAACAGCACGCTTCAGCCCGACTCCTGCGAAGAAATCACTCCAAACATCTGACCATCTACTCTGCCAGAACCACGCTAAATGCATTATTCACACTCCTAAAGTAATGTTGCAGGATTTGTGTAAATAATTCAGTATATCTTTGGTTACTAAAGCAATTGGTAGCTGCACAGCGATGAAAATGGATATTTCAGAGGCCTGTTTGATTTGACTTGATTAGCACTTAAAGGGGTCATATAATGCGATTTGAAGTTTTCCTTTCTCTTTGGAGTGTTACAAGCTGTTTGTGCATAGATAAGATCTCTGAAGTTGCAAAGACTAAAGTCTCAAAACCAGAGATATTTTTTCATAAAAGTTAAGACTCGACCATGCCCCCCCCCCCAAAACAGCTCATTTAAACACACCCCCACATGTCTACATCACTGTGTGGGAAGATTTGCATAACACCGCCCAAACGTATATGCAAAAAAAAGAGGGCGGGACTTTTATTCTCGCTGTAGTATTGTTGCTGCTGCCGGCGCGGAGACGCTGTGTTTCATTGTGAAAGCAAAAGTACTTTGTTTGGGCTTCCAAAAGAGGACACAACTAGAAATCAGTGGTTAAGTTGTATTTACAACACTGTTCTAGAACAGTTCAACCCAAATATTGGAGTGTGTGCAGCGCATTTTACGGAGGACTATTTCCTGAACCTGGGAGTAGCCTGCCAGCTGCACAAAGACTGTTTCTATAAAGTGGGGCAATTCCAACTTTGCAAGGACATTCAGATGCTTCTGACTCACAGCCTGTAAGTATGTTTTCATATTTAAAGAATTTGCCACTGACTATTCAAACGCGAGTTTTGAGCTGTGTAGAGTAGTGCTTGTTGTTTGCCGTTTTTCTGATCACAAATGCAGACATGGTAATGTTTATGCTGCATTGTGCCACGTAAAAAGACAGTATAAGTCATTATAATCAGTAATTATGTCCCCACTGGATGCAACAAATGTCTCGTTTGTTATGGGTTTTATTGTTTTTGTGTCATCGCGTATGTGTATGTGTAAAATAATGTTTTTTGAACCTTAAACCACATAAACACATTGCATTACATCAAATCCACAAAATAATGTTCTTTTTAGCAACGTCATATGACCCCTTTAAGTGGTTTCTGTATACTAGAGGATAAAGTACAAAAAATCCATTTCATTATCAGTAGCCTACTGTCTTATTTTCCAGTAAAAACGCTCTTGAGAATATATTTATCATTTATATAAATATGTATAATTTTGTGTAACCTTTAATAAATAAGATGATATAATAAATAATAATATAGTTCTAATATTTTTATAACATTTACAAAACATTTACTTATAGTTTTTTAATATTATGAATATTATTATTAAATATGATATTATATATATGATATATATATATACAGATATGCATAACACATATACAGATATAAATATTACAACATTTATACACAACAATATGTATTTTTATTCATATTAAAACAATAATATTGTAAATAAATATTATTAGGATAGGTGTACATTGTGTGTGTGTGTGTGTATATATATATATATATATATATATATATGTGTGTGTGTGTGTGTGTGTGTGTGTGTGTGTTTACATAATATATGTATGTGTTGTGTATATTTATTATGTATATGTAAATACACACATGCATGTATATATTTCAGAAAAATATGTTGTGTTTATAAATTAAATATATTGACAGCACTAATATATATATAGTGTGTGTGTGTGTGTGTGTGTGTGTGTGTGTGTGTGTGTGTGTGTGTGTGTGTGTGTGTGTGTGTGTGTGTGTACCTACTTAACCATATTTTGGGGACAAATTTGTACCCAAAAGTGAGCTAAACCTGACAAAATATACAAAAACCTCCCTTTGGAGACGTCCTCATTTGTAAAACTGGTTTAAAAATAAAGTAAGCAAAGGTTTTTTGAAATTGTAAAAATGCAGAAAGTGTCCTGTAAGGGGTAGGTTTAGGTGTAGGGTTGGTGTAGGACAATAGAAAATACGGTTTGTACAGTATAAAAACCATTACGCCTATGGAATGTCCCCATTTAGATAGCTAAGTAAACGTGTGTGTGTGTGTGTGTGTGTGTGTGTGTGTGTGTGTGTGTGTGTGTGTGTGTGTGTGTGTGTGTGTGTGTGTGTGTGTGTGTGTGTGCATATCAGTTATTTTTATAACATTATTTTGTATTAATATTTAATAAAATAATATTATAGAAAAATATTAATATAATATATAAGGTCATATGGATATGTATTTTAAAGTTCAGCTTCTTTGCAGTCATTGTATGCAGATTTAAGCTGAGTTTATTTTGGTCTGTAATTGGGACAGGGTGGTATTTTGCAGATGTGCGCTGTTGTGAAATGTCAGAGCAAAAGGCTTCAGGGGATAAAAGATGTTCAGACTCTTGCAACTGACTAATACAATAGTTTAACAATCATTAATGCACAGATGCACAAACACACTGTTATTATTAGAGAAAAAAAATTGCAGCATGCCATGCGCTGATATCAATAACAGCATGCCAAGAGACAGCAGATCATTAGAGCCGAGGGAAACGTCGAGTGAACTCAACTAATGCAGAAAAGAGACATGTGGACGTCAAGAGCTGCAGGGAAAACATCTCAGATATGAACAGTCACATGACACATGTCCAGTTTAATGCACTTTCTTCACAAGAGTTTAACATTAACACTTGCTAAGAGCCATATGTGAGCCAAAACTGGCTTTAAAGAGTCAATTACTCACCAGATGGACAAAATGCCATTCACAGCCCATTTCACCTCCATAATCTGATGAACAGTTTGAGAAAAGATCATACAGGGTGGAACAGAGTTATAAAGCTAAAACTAAAATAATTAAAAAAAAATCACTTGACATCAAACAAACATTAACTGAAATAAAATAACATATATATAAATAAATAAAACAGATGACAAGGCAATATTTCTCAGTTTGTTTAGTTTAAGTATTAAAATAACTAAAAACTAAAACAATAAAAAACTATATAGATATATTAAAAACTAATAAAAAATGGCAAAAACGTTATAATTAAAATGAAAACAGAAAATACTGTATATAACTAAAATCTAATTCAAAATATTAACAAAATCTAATAGGGTTATTATCATAAAGTATAAAATCAGAATCATATAAAAAAAAAACATTTTTAATACTGGATAAATAAAATAAATATGAGCTGAAATAAAATATTTTTAAAATGTAAAAAGGCAACATTTCCTATTTTCATTTAGTTTAAGCTTAAGTTCTAAAATAACAAACACTTCTAAATAAAGTAAAACTAAAAGCTAAAGCTTGATAAAAAAAATTAGATTAAAACTTTAAATGAAATTAAAATGAAAACAGAAAATATATAAAATCAAAATAAAAAAAACCAAAACTAATAAAAAATAAAAAACGCAACAGAATTACTAAAAAGCTAACTGAAAATAGTAAAACAGAAATTGTAAAAACTAAATAAAAAGTAATAAAAATGACAAAAACAACAAAATTACTAACACTTGAAAATTAAAGTGAAAACTGAATATATTAAAATAAAATAAAAAACAAAAACTAATATAAATGGCAAAAACACAACAAAATTGCTAACACTTCAACTAAAATTCAAATAAAACGGAAAATATAAAAATCAAATCAAACACTGATAAAAATGACAAAAACATAACCAAAACGTTAACTAAAATTAAAATGAAAACAGGAAATATAAAAATAAAATTAATTCAACATATTAAAAAAAAAAAAAAATAGTATATCAATACTAAAACAACACTGATTTGAAATAATGCACAGATTAATTGTTTGTAAAAATAAAAATTTAAATAGAAAAACAGGAAGATGCAATAAGAAAGTAAACAAGGTCACAGTTATTTGATGCTTAAGTTGTTGTTCATGTTTCGCCGTTCTATCTCTCCTTCTACATGACTGAAGCATGACTAAGAGTTTGTACTGCTGTATTAATCATAATATGTCGAGGCCAGAAAACATGACGCATATGACAGCTGGAAGGCCCTGCAAGTACAAAGGTCATGTTCTTCAGGCGACGTGCTCAGATGGGACGCTTCATTTACACTTCTCTTCATACGGTAGCTTTTCTTTCCACAGGTCCGGGAATGTGGGTCTATGGAAATTCAGATCAAAGCTTTGACCTCTTCAAGGAAAACTTGTAACAGAACAAGAGGGGGCGGGGCTTTACCCAATTGAGTTGCCTTGGTAACAGGGATGGCCCTTCATATAAGGGGCAGAATGAGGACTGACAACCATTATAACACACAACTGAGAGAAGAGTGAAGTTAGGACACAGATCAGGACACAGCGGGAATGTCACTGTTTTTCCATTAACTGAAATCAATCATCTAAATATGCCTGATCTATAATTAGATCATATATATATAGCATGCAATCTGATTTATTGTCTCATGCAGTTTTGTTAATATTAAAATTTATTGGAAATTATCTCAACATGCACTGCACAAAATTGTCAGTTAACTCATAAAATATGCACCTAAATTAACTGCTTTTATCAAAGGGTTTTTTAATATATTACTGAATTACACTGTAAAAAAAAAAGAAAGAAAGAAAAAGAAAATCCAAGTTGTAAATAAATAGATTATTGCAGTAGGTTTTACAAAAAAAATGTTTTTCTACATCCTTTATTTTTTTAATTCAATGTATTACTTGCCATTTCTTTGAAAATATTTTTTACATTTACTAGCATTTTTTCAGTGAAAACTGATTCTACATCAATTAAATAAAAAAATAATTAATAAAAAAAAACAGTAATTTACAAAAGTCAGATCAGATACGCTGACAATATTTGGTGTAGAATTTACTTTAAAAAAAATTCAGTTTACTTTAAAAAAAAAAAACTCATAAATTTGTAGTAAATTTCACAAAGAGCTTCATGTAAATTAAAATAAATTATAAATTATATTAAATTAAATTAAAATGAGATTCAATCAAATTTATTTTAAAATAAAATAAAAATTGTTTATAAAAGTCAGACCCGTTACACTGAGAAAATTTGGTGTGTAGGCATTACTTTGAAACTATTTTCACTTATAAATTACTAGCAAATAATTACAATGAAACGGCATGTAACAAAAGGAATTAAACAATCAAACACACACACATATATGCATTATATATATCAAATGTATATATTATATAAAAATATTTTTGTTTAAACAGACAGCCAATTCCAGACGCTTAGTTTTTCCATTTTTCCCCTGCTGTGCTTGGGGGCAAAAACTTTTTCTTCATTGACAACTATTCAAAAGTAGCTCTGTATTCTGACTACATAACATTTTATCACTATATTTTATTAGACTTCACCTTGCACACTTCCTATCACTTGATGGCAGATCTTCATTAGTGAATTCATCTCATTTAATATTTAAATTAAGACCAGTGTATGCGTGTTTATTTGACGTGATTTCGTACTGTGTTTCACTAATGCATGTTACCACAGCAGGACCGGGTTATTAAATATTTAAAGCCTCTGTTGAGACAAGATTATTCATGACAGTTGCTGAGATTTATAATTGAGTAGCTGGAATTATCATGCAGAGATTAAGTCCATAAGAAAGTGCAGTGACAGAAATTAACCCTCAGCACACGGGTTCATAAAAAAATACTGAGATACGGTTAAAAACGGACAGATCACAGATGTAATTCATGAATTTATGTTTCATTTATTTTACTTTATTTAGTACCAATATACCCAAATGACTTAAATTGAAAAAATTGATTAAATTACATTTAAAATAAAATAAAATGCATATTTAAAATAAATATTTACCCATGGCATAAAAATAGATTAAAAGAGTTTATTTCACTCAGATATACTTTATTTGCTTCGTTTATTTCTCCTAAAATTATTTCGAAATAAATGATTGATATACTGTTACTGGGCGAACGAGACGTGAGACGTGCGGATCCACGTGCAAGGCTTTATTTACAAAGGCATGGTCAAGAAACAGGCAAGGGTCAAATAACACAGGTACATCACAGGCAAGGTAAAGAATATTCCTAGGGCTATAGCGTGGGTCTACAAACAATATCCAGAGGGCTTGACATGAGGTATAATCCAAATAACACAAGCAATAGTCCAGGAGAGGTCAGGTGAGGTCGGGGCGGACTGGGACAAAAATTCAGCCCTGGCACTGTAGTAGCCACATTACCACACCGACACAGCGCCACCCACAGACACGTGCATTCACTACGTATATTTGTGCACAGATGGTGAAATAACATAAGCAGTACCATAGATATTTAAACATTTAATGTATGTGTCTGGCAAACAATGCCTACTACTTTTTAAAGAGCATGCATTTCTAACAAATTTACACATACAGTTAAAACAAAAGAAAAAATCTGAGGATGTTGTAGAGTCTGTGTGATGTCTGTTTATGCCATGTGTCTGCTGCTACTGTTATTCTCTACAGCAGCGGTGCCCAACCCTGTTCCTGCAAAGTTCAGCTCCAACCCTGATCAAACACGGCTTAACCAGCTAATGAAGGTCTTCAGGAGCACTTGATAATTACAGGCAGGTGTGCTGAAGCAGGGTTGGAACTGAACTCTGCAGGTGTGTAGATCTGCATGAACAGGGTTGGGCACCACTGCGCTACAGTATGTTGTTCTTTGTTGTCACTGTCCATCTGCTGGATTTTTCCTACCTCTACCGCACTCCTCCCTGTCTCTGCTAGGCCTATCGTAGCATCCTTCCTCACAGCACTGGTATTGGAAGACAAGGAGGTTAACAGAAAGGAGGTTAAGTGAAAACTCTGAGTATGTAAACCCTGAAATGAGGGAAACTCTGGGTTTTCCGTTTCAAAACGGGAGGTTTGTCAAACCTGAGAAAGCAGGGTAAGTCAAGCCCGTTTCTGAAAGAGATGTAACTTATACTCAGAGTTAGTTACCGTGGTAACTGTGAACCTAACCTGGTCGGGAGCAGGTTTTCTGCTGCAAAATTGCTTTACTTACTGAGTATTTTTGTCTTATTTCAAGTACAAATATCCAAAAATTCTTAATATGCATTTTATAGATGAAAAATGGTCTAAGATATTTAGTCTTGTTTCCTGGGGGATTTTCCTTTAAAGTGCATTTTACGTACAACAAGTAAAATTGTCCGCCATAGGGTAAGAAAAATAATCTTAATGCAAAAGGAAACAAGAATATTTTTAATTTCTTACCCCATTGGTAGATCATTTGCAAAATAAGAAAAATGCACTTTAAAACATTGGAGATGCAGAGCACATTATAAATCCGCTGATTTTAAGGAAAGTGTGCATCCCTCTCTCACTCATTCTGAGAATTTTTTCCTGGGCACAAATCCGTCAAAGAGGAGTTTCACAGGACTGTAAGTCAGTGGTGTAAAAATTGGTTTAAATGAGGCTAATCTGATAAATGACGTTCATTTGATAACATCTTGCTGCAACCTCTGAAAAGTAACCCAATAATTAGAATTTCTTTCAGGATTTCCAGTGTGGTTGGATGCACTGATGACACCCATATTCCCACCATCGCACCTTCTGAAAATGAATCAGATTAGCTACTGCATGGAATGGAAGGATGCCAGATGCAAGGGTAGAACAAGATATGCCATAACCACCACCACAGCTGTTAAATAAACACAAATTATTCACAGTTGTGACCCTGGAGCACATAACCAGTCTTAAGTCGCTGGGGTATATTTGTAGCAATAGCCCAAAATACACTGTATGGGTCAAAATTATTGATTTTTCTTTTATGCCAAAAATCATTAGGATATTAAGTAAAGATCATGTTGCTTGAAGACATTTTGTGAATTTCATTTTTGATTAGTAATATGCATTGCTAAGGACTTCATTTGGACAACTTTAAAGGTGATTTTCTCAATATTTGGATTTTTTTGCACCCTCAGATTCCAGATTTTCAAATAGTTGTATCTCGGCCAAATATTGTCCGATCCTAACAAACCATACATCAGTGGATTATTTATTCATTGATGTATAAATCTCAATTTCGAAAAATTGACACTGAAGACTGGTTTTGTGCTCCAGGGTCACAATTTATTTGGTCATCTTTATTCCCTACAAATACAAAAGCAACAGTTATTATTTTTCCATCTCCTCTTCATCTGTCAGTGGTGCTGGTGCAGGTTCTCCTCCCATTTTGCGAACCTCTGCCTTCTTGCTGTCTACTGAGTACAAGTCAGTAGTTAATTTCATTAGTCTAATTAAGAAATGTAACAGGTTGGATTAAAGAATATTTAATTATCCTATGTGAAAAGAGTGTTTTAGACTATGTGGAAAAAGCGCACGCTGACGTCTTTTTGGCGGGAGCTGTTGCCATGGTGAATCGTAATTTCGGCGCTCCGCTTATCATGACTTTTCATAGTCGTGGTGCACACGCTTAACTCACAGTCAACTTACTTAGAGTTGATTGAACTGACTCAGTTCAGCTGCTCTGTAACCGAAAACTCAAAGTTTCCCCATGTCAGAGTAAGTCAACTCTGAGTACAAGTTTAAACTCAGAGTTGGTTGAACCGGAGCAGATTAGCCGTGGAGCGTAAGTTACTATGGCGATGAACACTGCTAAAAGCCAAAACAATTTGATGGTACCTAAAACCCAGAGTTGGTGCAAACTAAACTGAAACTTACCTGGCTAGCCAGCTAAACCAGCTTCATGGTACAGGCCCCAGGTGGCCAGCCGTTGTTGATTTATGCTTAACATTTATTATTAGGCCTATTCATATTATTATTAACCATAGTGAAATCGTGCCAGCGAAAAACAATTTTATTCATATATTATTTGTAAAAATCTGACCGGCCCACATTAAACAAAATGGTCTGGACCCTCTGGCATTTGCCAGAATTGCCAGATGGCCCATCCACCCCTGGGTGAGGTGCAAACACAGTCCGAAACAGCAGGCAAAGGGTTAATGCAAGATACACAGGCAGAAGATCAGGAACCAGACAACAAGGCAACACGAAATGACTAGAACTAGAATCTAGGAATGGCTCCGTAATGTAGCTATCGCTAGAAGAGTGATATACGCTAAACAATACTCAGCAATCTGAAAGAAGAAGTCCAATGCTGCGTCCCAATGTGCCTACTTATACTACGCCCTTAAAGTAAACCCCTTTTTATAAACCTCTCAACCTAACAGTAGCTCGCGCGCATCAGCCACGTTTGTAGTTTTTCTAACGCTTTTTATTTGTGTTTGTAGTTCTGGACCGAATCCTTCGCCAAAGCGCAATGGATTGTGGGCAATTTTAGCCAGTAGAGTGTGCAGGGATCCAAACTTCAAAAATTGACCTGAAACAGTAGACCATCCGGGGACTTTTGGCATACTCTTTTCAACATACTATGCTTTGGGACACACTTATTGTAATCTCACATACTATTTAGGATGGATAGTATGAACATTGGGGCGCAGGGATAGGCTTATAAAGCGTGTCTGATTGGATTCAGCTGTGTGTGTGTAATCAGGGCATTCAGCTGTGTGTGTGTAATCAGTGCAATGGATGATGGGAACTGTAGTCCAGAGTGACATAACAGTCTGTGTGGTGTGAGAGTCAATATGATGGAGAGGCGACCTCTTGTGGCAGTCGGACGGAAGACCAACGAACCAGATTTGTGACACACGTATAGAGCTATGAAATTAATGTTCATATATATATCATTTCACATCATTTGATCATGGGAGAATTTGATCATAAATGAGTTTATATCGAGATTTCTGACTTTTGATTGCTTTAATTTTGATTATTATTATTATTATTAGTTTAAATTAGTTGATTTTTATTTTTTGTTGTGTTTTTGTCATTTTTATTTTTATGTGGTTTTAATTAGTTTTTATATTATCTGCTTTCATTATGATTTTAAAGTTTTAGTCATTTTGTTGTGTGATTTTGTCATTTTTATATATTGTTTTATTCATTTCCATTTTTTTAGTACATAAAGTTAAACTACATGAAAATGAGAAATGTAGCTAGATAAAATATAATTTAATCACAGAAATAAAAATAAATATAATTTCTTTATTTTTGTATTTTTAAAATATTTTTAGTTAATATTTCATTTTAAGTAACAAAAATGCCTTTTCTGATTTTAGTTTTAGATAACTATAATAATCAGGAGATTATTATAGTTCAATAATCATTATTAAATCCGTTTGCTCTCATCTCTCTGCTGTCTAGGAAAAACAGGGATCTCCTCTGTCATGTTCCTCAGGGAACGAGTACAGGCTGCTTCATTTTTAATTGGGCAATTTTTCATCTCAGAACAGACATTGACAGTTTGTTTTTCAGATGATCTGGATCTATAGCGCTAATGTTTTGATGCTGAAAGGCTCTTCATGTGTGGTTCTCGTATGCATGTAGCCATGTTCCTTCTACATTTCATCTGATATGAGCAGAAATGTGCCGTCACCGTGAGAATATATATAATTCATGTCTGGAGTTTGAAACAGTGAAATGGTTTTAACTTCAATCCACATTCTCTTCCATTGAGTGCTACATCCGTCCTGCTTTGTAAGGTAATGTGTTCTTGAAGCTACTGCCTTGTGATGGGTACGTCCAAATTTCACTTTTAATTCACAGTTGAAAAGGCAAAGCACACAAGACAGACTTACATAACTTTCAGTCCCACTCCACATTTTTTATTATACATCTTGTTTGATATCCTGCTTCACCAGAAAATACATCAGATATCTCTTAAAATTCTTTAGATGAAATGAACTCACAAATGAGTCAATAAATGCATAGCATAGAATAAAACTGATGTGGATATATCAACTCAGATGATTTGGTCTTGGCAGAAGTGAGTTTATATTGAGAACTCTAACTTTTGATTGCTTTATTTACTAGCAATTTGTGAGTTAAAATAAAGTCACTTAATACTATTTCAGTATGCAATATGTTAAATGCACACAGACTTCAACCAGATCCAATCTGTTATTTTGTAAACATGCATCAGTAGGAAATATCAGTTTACATTTCCAAACATACATTTTGCCATTAATTGTAATAATTAATTGTAATAAAGTTTTAGGCGCTGTAAAATGAGGATGCTATCAAAAAAAAATGTCATAAACAATCATTTCTATTAACTAAATTAAATCAACATTTGGTGTGAGAATCCTTTGCGTTTAAAGCAGCTTTTGCCCTCGTTACTTGTGCATCGTTTTTCAGGAAGATTTGCAGGTGGGTCTCTTAAAGCATCTTGGAGACGTTCCCACAGTTCTTCTGGATTGAGTCTGTCTCAGTTTGTTCTGTTTCTTCATGTCATTCCAGACAGACCGATGGTGATCAGATCAGATCTCTGTGTGGTGCACAAAAAAATCTCACTGGATTATTACAATTAATTAATATATGCATCAAGATTATCCAAAAACACAGGAAACAATACTAATATTAAGAAAACGGACAGATGCTGTGCACTTTCTGTGCCTTGGCACCTAAATGTATGTTGGTTTACAATCTGTAGTGCACTGGCACAACTGACTTCAGCATGTCTGTATTACCAGCAGCTACATCTGACCACATCACCATCTACACCCTCCTATCTCTGTGTCACACTGCTAGAGCCTCTGGGCTGTCAGTCTCTCGCCCCCTCACGCAGAAACACAATCCTGCCTCTTGCTTATTCAGAAGTACAGCAGTGGATGCACAAACACGGTGGCATCGCTGAGAGGGTGTTTAGCGGACGGCCCATAAAATGAGAGGCCAGCTACATAACTGGACTGATGCCTCGCTGGCTCTGGCCTCCTCCTGACACGTCTCAAGAGATGACAGTAATCCAGTTAGAGTTCAAAGTGACCACCATGAAGGCCTTTCAATTGAAAAAATGATCATAACAAAAGGGACAGAAATAGGCTAAATGCAATCCTAGCTTTGTGTTTTGAGGGTTCTTCACATCGTCATACTTTTTATGCTAAAATCAAAGATGGAATTTAAATTTTTTTAAAAATAAAGTAAAACACAATAGAACGCAAGTAGGGGCGCTACGGAAGCACTGCTTCATGAAGATTCGAAACCTTTGCGAATCATTTGTTTTGAACCAGTGATTCAGAGTCATATGTTTTCAGTAAACGAGGCTTTGTCATAACTGCTTTGAAATTTAAGTGGTTCTCAATGATGTTTGCGAACCCATGAACAAGTGTCTATGTTTGTTTTTTTGTTTTTTTACCTAATCTTGAATCAATTTCATAAATGTGTAGACATTTTAATAACACATTTGTATAAATAAAAGGAAGAGTTGTAGGCACACTAGTTATTGGCCTGATTAACCAAGTTCTCTATAAAACACACAAAACAAGCCCTACAAATTAATAAAATAGCACATATAATAGAACAGACACATATTTAAGGATATTAAATGATTTGTTAATTGCATTTAATAGATTACACTTTACATAGATTTAAAAAATTGCAATTGGTTTGTAAAAGGTCTTTTATGCATGTTTGAGCTGAATTTTCATTGCATTTACATCATTTTGACTATCAGGCATCACCATCGTGCGGCGTTCTGAGCGCTTCGAAAAATGAATCATTTTGCGAAGCAATTGGTTCAGTTGATTCAAAGTTTAAAGCTTCATTTCTCCTGTCACTAGTCAGCTGTCCTTTATCGCGAAATAATATTTCATATTATTTTCAGTTTAAAACCTTATTACATCCGATATTATGTGTATTTTAGTCCATATCTGTAAACTTGCCTACATCTAAATATGCAACCCGAATTCCGCAAATGTTGGGATGTTTTTTTATATTTGAATAAAATGAAAACTATCATTTCAAATTTGATGCCTGCTGGTCTCAAAAAAGTTGGCACGGGGCAACAAAGGGCTGAAAAAACAAGAAATTTTGAAAAGATTCAGCTGGGAGAACATCTAGCAACTAATTAAGTTAATTGACATCAGGTCTGTAACGTGATTAGCTATAAAAGGGATGTCTTAGAGAGGCAGAGTCTCTCAGAAGTAAAGATGGGCAGAGGCTCTCCAATCTGTGAAAGAGTGTGTAAAAAGATTGTGGAATACTTTAAAAACAACGTTCCTCAAGGTCAAATTGCAAAGGCTTTGCAAATCTTATCATCTACAGTGCATAACATCATCAAAAGATTCAGATAAACTGGAGAAATCTCTGTGCGTAAGGGACAAGGCCGAAGACCTTTGTTGGATGCCCATGGTCTCCGGGCCCTCAGACGACACTGCATCACTCATCGGCATGATTCTGTCATTAACATTACTAAATGGGCCCAGGAAAACTTCCAGAAACCACTGTCGGTAAACACAATCCGCCGTACCATTTGCAGATGCCAAATAAAGCTCTATCATGCAAAAAGGAAGCCATATGTGAACATGGTCCAGAAGCGCCGTCGTGTCCTGTGGGCCAAGGCACATTTAAAATGGACTGTTTCAAAGTGGAAAATTGGTCAGATGAGTCCAAATTTGACATTCTTGTTGGAAATCACGGACGCCATGTCCTCCGAGCTAAAGAGGAGGGAGTCCTTCCAGCATGTTATCAGCGTTCAGTTCAAAAGCCAGTATCTCTACGTTCTGCTCTCAAGGCCTATGGAGTTCCCTGGGCATTCCCTATTTCCTCTCATCCTATGTGGGATTGGATCGCACCACCCTCTTGTCGGCCATCTGTCTCTTTAATATATGGTAAACTTAATGATCACACTGCAAAGTCTCTTTCTATTAAATCTATGTGGAATCGTGAATTAACAGATTTTGATTTATCGGTCGACTGGGAGAGGGTGTGGTCTAATCTAATCTTAACTTCTAAAAACCTGGTTCATCATCTTATCCATTTCAAAGTCATCCATTGAGCATACATAACTCCTTACAAGAGGTTTAAAATGAAACTGCAGTCGACCTATAACTGTCATATCTGTAACACTCTATCAGCAGGTGTTTTGGGAATGTTCAATTGTTGTCGGTCTGTGGACTCATGTGGATTCTTTTTTGTCCTTTTTGCTGCAAATTGAAATTGTTATGGTGTGTCTGTTGGTTCCCCCCTCCCCTGTTTGTTTGTGTGGATGTTGTTTTGTTGATTTTAAAAAATGTAATAAAAAGTTGATCACAAACAACAACATAAAAAAACAGTATCTCTGATGGTATGGGGGTGCGTAAGTGCATACGGTATGGGCAGCTTGCATGTTTTGGAAGGCACTATGAATGCTGAGAGGTATGTAGAGGTTTTAGAGCAACATATGCTCCCCTCCAGACGACGTGTATTTCAGCAGGACAATGCAAAACCTCATACTGCAGCTATTACAACAGCATGGCTTCATAGTAGAAGAGTGCCTGCAGTCCAGATCTTTCACCTTTAGAGAACATTTGGCGCATCATTAAACGAAAAATAAGTCAAAGACAACCATGAACTCTTCAGCATCTGGAAACCTATATCAGGCAAGAATGGAACCAAATTCCAACACCAAAACTCCAGAAACGCATAACCTGGATGCTCAGACGTCTTCAAACTGTTTTGAAAAGAAGAGGAGATGCTACACCATGGTAAACATGCCCCCGTCCCAATTATTTTGAGACCTGTAGCAGGCATCAAATTTGAAATGAGCTCATTTTGTGCATAAAATGGTAAAATTTCTCAGTTTAAACATCTGTTATGTTATCTATGTTCTATTGTGAATAAAACTCATGTGATTTGAAAGTCTTTTAGTTTTCATTTTATTCAAATTTAAGAAACGTCCCAACATTTCCATAATTCGGGTTGAATATATTCAATACATATTGTGTCAAAACCACACTACAAGGAATCGCTGGTTCATAAGGAGCGACAAACCGTGCGGTTTTCCACATTATAATACATTATATTGCATAAAATAAAATAAAACAAATTATGAACCCCCCATACCTTGCATATAAAGTAACAGTCGAAGGATTGTGGCATGGTTAAAAAAGGCAGATCACAGATGTTATTTATGATTTTATGTTTCATTTATTGTACTTATTTTGGTGCCAATACACAAATAAAACAAAACAAAACAAAACAAAATAAAATAAAATAAAATAAAATAAAATTAAATTAAATTAAATTAAATTAAATTAAATTAAATTAAATTAAATTAAATTAAATTAAATTAAATTAAATTAAATTAAATTAAATTAAATTAAATTCTTATTCTAGGAGTGTAATTAGTTGAATTACATGAACGTGCTTCTCTTTAACTCATGTTAAGAACTCCACATTGAATTTCATCAAAAAAACTGGCCTTTATTTTATTTCATTTTAGCAACATCGTTCAGCCCTAAGCCCTTGTACTGAGCATTTGTCAAGATTAATATTTCAAGCAAGTCTTTAAAAGTTTGACTTTTTAATGAATTTACATAAAGCATTTAAGAGATGCCTATTGTCCAATTAAGCAGTCAAGGCTTCAGTCTAATAATTCATGAAATCCATTTAGTTCCAATTAAGGTCTATTTGACACCATAAGCGCTTTGATGAAGTGATTGGATTTCTGATTTTATCCTGTGAAAGTGATATCAAACATCATTGTCGGTTAAATGTGCCTGTGAAGAGGCTGCTTGAATCTGTCGGTGAGAAAACACAGGCCTCATTCAGTACAGAACGGGATTTGGCTTCGAGGCTGAGGAAAGCCACAAGAATTAAAATGCAAATGAGCTGAGGATTACGGATGAAAAGAGCATTTACCGCATATTCCTAATTTAAACTGTTGCTGTTGCTTCTCATCTCAGACGTTTACCGAAACACACAGTTATCAGGGCCACATTAATCATGCTGCCTTCTCGCAGGCTTGTAATTTTGTCCTTAGTTTTACATACTTTGTAGATAAAACGTGAAGCCGTAACATTGTTATCATTTGCAGGAGACAATGGACGGGTTGCAGCTTAATTCTCAGCTTTCAGTGATAGCCAAGTGTGAATTAAATTTAAAGCCATGCTTATGTTTAGGATAAATTAGAATTGTGGCTTTTGCAATTGCATATTCTTACTATTTCTGTATATGTACACTGTGCACATTATGTACAGGTTTATTTGTATAGCGTTTTCACAATACATGTTTCAAAGCAGCTTTACATGTTGGATTATTATATTGTGATATGTACACGTTGCAATGTAGACATAGAGTCTAGTGGTTACATTTGCAATATTAAAATTGTAAATAGTTGCACATATTTACAATAAAACAGAGAAAACCTAAAATGCATGCTTTAAATAATCTTTTTTCATTTGTTTAGAACGAAATAACCATGTTTATTTGGTAAAACTTTATAATAAACTCTTTTATTTAACTAATTGATTTAACATGAAAAATAGGCTATAAAAACAATGCAACATATTTTTGGCATCAGTGTGAAGCAAGATTATATTCCATTCCAAAAACTGCTTTGTCTGCGTTTGCTGACCTTCACATTTCAAAAACACCCACTCAAGTCCCGCTCACAAACTCTGATGAAACTCCTTTAGTTTTATCAACTAAGCGGCTGACTGTTTGAGTCCAGAGAAAATGGACTTGAAAGGCAGTTCTGCGGCATGCTGACTGGGATAGTGTGGGCAGGTCTTGGTTTTGAACTATTTTCTGACCGTAGGCAAGTGTTTTAAAGACCCTCTTTGATCTCGTCTCTCATTTATTGAAGTGTGTGTGATATTCACATGAGAGGTCTACAGGTAAAAAGGGATACAGGCTTTTTGGTTTCCAGTAAATTTAGATGTAGGTCATGTTACATAAAGACATCTGAACAAACTGTTGTGTGGTTTTATTGTGTAACTTTGTATTGATAGATAGATAGATAGATAGATAGATAGATAGATAGATAGATAGATAGATAGATAGATAGATAGATAGATAGATAGATAGATAGATAGATAGATAGATAGATAGATAGATGGATGGATAGATAGATAGATAGATAGATAGATAGATAGATAGATAGATAGATAGATAGATGATAGATAGATAGATAGATAGATAGATAGATAGATAGATAGATAGATAGATAGATAGATAGATAGATAGAATTCTATATAGAACAATAGAACGATATAGACAGACAGACAGACAGACAGACAGACAGACAGACAGACAGATAGATAGATAGATAGATAGATAGATAGATAGATAGATAGATAGATAGATAGATAGATAGATAGATAGATAGATAGATAGATAGATAGATAGATAGATAGATAGATAGAATTCTATATAGAACAATAGAACGATATAGACAGACAGACAGACAGACAGACAGACAGACAGACAGACAGACAGATAGATAGATAGATAGATAGATAGATAGATAGATAGATAGATAGATAGATAGATAGATAGAATTCTATATAGAACAATAGAACGATATAGATAGACAGACAGACAGACAGACAGACTGAAGATAGATAGATAGATAGATAGATAGATAGATAGATAGATAGATAGATAGATAGATAGATAGATAGATAGATAGATAGATAGATAGATAGATAGATAGATAGATAGATAGATAGATAGAATTCTATATAGAACAATAGAACGATATAGACAGACAGACAGACAGACAGACAGATAGACAGATAGACAGATAGATAGATAGATAGATAGATAGATAGATAGATAGATAGATAGATAGATAGATAGATAGATATTTTGCATATTTTGGACTATTAAACCAGAAGTGAAAGATTGTTAAATGGTTTGTTGTCGTGTGTTTGTCAGATGGAGTGGTTTGTTGGACTGTATATCAAACACATTCCATCCATTAGTGAAATGGGTCGCATCTAAACGCTTCCAGGATGCCGTGTGATGTATTCACTGTTCTTCCCTCCCTCTCCCTCCCTCTCCCTCTCTCTCTCTCACACCTGATCTGATTCTTCTAACAACTCCAGCGAAACTGGCACATCCCACAATATTTATAGACCGCACAGGTTACAGCACGCTAGATCACCGAGGAAGCTGAGGTGTGTGGCGTCGCGATTCAGACGCAGATGATTATTGAATGACCGCAGCGCCCTCTGCTGGCGGCGCATGCACATTACACACAACCAAAAATCAAATCATCATAAATCAAACTAACCTCGTTTAAGTGAGTGCAATTCTTGCTGGAGGTGATTGAGCTGTGTGAGGGGTCTCGGAATGAAAGCAGTGGGCAGATGGAGTTCATGGTGGGCCTCAGTGAACATTCAGTGGGACGCAATTTCATGCTGAAGAAACTGGGACGGTCTGCTGGGGTCAGTGGGAGGTTCGACCTTGTTACTGGGTTGGTTTGAACACCAGTCTGCTTTGAACATATGAAATATTAAATGTCAAATATGTCGGATTAAAACAAGGTGAAGCTGTGAGAAAGTTTTACACCAGCAATAGGGGCCTACTTTTGAAAAATGAGTTGTCCTGTGGAAGCCCATTTCCAACACTGGATTAAATAAATAAATAAAAAGGGCAATTAAGACTTTTTATCTCAATTCTGAGTTTATATCTCACAATACTGGCTTTTATTCTCGTATTATATTTATATATTACATATTACAATTCAAACTTTTTTCATAAGTCTAAATGTATTTTGTGATTCTGAGTTTGTACATCAAAAAATCTCACAATTCTGATTTTTTCCCTCATAATTCTGAATTTATATATTTTTTTCTTCTTAATTCTGAGTTTATATTTCACAATTCGAACGTTTCTCATAAATCTGAATTTATATCTCAAAATTCTGCCTTTTTTCCTTGTCATTCTTAGTTTGTATCTCACATTTCTGACTTTTTTTTCTCTGAACATTTAGATGTTTATTCATTTATCTCTGTGGTTCACGGCTGATTTCACTTCAGCACTCAGATTTTACTCTGGAACAAGCAAAGCACCAAGTTCATTATACAAGCTGCTCTTAAAATCATACAAATAAGCCCTTAAAAATCATATAGCGAAATTTATTACACCACAAACTGCACAGGCCCAGCAACATGCAGAATTATTAATGACATTAATTAATAATAATAAAAAAATGTTTTACCTTGTTTTCATTTGCTTTTCCTTTACTTTTATTTTACTCCAGGATCATGTGATTTCTTTGGTCCCTTCTCGTGTTTAGGTGCCTGGAATATTCATGCATGTGATTGTCTAGCTTTGTCTGTTTATTTGGTAAATTTGTGGGTTTCTTCTTGCATTCTTCTGTGCATCTCATGTAAATTTTAATCTTACTTTGCTTAATTATTGTGTTAGTTTGTATTAAATAATAAAAAAATGCATTTAAGGCCTTAAAAATTAATATGAAATCTTGTTTCCGCCACCAAATAAAAAAAATTACCTTAAAGTCACAATTACCATAGTAAACAAGCTTCCATAGTCCACCTAATTGAGATTTTTTATTTTACATGGAGCTAGTCACCTGATGAGGGAGACATGACCAGATCACATGACCAACCAAATATATACTTAGACATTTTCTCTCGCAGAATAAATGAATCATAGCTGACTGCAAATAATGTGTTTCTACAGTGGCACGTGATGTGAAAGTATTGCTGCACACTGCTGGTGAAATGTGCTGTTGTTGCGCTCCTAGTGTCAGCAAGCGGAACTGCACACAGATAGCCCCGCCCCGCTCTCACGCCATTGGCTGGTTCAGTGTTGATGTGTTTTTAATAATAGCTGCATCATGATCAAACTAACAGCAGTGTTTTAATAGCCACAGAGTCACAGTATTACACTTTTGTGGAAATTAACACACTCTTTGCTTTACAGTTGACTTTAACACTAGTTAGAGTTGATTCTAACATTATAAAAAATATAAAAAGTTATTGGAATTATTTTTACTTGGCTTTTGCATTGATTCATTAGGTGCAGAAAATCTGCATTGATTTGCATTGATTATTCATTGATTGATTTCTTTTTTATCTGTCAGTGTGTAATAATGTGTTCACTTGTTAATGAACTAAATAGTATGACATTGGAATGTCAGTTTGGAGAACTGTATACACAAGAAAAAATGTGTTAAAGTTTTTAACTAGTTATTAAACTCAATATACAAAATAACTTGTATAGCTTTGTGACAATTAGCCCCAGTTTTCATACCATGCATACATTTTTAATGCCTTAAAATTATTTTAAAAAAGGAAAAGTACAAAGAGGGGAAAATAGCATAAAAATGAATACAAGCATATTTGTATTAAAACACATACAAAAAGAGTTGTTTTTGTATGTTTTATCTTGATTCAATGTTAAGTCATTTAAACATCTATAGTTAGAAAATATAATTTTTTTTTATTTTTGGGGGGGAAATTTGTATCTTTCAAACTAAAATTCCAGTATAATTTCTAATTGGTTAATAAGTGAATATAATTACACTGATGTATATTTTTTTTTTTTGGTTTGGTTTGGTTTGGTTTAAATAAACTCCATGGCATCAACAGTTAAATCATTATATTATTATTATTATTATTCTGCTAAGGTCAAAAATAAAAAAAGTCTTTGATTAAATTCAATTCTCAGACCATCAAACTAAACTATACACTTTACTCAGATGTATTTGTGTTGTGAAAACCCCAATCCTAACGAAAATGAGTAGTCAATAAATTAGACAAAACTAACCCAACCTGAATCTCGTTACTGTTACTAAAACAGCATGTTTGCTTATAATAAAACTAGTATTTTTAATATGTAAAACAAAATAAGTAAACAGCCATTGAAATGTTGACTGCATACAAGGAAGAGAAGCCTGTTCTTTAACTAAAGCTTCATACAAACAACAAACTTACACAGTTCAGGCATTCAAACTGAAATTGTTTGGCCATAATACAACAAAGCATGGAACAAAAAAAGAAAAAGAAAAAAAGGTTTCATAAACTTCCATATTCATATATTGAGTGTATAGTGTATCGACACCACTGCATTTGTCCTGGGTAAAAAAATAAAATAAAATAAAATAAAAAGCCACTATTTTTTGTAGTTATGAACTTTAATGTTTGTGTATACAAGTGTAAAGTGACTTTTAAAAGTAAAGACATAATCAGTAAGAAGTGTGACAACAAGCCCCGGTCATGTGTAAAATCAACTATTAAACTTGTATAACCCAGCTTTCACTTCTGCTTTTTTCTGTTCTCAACAGATGTTGCTTTTATAAACAACAAACCCAAACCAAAGAAAATTAATGTAATATTTGTGCAAACATAAATTGTGGGACCCTCTCCTCAACAAAAGTTATACAATTGATGTCAAATATCAGATCGAAATATCATCTTTTTCTTTCAGTTCTTACAGTTTCTTACTTTTTTTAATGGTTTGTCATTGTATTTCGAACAAATCTGTTCTAAAACTAAGTAATATATGCTCTTATATGGTCGTTTCGTTGCACAGATTTTTTTTATAAACAGTAAAATAACAAATAGCATTTAGAGAGCTAAAGATAAACATATAATAACTGAAATTTAAATTTATGCTTTTAACCAAAGTGACAAAAAATGAAACAAATGCAAGTTGTCAGTATTTGTAATTAAATAACAAACAAACGAATGAAAGACAGAAAGAATGTTGCCTTTTATTTAATTAATCAATTTTAGTTCATTATTTGTAGTTATACTAAAGCTAAACTATTTTAGTTAACTATATTTTAGTTATACCAAAACTTAAATCTAAATATATTTTAAACATAAGTCATAAAAGTTATAAATATAGCAAATTTTTCTAAAACCTTCCCTTTTTCATTTGTGTTTTTAAACTATATTTTAATAAACTATATTTTACTTATACCAAAACTTTAATAACTATATTTTACTAAATACATGTTATATAAATTATAAATATTACTATCAAGTGCTTGTGTTTTTCTTTTTTGAATTTGTAGCACTTTGATTTTGTTTAAATGTAAGGTGCGATATAAATAAAATGTATTATTATTATTATTGTTATAATTATTTACTAGTTTTTCTAAAACCTTCCCTTTATCATTTTTATGTATTTTAACTTTCTTTCAGTTAACTATACTTTAGTTATACCAAAACGTAAATATAAATATATTTCACTAAATGTCATATAAGTTATAAATATAACTATAGTTTTTCTAAAACTTTCCTTTTTAATTTTTGCATATTTTCCACTTTATTTTAGTTAACTATATTTCAGTTATTTTACTTAAATCTTAAATATAGCTCTATTTGACTCAAATATAAGTTATATAAATACGCCAAGTCTTTCTAAAACATTCTATTTTTCATATATATATATATATATAATTAATTAATTAATTTAGTCATTCATTTAGCAGATGCTTTGATCCCAAGCCACTTAAATGAGGACAATAGAAGCAAACAAAATCAACAAAAAAAAGAGTAATGATAGTCAAGTGCTATAACAAGTCTCAGTTAGTTTAACACAGTAGCAATGGTTTTCTTTTTCGTTAATTATATAATAGATAAAGAGAAAACAGATAGAATAGAGAAAGCTAGTGTTGGAGGTTTGTTTGTTTTTTTTTATTGAAAAAAAGCGGTTAGAAAACAAATAGTGTGCAAGTCTTAAAGGGCCATGTTTTTTTTAAATTATTTTAGTTAGCCTACACCGAAAGCTAAACAGAACATATGTTAAATTTATAAATATAATTTGTTTTTCTAAAACTGTCCCTTTTCGTTTTTTTATTAATGTATTTATTTATTTTTTTCAAGGTCTTATCAGAAGATTTCTTTGCCGTATCTCTCTCTCCCTGTGTGTGTCTTTTATTCTTCTCATGTGAGATTTTACACATCAATGGCCCTGGAGGTGAAAGGTGAGCCCAGATCAGTAAGACAATCCCAGCACTGCTTTTCTAACAGAAGACCCTCCTACCGGCCCCTGAGGAGGCGGAGCCGCAGCAACTGCCATTTTACAAAGAGGAGGTGCCAAAATACACCAGGAACACATTCCATTGGGGGAGAAACTCAAGCCTTGTGCTCTTATCTAATACCTAATTCACACCTTTTCCTCCTTTCAAATGGTTTGTGTATTTAACAATTAGTAACTCAAATAGTAAATGTGTATTTCAAATGGTTTGTGTTGTGAGCTGCATGTGAATTGATTTGTACCATGAAGGCCTAAAGTGATATTAACATTTTAATCAAGACACAAACTAAACAAACTTAAGTCAAAAATGACTCGTTTTTAACTTTTGATATGTTTATTCAGGATTAAAGTAGGCTTTCATAACCGCCAAAAATGGGTTAACGGTAACACTTTACAATAAGGTTCATTAGTTAACAACATTATGAACTAAGAATGAACAATAGTTCTACAGCATTTATTAATCTTAGTTAATGCTAATTTCAGCATTTACTAATGCATTATTAAAATCACAAGTTGTGTTTGTTAACATTAGTTAATGCACTGTGAACTAACATGAATAAACAATGAACAACTGTATTTTCATTAACAAAGATTAATAAATAGTGTATTGCATTGTTCATGTTAGTTAATACATTAACTCATGTTAACAAATCACACCTTATTGTAAAGTGTTACCGGGTTAACAAACTGTGTGTACTGTAATTTTCAAAAAATGCCAACAAAAATATATTTGAAAGACACTTTTAAATAAGAAATGTGCACATAATAATTTGTAGTATTTTGTATATTGTCTATTTTATAGAAACAACATTTTCTCGTAAAATTTCTCCAGTAACCTGTTTTATCTACAACTTTGAAAAGTCAATTTTACAGTGAGCATGTTATTATTAAACAAAAAAACAGCATTATCATCTAACAAATCAACAGACAAGGACTAAAAATGCATGTGGTTATAATAACACCTAACTTTATTTTCCTGTAAAACAGGTTTCAGGATGGATCTAACAAATCTGTAAACAAAAAAAGAGTTTTATCACTTTGTAATTCTCAAAATTATATTAAACTCGTTTCAATCCGTTTTGAGAACTAAAACAACACTGGGGTATATATATATATTTTTTAAACTATTAAAAAAAGATCATCACCCAATTATGCAATAATACAGCAGCATTAAGAAATCTTAAGTAAATATAGGCTCGCATCGATATTTCACATTTGAGACGTAAATAATATTATGCAAAGATTAAAAACATTCTTTAAGCGAGTTATCTTTTTACTCCACTTTAACGCAAAACGCAAGATACTTGATAAATTGACGAAACTTTGATAAATTGTCAATTTAAATAAAAATGCAATAGTGCATATTATAATACTTCCCCAAGTATTAAGAGCGTCCCGCGCCCCGCAGAAGATGCTGCTTTGGCGTGCGAGATTTAAAGGCTCCGGACTCCTCGCATCTGCTAGAGATGTTGACCCACATAGTTGTTTACAGTTGTGAGCATTTTTCATTGTAGTAGCGCTTGTTGGATTGGCGGAGGAACGGTGGAGATCGGAAGTAGTTTGTGCATGCTAATGAAGGAGTTGGGCTTGTGGATATTTACGTTCAACGGGAGCCGCCCTTCATTCACCACATGGTTAAAAGCTGAGCGCGTTCGCGCCACTTTCGCAATTTTACTACGGTTTTGTAACGCAACCCACAGCGTGCTCGGATGCGACGCGTGTTGATGCTGTATTTCCACCATCGGCGCTAGAAGTTTACCGTTTAGTTTCGACGATTTGCCCGGAGCGTTGACAGTAAACGGTAAGTGTGCACAAGTGAGTGAAGATGGTGGATTCTACAAACCAATGTCTTACTACGCGCGTGTTATTGACGCGAAACCTGTTGTTGCCTTTTTCGCGCGATTCGCTCAGCGAAGTCTAGCGCGTTCTTGCGTAAACGTCTAAACCGTTCACTTTATTGTGTGCGAACGGTTAGAGGAGCGGTTTTGGGCTAAAACGCTGTAGTAAGAGACGCGTGGTAGCCCACCATAGTTCAGAGAATGAGGGAGATTTGAAAAGCGTGCGCGAGGCTGCTGCAGTGCCAAACAAGCGTTCGCTCCAGTCACCGTTTACATTGTATCGGCGCGTTAAAATGCGTTCCGAAACGTTCCTCGACAACTTTTCATGGGCCGAGCGGTCCAAAATAGCGGTTATTCGCTGTGCTTTGTGATCGCTAGTGCTTGAGTTCGGTTGCCAGCAGAACAAAGCGACAGCACATGGGGCAGCTGCAGGCCGCGCGGTACTGTGTTAGCAACACTGCTAGGCTAGGTAACGTTCAGCGAGTTTGAAACGTAACGTTGCACGTTAGAACCAAACCCTCGCGTTTAAATATTTGGGGAACTACACTCGCATTTCTGTTGACCAGAAAATGCTGAACAACGGAGTTTGTGGTTTCCCGCAAATATTCTGAAAATTAGCGTGCGTTCTGCAAGCATGTGCGGTGGAACGCATTGGGCCGGTCACGTTTAAGAATATAATTTCAAAGCGTTCCGCACAGCACTAAAGGGTTTTGGCGTAAAATAAAACCAATGCAGTTCATGTAGACTGGTCGACTCTCACATTGGGTAAATTGAGATGCCGCGTCAAACCAAAATTAGCTAGAACGGCTGGGGCTGGTGGTGTCAAACGTGTCTTAAATGCGTTCGACGCATTGCGCGGCAGTTGTTCGGAGTTGTAGAGTACTTTTTTTACCGACTAGCTTTGCAAGTTCCAACCCAAACAACGAGCAAAGCCGTCAACACTCGACTTTGCCCTTGTTTTTAGTTTGTTTCTCCAACACAACTACTGCGGACTCTTCGGCGCCATATTGGTGCAAATCATGGGGGAGGGGTATGCGCGCGTTTCGCTGGAGTGCGCATGCGTCGTAGAACGCCGGTTGTGTCCCTTACGAAAATTAAACATGGTTTTACAACAAATTAAACCCCCAAAAAAACATGGTTACTATAGTTAAACCATGGTAACCACAAATTAACCCTGGTTTTGCTACACTAACCATACTTTAACTATGGTATATTTGTTGTAACGCAGTGGATATACAAATGGTAATCAATATGCCATAAAACCACGGTTACTACACTCTTTTTAAAAATATTTTTACTTTTTTTTATTTTTAAGTAAATTTTCGTAAGGGGTACTTCGCTTATGGAGTTCTATGAAGTGGTTTACTTTGAATTTAAATACGCGCGTTTTCTATATTTTCAATGCGTCACGTCTAGTCAGAGTGACTCTTTTTGTAGAAAATCTTGCTAGTATTCATTGCTCGTGGTTTGGAACCTAAATACAGTAGTCAACATTTTGAAGTGGATCAAAAAAAGTTCAACAAAGTTGTCCTTCGACAAGAACGCATTTTGGTTTTAGGGCGAAGTTAAGGTTTTGATCCACTTCAAATGTTGACTCCTGTATATTAATGAAACTGAATGAAAACAAGCGTGTAATAACATACCTTTTCCCTCTCTTTTCAGAAAAAGCATCAACCACCTCAAGTCACCTCACACCAGGGTCCACGTTAGACGCCTCTAACGCCGTCCCAAATGTGGATCTGCCCGGTTCCTCGTGGCCGTGAGCTTGTCGACTCCATGTCAGCGTAGTGTCAAAGTGCTTACAGTGCAGGTAGTTCTGTAAAATCTACTGCAGTGGAGGCACTTCAAGCTCTACTTTGACATGAACGCACACGAGCGGCAACGTGAACTACTGCTTATGCTAAGGTGCATTTAGTGCAGATAGTGAAATAGACTAGCACCTACTGCCCTAAGTGCCCCTTCTGGCATAAGGGGCTGGCAAATCCCGCTGTTCCCCATTGGCTGTCCCCTATTCTTTCATTTCATGCAGTTCTCTGCTAGTTTTGCATAGTTGCACTACAAGAAATATTGAGTTGTGCAAATCTATGCAAAACTGATGGTGGCCTGCTTCCCCATCCTTTCCTGTGCTTCTCGCTTTGACCGTTTCTGCTTAAGCGCGCGTGTGTTTTTCAGGTTAACCCCTGTTTGTCGTGGCTCTGCGCTGTAAAACTCTCACTCTTGTTCCAGCAGTATTAAAGTGCTTATAGTGCAGGTAGTTTTGTAAAATGCCTATCTACTGCAATGTGAGCACTTAAAGTACTTCTAGATGCGAGCGTCGCGGAGAGAGCTTGACCGTCACGCTTTCCTGTGCGCACTGTCCTGGTTAGTTTTGCTGGTTTGCAGTCAGCGTTCGTATCGTTGCTGTGCAAATCCATGCAAAACTGATCGTAACAGTGAGGAATCTCCGCTTGCCGTCACAATCCAGCATCCCTTTCTTTGCAGGTTGGGATCAGCCGCAATGCTCTGCGCTGGAAGTATTGCACTTGTCCCGGCCTGTGAAGAGCATGGGAAATTGTCCAGCTGCTTTTGTGTTCTTTAATAAATTTGAGCATGTATCCCCCCTCCCTGTTGTTTAAATCTGATCATCTCAATAAAAGTTTTAAATGCACATTTGCTTGTGTGAAGTTGTATTTTAATAGTTCAGGCTGTTGAATTTTTTTTCCTTGTGAAGGTGTTTTTTTTTTTTTTTTAACTCTAATGGTCTTAAAAGGTCTGTTTTTGTATTTAAAAAAAGTTTATTATAGGTGAATGGGGTTAATTAGGTGTAATCTTCAATGGATTTATATCACACATGCTGCCAGTCAAAGTTTGACTTTCTTTTTCATTTTAGAATAATAATGGTTTAAAAAAAAAAAAAAAAAAAGAGAGAAGCTAGCTATGGAAATTACAAACTTAAATTTTATGCGTTGATACATGGCCCTTTAGTTTGAGAGAAACATTTGTGTCAACGTTTGAGTAGTTGTTCAAACTTAAATGCATTCAATATTGTTAGAATTATTATTATTATTATTATTATTTTTTTTTGGTATATCAAATGTGTGTTTAAACGTTACTTTTCCGAAATCATAGCTTTTTTTTTTTAATCTATAAAACTTTTTTTTTTTTTCTTTTTTTTTTTGTGTAATTGGATTGCAGGGTTTTTTTTGTTCTGACTTGCAGGTAACTGTATGAACACTAGATGGCTGTATTGTATTTGGAATCCTCTAGAATGACTTGGGTTCATTCATGTTCAGTATTTTAAACTTGTGTTTGATGACTTTGTGAAAATGCGTGCTTTTTATTATAGAAAGAGTTTACTCGTCTCAGTCTGATTCTTTAGTAGAAGTACCTGCTTTAACCATAAATGTTTTCGTAAAGTTGTGTTTACGGGTGTTTAATGTTCACTTCTATGTCCTGGGTTTAACACCCTTTAAGGTCAAATGTTAAATTCTGTTATAGCCTAAAGATGGACAAATGTCGTTATAGTATTTTTTTTTTTCAGTATTTAGTGTGAACATTTTGAATAAAGTTAGTGGTGTTTACAAGAGAGTGAAGAAAGGTGTTTTTTTTTTTTGTTGTTTTTTTAAAAGCAATCACTTTTTAACTTTTAAAAGACTTTTAATTCACATTTGTCAAATGTTGCATAAACTGTTAAAATGTATTTCGATAAGATACTAGCTATTAAATTAACAATCCTAAAGAGTTTAATGTGAATCATTTTAGCAAAGCAAAACACATAATTTGTGATGTGATAAAAATGATACGATGGTTCAGAAATAAATGGTGTTCTCGTTATGCATGTATATCCACTGTTTTTGAGAGCAGATTATGCATGATCATATTGTTATGAGAAACATGTTTGTAAAAGATATGAACCAGGTTTAGGACTGACGAGCACGGGGAAATAGAGTAGGTTGTACTATAAGAGGACTTTGAACCGTATTGACCGTGTGTGACGTCAAGGTCGAGCTCATCATCCTCTTTTATCATAGGCTATATGATGGAGTTGTGCACTAGTAACTACAAACCAAATCCATTCATCTGCAGAGACTCTGACTCTCATAAACTTGTGGGATCGTCTCTGTCTGCAGATGTTAAAGCGCCTCATGCAGGACAGCTCTTTGGCTCCTGACTGTGGTAAGATTAGAGAAGGGATAATGAGATTTGTGGGATATTCTGCATTTGGTGTTGTAGATGAGAAAGTACCGTGCAGCAGGAATGACACGTATCATATACGAATTTTAAGTTTGAAATGATGAACTACCATTTGAAAGTCTAGAGAAAGTGATTTGTATTTAAAGAAATTAATACTTTGATTCAGAAAGGGGACAGTCAAAAAGTGACAGTAAATACATAAGATTTCTGTTTCAAATAAATGTCGTTCTTTTAAATTTTGTTCATCAAATTATCCTGAAAAGTAAAATGTATCATGGTTTCCACAAAAATATTCAGCAGAACAACTGTTTTCAACATTGTCAGAAATGTAAAATCAGCATATTAGAATGATTTCTGAAGGATCATGACACTGAAGAATAATCATAATATACAGGATAAAATAGCTCGGTTTATCTAAAGATGGACATTTTATTTATTTGTTTGTTTGTTTACAATGAAGTCAACATGGGGTGAATTTTAAATCATTTATCTAATTAAAATTCAAAGAAAAAAACTTTACCGGGAAAGGTTTGTTTCAACAGTCATCATCCTCCAGGAAGTGACATCATTTTGGAGGGAAAGTACCAACAGCACAAACTCAAACTCTGGTAAGTTTTTCAATGAATTGAATGAATTCAGTATTTTGTGGTGCTGGGATGCGTTTCCCAAAAACAACTATGGTCGCAAGTTCCGTCGTTACCAATAGAGTTCAATGGAACTAACGACCATAGTTAGCTAACGATGCTTTTGGGAAACGCACCCCTGGTTGGCTTTTCACAATGTAGGCTGTGTTTCACAATGTCATTTCAAAGCAGCTTTACAGGAAAATATTGCTGTAAAATCCTTCTGTCTGAATAACAGTAAGGCCTGTGCATCCATCAAACCGTATCCTCCATATTTCAGTCTTTTAAAACTTTCAGACAAGACTTTACCTTTCAAGGCTAACTTAGCTGTGTTTTGCCATTGTGATTCCTGAAAGGGCTATTTTAATACCCTGGACATTGGAATTCAACAATGTATTTTGCTAGTCAGATGTTTAACATTCCATGCTTGAGATAAAATGACATCTCGACATCATGAAATACAGTCTCTGTGGGCAATCATTTATCCTGTGTGATCAAAACAAAATTTTCCTTCATTCTTTTCTTCATTTTCTTGCAACTAAGCAAGGTTCATTTTCATTTCACATTCACTTTAACAGCTTGTCACTTTTCTGAATATTGCCTTAAATGAAAACATTTTGCATTTGTATGATCGATTGAGTATAGCTATTTGCTGACTGTATGTTTAGAGCTATTCTAGTTCACAGTGCTTCATTGGGTCTGTCTGTAATTATGATTTAACTACAGATAACGATACCCATCATATGATTTTCATATGATCTAGAATGGGACTGCAATAATTCTGACTAAAATATATATTTTGGTAAAATATTTACATCTAAAGGTGATAGAACTTCAAATCTGTTCCCTCATTCATAACAGCAACGTACACTGAGTGTTACAGCGATATTGACAGACTTTCTTATTTTAAAACAGAGCCATTGTTTGTGCAGTAAACCACTTTTTAATAAAAGAAAGAAAAATATCCTGCTGTACAGAAAACCAAACCATGGATTCAAAACCAAAGAAACTCGATGGAATAAAAATATAAAAATGTATTTGTGACTTTATCTCACAATATTGAGTGAATATTATACACTCGTAATTGTGAGTTTACATCTCTCAATTCTTACTACTTTTTTTTTTAAAGTTTGCATCTCAAAATTCTATATTTTTTCATCTGAATTCTTAGTTTACATCTAAGAATATTGATGTTTTTCAGTTTACATCACTGACATTTTATCTCAGAATTTTCAGTTTGCTTCTGCAAATTCTGAAGTTTTCTCTCTGATTTTTGAGTTTGCAACTCAGACTTTTTTCCCAGAATTTTGAGTTTGCATCTTTAAATTCAGATTTTTTTTTTTTTTTTTTTTTGCCTTTTTCTCAGAATTCTGAGTGTACATCTCAAAATTCTGACTTTTTCTCTTATAATTTTTAGCTTGCATCTCTGAATTCTTTTTTTCTCGGAATACTGAGTGTACATCTTGCAATTTTAATTGTGACTTTATCTTAAAATTCTGAGTTTTCTTGCAAAGAAAAAAAAAAGTTACAGTTACTTCTTATTTTTTATTTCATGGGGAAAATAAGCTTCCACAGGCCACAACATGTACCAGCATCCGTGTGAAATCAGACTGTATATAATGTGACAGGCTCCTGAGTGTCTACTCATTATTCACCTAAATCTTTTGCACTGAAGTAACAACATGTCAGGTTGGTGTGGGTCTCTCTCCTTCCCGTGTTCGCCATTCATTGAATCATTTATTGCAGCGGCCTATGAAAGCATCATCAATCTTGTTTCGTCTGATCTAATGTGCTGTCAGCTGCTCCGTGTCCCCTTGTCCAGTCTCATAATTTAACCACTAATATGTTTCATAATGTCCTCCGGGCATGTGGAAGTATGGAGGTCATTATAGTTTGCAGCAGGCAGATGCGAGAGGAAGATTTGACTGGGATTTCGCCAAGCAGCATCACCATGTTTTCAATGAGAGAAAATAACACAAAAGACATTTTTGTTAAAAGAACAGCACAAAAATACAGCTACAACAGCGACTTTATCATGAATGCAAGCAGTTGATCACAAGCAACGGGCTTTCTTCCAAACTGCATCCAGTGGAAATAGTTCCCAAGCCTCGTATGAAAGCATCTTTCAGTATGATTTTCTTCATAGAGATATGTGACAGACAAAAGCATGTTTCGTCTTTTTGGAACGATCCTATTTCCCCATGAGCATAATTAATTATTAACCGGTCCAAAAGCATGCTGGCATGTAACCAGCATTTCTACAACTGGACTGGCCTAACAGAAAGTTCAGCGGGAGCAGTATGTATCCGACAACTGGAAGTGACAGGGAAAGGATGAAGTAGATTTATATAACAGCATTTTTGAGGTCATATGATTGTGTAATATTCTTAGATATCTAGCTTATGTCCATTGAAACACTGCGTGATATCTGCTCCAGAGGAAGGAACAGTATAGTTTCTTGTTGAAAGTTTCTTGAATGCTCTGAAGTTTGGGAACAGATTTGAAGAAATGTAGCATTGCATCAGTGTCTCAGCAATGGGTGCTCTGCAGTGAATGGGTGCCGTCAGAATGAGAGTCCAAACAGCTGATAAAAACATCACAATAATCCACACCACTCCAGTCCATCAGTTAACATCATCTGGAGCCAAAAACTGCATTTGTGTAAGAAATAAATCCATCATTAAAATGTTTTAAACTCTGAACCATCACTTCCAGGCAACAATTCAAGATCGTAATCCATAATAGTGCTTCCTCCAGTGAAAAAGTGGTCTGGATTTTGATGTGAGAGACAATAGGAGATGGACTTTTTTCTCTGAAGGAAGCGTTATGTCGTATTTTATTCGGAAGCAACGGTTTATTATTTCGTTTATTGTGATTTTTTTTTTTTATTTATTTATTTATTTTTTTTTTTAAGCAGCTGATTGGACTCTCATTCTGACGGCACCCATTCACTGCAGAGGTGAAGCAAGTGATGGAATGCTAAATTTCTCCAAATCTTATGAAGAAACAAACTCATCTTGGCTGACTTGAGTGAGTGCATCTTTATGTTCACTTTATGTGAAAATTTTCACTTTTGGCTGAAATGCTCCTTAAGTGTCATCTGTTTACTGGGGAATAAAGTTTGCTACCTAGAACAATTCCTCTGTAGCTCATCTGATTGACAGCTTGGCTTCCAAGGGTGGCCAGTGCGATGCATAACTGTGTATGTAGATATGAGTCAGACAGAGTCTATGAGTGTAGGAGTGATGCTGGCAGAATGAGAACTGTGTGGAAAACAGCATGTACGTAAATGTAAATACACCCCTCTTTATGTAACCTTACACTAATTATAGGTTTAATTTATTTGTATTTTTACTTTTTGGCGGGATTATGTTGCTTTTAGTGTAGGTCTTGCCGATAAAATGTTTTCTAATTTCGGTGCATAAGAATTCTGAGGTTCTAAACTTTGCGAATGTGTGGATGTGGGTGGCATATTCTCTATCTATATTCTCTATATATCTAATCTGGCACAGCCCGATTTCAGCCACCCTGAATAAAACTATTTTTAGTGATTCCTTCTGCCTTGAATTTTATTAGTATTAACTGTTGGGCTCAAGCAAAATTGGAGGTACATAATTTTTTTTCAAGATAAAAAACTGAAAAGAGACAGTGGTGGGCTGCAAACGTCATTAAATCTGTTAGTGTGAAATTCTAGCCAATTAAATATTTTAGATCTGAGAATAAGAATTTGGCTGCAATAGAAATTCATGCAACTTTTTCTATCATTAATGTTTATGAATTACTACACTTTTTGTAGTATTTTAAAAGTTCTGTAGTTGTTATATAAAAAAAAAAAAAAAAAAAAAAAAAAAAAAAAAAAGCCAAATTAAATTTTGTCACAATCTGCTTCGTAATTCACAGCTACAATGGAAAAAAAAAATTCTTATTTTTATTTCTGTTTTCCAGTAACATTCTTAAATCAAGACAAATTTACTTGAGAAGCAAAATGACATAAAATAATAAGTAATTTTCTTCTGTGGAATATTAATATTTACTCATAAGATTATTTTTCTTGGCCCACTGGCTGATATTTTTCTCTTTTTAAGCCAAAACTCACTTAATTTTGGTGCATTTTTTAGACAAGAAGACATGTCATTTAATAACAGCGATGTTTAAATATGGAAAACAAGACAAAAATAAGTTTTTTTTTTTTTGGAGTGTAGCAAAGTTAGCTAAAGGTAAAGGCTAAATTATCTAAAAAATTAAACTAAAGTTTTTATATTCAGTCTATATATATATAGACTGAATATTAAAATATAAAGTGATACATAATATCAGATTTTATCAACATACCGCTAGAAACCGATCAAGATCGAACACGCGAACCTACTGTTGTTATGGTTACCGTCGCTGCACTTAAATTCGCTGGCGGCTATTCGAAAAAAAAAAACGTACTTTAAATAACTTGTAATCTAACTTTTTTATTGAAAAATCCTTTTAAAACCTGTTTATACTTGTATGAAAAAATGTGTAGGCTACTGTTTTTTATGTGTAGGCTACTGTAAGCACACCCCCTTTGGGGGAATTCAAGGAGTCATGGGATCAGACCCTCCTAAACTCTCCTCATAATTCGTAAATCTCATTTTTAAACGTTTCCACATATTCCATAGCCTTGAAAATCGCGACTGATGATCAGTTATGCGCTATACAGCATTGGAATAACGTTCCGTTTGTAAAACGTATGGCGCACGCTGTCCTCGGTAGGTAAACTCGCTTTCCTCCAGTCAAAGAGAAGAAAGCCGAGAAAAGAAAAAAAGGAAAGAAAAAAAACTGAAGTGAAGTCCCAGCGCTGTGGAGGATCTGACTCTGACAGCTGCAGGTTCACTCGCATCTCTCCGCGTTCACCGCGAACTCTCGAGGAACTCCAGTCAGAGCGCGCGATGTTTTCTGCTGAGAAACTTCAAGGCGTTTTAACTCCCAAATAGAGAGGAATCGGCGCGTGCTTTCTCAGAGATCAAGGATCTGCAGCGGAATAAATCAACAGATCTCAGCAGAGCTCGCGATGTCGGCTGTGTTTGCCGTTCTGTGCGCGCTTTTGGCCCCGGTTGCAGCGGATCTACACGCGGTGAACTGCAGCCAGGTGAAAGACGCGTTCACTGACCTGGGTTACAGTCCTGCACATGTTCCCACCGAGGAAACAGCAGGTATCGACTGAATTACAACACTGTCATCTGTTTAATATGGGAGGCCGGGGCAAGTTGTCACACGGTCTGTAGCCTATGTCAGTTTTGTTTTAAGTCAAAGGTCCGTGCTTGTTTTGCATTGGTTGTGTAAGCTTGTTTCATACGTCTAGTTCAAAAACAGAATAATACAATATTTAATTCTTACTATCTGGTAACAAGTGGACGCGGTAAATGCAATGAAAGTTGATTTGAAACGTCAGGTTGGGGCAAGTAACTTGTGACCCTGGAGCACAAAAGCAGTCATAAGCAGCACAGGTATATTTGTAGCAATAGCCAAAAATACATTGTATGGGTCAAAATGATACATTTTTCTTTTATGCCAAAAATCATTAGGATATTAAGTAAAGATCATGTTCTGTGAAGATATTTTGTAAATTTCCTACCGTAAATATATAAACATTTAATTTTTTGATTAGTAATATACATTGCTAAGGGCTACTTTTGGACAACTTTAAAGGCGATTTTCTGCATATTTTAATTTTTTGCACCCTCAGATTCCAGATTTTCAAATAGTTGTATCTCAGCCAAATACTGTTCTATCCTAACAAACCAAAAATTGTTCTTTCCAAAAATTGACTGGTTTTGTCGTCCTGAGTCAGATTTATAATGTACATTTTTGCATTGAAAAGCATTGCAATAGCTTTTTAACAAGTTTTCTTGATTCATAATTGTCTTATTGTTTATTTAATTGAATACAATCGACTGTTTAATGGTAAGTTCTATTGTGACAACTTGCCCCAGAGTGGTGACTTATTGGCATGAACTAACTGTTAAACATTGATTTCCTGGGTAGTAATGACGGAAATATTCCGTAGCATGTTAGTAGTTCATATTCTTCTGGTTTGAGTCAACTGAGTTATTTGATAGTCATAAATAGGGAGATTTCAGTCACAGATGTTGCAGAAACTGTTGTAAGATTTGCTTGAAACAGAGTTCAGCTTCACTGGTCTTGTTTGAATGAATGAGACTTTAGGGAACTATGTTATTTTGCATATTGCCAGACTGCCTCTCATGCAGTGGCACATTCTTAACACCAACATTTTGAATAGCTTATGTCAAGGTCTTGTGAGTCATGTCTTTAATTACTGGTTCGTTAAAAATAGTGATCTCAAGGTTGCAGCAGGTTCCTACCAACTTTTAAACCAAACCTGTGCCCTTGGTTTAACTTTTTGTGGTATGAGTGAGGTTGCAAGAATTCTAGACCCTAAAATGAGTCATGGACCAAAAAAAGTGCATGCAAACCTTTTTGTCTTCACAATATTGCAGTGGTAGACTATTTAGGACAATTTGAGTTTGCATTATTATTGCTTATAAAATGTTCACAGTAATGTCTGAAATGAGACAAGTGGCATATTTTGCAATTGACCTTTGCTGATAAGAAGGTGAGAAATCTAAGAGTTAGTTCCATCGCTGGACCTCCAAACTGAACCCCATAACCTCTTTGGTTGCCTTCAATCCTGTGCTTTTTGAGAAGATCCTGTCATTATCTCAGGCTAATTATTATTATTTTTTATTTTATTTCAATTGTATTTAATTTTGTATTAATAAATTAATTTAATTTAATTTGCTGATAAGAAGACGAGAAATATCCCATTAACATTTCAGCCTAAAAAGCTTATGGTGCACAGAAACAGGTTCATTTTATTCAAAAATTATCTGTCTTTTATTAATCAAAGGAATTGTCTTTTATTTTTATTTTATTTTATTGTTTATTTGATTATTTTATGTTTTATTTTATTTTTATTTTTGTATATTTGTAATTAATTTTTTTTTCATTTAATTTCATTTTTTTATTGCCGATAAGAAAGTGAGGTAAAGGAATTGTTCATCCAAAATTGTATTTTATTTTATTATTTAAAATGATTTTATTTTACTTTTCACTTGGTGATTTTATGTTTCATTCTATTTTTATTTTTTTATTTTATTTTCATTTAATTAATTTTTATTTTATTTTATTGATAAGAAGGCAAGGAATCTAATAGTTGAAAACTAAAACAAGTGTTTTGAGATCCTATAATAAAAATTGTGGTGCACAGAAACAAGTTCACTTTAGTTAAAGGAATAGTTCATCCAAAAAACTCTTTTATTTGATTTAATTTGCTGATAAGAAGACGAGAAACCTGAGGACCTCCAAATCGAACCCCATAACCTCTTCGGTTGCTCTCTCTATCCTGTGCGTTTTGAGAAGATCCTGTCAACATCTCAGTCTAAAAGACTCGTGGTGCACAGAAACAGGCATCACACTTACAGCATCCAGCATCTGCTGGCTTGTCAACAGTGCTAAATGTGTCCTCTGCTCCTGAGGTTCTCAACAGCTCTTCCCATATATTTAAATCAATGTTACGAGCCCTCGTCGCATGCCAGACTCCTGCAGACACGCTGAAAGCTCAGTGTGTGCAAACAGGCCTCCAGCCGCTGCTTGTGTTCCAGTGTGGGTGTGTTTTCTCAGATGCATGAAGGGATTTTGTTTAACTCAACTGATGTTTGGTGTAGGTGAATGTGTGTGTCTGGTGCTGTTCTCAGTCGGACCCTGTAATTTCTCACCCGCGCCTCAGAGGTCAACCAAAAGACTGAAATAACGCTGTTGACATTTTGTGACCTCCTTGACTTCATGATCAGAGATAGAATTGCTGTTGATGGGCGAAAGGTTTTCGTCTGGAAGCGTGCAGTCTAACAAATCACTGTCAGGAGAGTCATTCATCAACAGGGGCACTGGCTGGCATTACTTTAAAGTCGACATTGACCCTGTTGACCTTATTAATAAGCTTTCCTATGCTTTTCATGTTGAGCCAACAGAAAATTAACACACAAATATACACTGTGTCATATCTTCATGCAGATTAAAAATATACAGCCTGAGGTGGTTTGATTAGCGCTGGTTTAATGCCATTTTGCACTTTTTTTTTTTTTTTTTTTTTTTAATATTTTGAGCCTTAAATAGACATGGAATTGGAAAACTACCCCTTTTCCTTGGAAACAGTTGGCCACAATTGGAAACCAAGGTCAAAAATGAGAAGTGCACAGACAAGTGATGATACAATTTAGTTTTAGTAAGAGGATTGAGCATGATAGCCTTTTCTGTGTGCAAATGGAGAAGTTTTGTACCTGGAAATGGCAGGTTCACTTTAGTTAAATACCTAGTTCACCCATTTTTATTTTATTTTATTTTATTTTATTTTATTTTATTTTATTTTATTTTATTTTATTTTATTTTATTTTATTTTATTTTATTTTATTTTATTTTATTTTATTTTATTAGTTTTTGTATTTTATTTATTTTTTTATTTTATATAATTGTATTTTTTTATTTGAGATTTTTAATTTTATTTATTTATTTTTTATTATTATTTTATTTAAATGAATAATAAAATAACCTTTGCACCTGGTAATTTATATATGTATTTATATTTTATTCAAATATAATAATGACTTGGAAACTATTGAACCCAAATTGAGCTCGCATGAAATATGCAACTCCAAAACCAAACAAAAATATGGAAATGACCAATTGCTGAGACAATCTATGAGCTCTGCTGCCCACATGAAGACGAGAGAGGACTGAAGTGAATGTAAATGCTTTCTTTTATTAGACTCAAAGAGAGTTGCCCATCAGCCATCATAATGAGAGATTCTGTGGAGTGACTGACAATCAGGTTGATCGTGGGCTCACTTTGACGGGTCGTCATTTCGGCGTGAAGGACTTGGACGCCCCCGTTCAGTGACTGATTATTTGTTTCCATCTCATTCATCTCTGTCACTCACCAAGGCTGCATTTATTTGATCAAAAATACAGTACAAATTGTGAAATAATATTACAATTTAAAACAACTGTTTTCTATGTGAATATTTGTTCAAATGTAATTTATTTCTGTGATCAAAGCTGAGTTTTCAGCATCATTACTCCAGTCTTCAGTGTCACAGGATCCTTCAGAAATCATTCTAATATGCCGATTTGCTGCTCAAGAAACATTTCTGATTATTATGAGTGTAAAATTGCGTTGCTGTGTCTCTCTCTGGTCTGTAGGAGACGATCTGCGGGTTTGCGCTCCTCAGAGAACCTGCTGTAACGCAGAAATGGAGGAGAACTTCAGCCAGAGAAGCTCACGGGACTTTGAGAAGCTCATGGACGACACGAGCGAAGAGCTGAGGGACACATTTATGACCAGACATAAAAGGTTTGATGGTACGATTTGTTCTTTAATGTTCATTAATTAGTTGGTGTCAAATTATTAAGTTATTATGAGACTGTTTCAACTTAAAATCAGCTTATTTAGTGGAGGGAGTATTAACCCTATAAAGCCCACATTTTGAAGGCCTATAAATGATTGTCAACATGATTGCTGTTAAACCTGTTTCACTCGATCTCTGCCTTCTATCGTCTGATTGATAGATTATGCTTTTTTATCAGGTAAAAGCTCTTTTAGTTTAATTGAACAAACGTCCAGCTTCAGCTGCTGCTTCATGTCTATTTCTGCTGACAAATCTTGACTGATTTTTATCAAATAAATGTCAGAATAACTGTGTTAATATGTAATATGTCTGGATCATTTCAATCTCATTTTACTAAGACATATTATTGGAGATATAGAGTGACCACTGTAAGTATCTGCTGTACTGTTATAAAGATCTTTTTGGCCATATAAATATCAGCATCTGCTCCAGATTGTGTAATTAGAGATTCAGTGCATTGGGCAAAAATTATTAGTTTTGTTCAGCAAGGATGCATTAAATTGATCAAAAGTGACAGTAAAGATATTTATAATGTTGCAAAAGATTAAACGGAAGGAAATGTTGGTGTCTTTTAGGTTACACATAGCAGAAAAATAATAATGCAGGAAACAGAATAAGGAAGGCATTCCAAAGATGTTTTTCTTTCATGTTTCTGTAAGTAGAGATAAAAGATAAACTACTGACAACACATTTCTGTAATTGCTTGTTATTGCTTATTATTATCATTAGCAAAATGTCACCGATGTTTGCTTCTGCCCCATTTAATCTAAAATAATAATTAAAAAATCACAGATTAATTCAAAGATTAAATATTTATCATCCTTCCATTTCTGATGAGTGTAGTTTATAACACAGACTGACAGATAGACATTGCCTCCCTGAAACTCATTTCCTAAAATCATAATGCGGTTGATGGTCTAATTATAAATTTATTTAATTTCTATTGTATTTTCTAAGCAAATTCATTAATCCATTTTTTTCTGCATTTACATTTATTATTTATTATTTTTTCCAAAACTACTTTCTATGCAGCTTAGCTCTACATGATAAAATACAAGAACTTTTTTACATTTTGATTTGCATGGTTTATTTTTCCTTACATGCTATTATTTTAATTTGTTTTATTTAATATTTTATTATTTATACTTTTTTATTTATTTAATTTACTTTTTTTATTTTATTTTTTTTATTATCATTGTTAATTTTCTTTACATTTTTATTTATTTATTCATTTATTTATTTATTTTTACTATATTATTATTATTTTTACTATTATTAAAATTGCATTTATTATTTGGCAGACAATTTTTATTTGGCAAAGGTTTCATCATTTTATCCAAAGCAACATTCTGTGCATCGTAGCTCTACATGATAAAGTACAAGAAATTTTCAATATTTAAATTTTTAAATTTTGCTTATTTTTCATTACGTTTTTAATTAATTTGATTATTTTTACTGTTTTATTTTACTACTTTATTTAGTTTTATTTATTTATTTATTTACATTTACTATTACATTTATTAATTGACAGACGATTATTATTTGGCAAAGGTTTCATAATTTTATGCAAAGTGACTTTATGTGCATCCTAGCTCCTCGTGATAAAACACAAGAACCCGTGCTATATATAGCACAATCATGTGTGCCTTATTGCTTTTTTACAGTTATGCCATATTAAAATATTAAAGACAAACATTTATTGCAACATCCAGAACCGGAACGGATGTTTTATAATTCCCAGCATGTTTTCTGTGTGAACAAATACCCTGTTTACTGTGGCATTAAGAATTCAGAGGTTTCATCATGCGCTGTGATGATCGGGACGCACAAACAAAGAGCGCTGACGAGTTTGTCAGGGAGAATGTGAGCAACACTGTGCTGCGCTGCATTCAAATGAACATAATGGCATTGAGACGGACCTCGTGAAGAAGCACTTCACAGAAGAAAGTGAAGAATTATCTGTGCTCATCAAAACAGTCCGACTCGATTGACCCTTCAGTTGCTTACAGTTTCAATCTTTACAGAGCGTCCCAAATGAATGATGCTCAAACTGATTGAATATTCTTATGTGTGCCAGATTAAAGTGTTATATTGCAAAGCCATTCTTCTTTAAAGAAAGAAATAGTTTAATTATGCATTAAAATGATTTGACTGCAGAGACCGAATCAAAAGTGAGACACAAACACAAAGAAAAGAGAAAAGCCTCATATGAAAGCAATTACAGCTGATTTGTGAACAGAACTATTCTTAACATTACAGCACATGCACTTTGCTACTTCAGCAGAAAGTCATTAGATTCTGTCATTAACAGCCTAAAGGTGAATCAACATTCATCTAAAACAGCATTTAGAGATCGCTAAGCATTTAAACTCATCTCTGGGTTATATATAAGCACTTAAATGTAAAGCTTTGCCAGTTTCGTTTTCTGCATTTCTTGATTTCTATCTTATTGAGATTTAATTCAACCTCAAAAAAACTGAATGCTTGTCTTGAGCAGCTCAATTTATTTATATTTTAGCTGAATTTTAATGACTTTTTTAACAAAACAATACAATTGCTATATGAAAATCTATATTACAGTGAAAAACATCATTTTTTGTATGTGAATATACATACATATATATACTGTATGCATTACACATAAGCAACTTCTACAATTAATAAGCAACTTTTGATTTAAATTAATATAAATGTAAACTTTAGAATAGATACTAATTTTAAAATTGCTAAGTTTACATCTTTTCTTTTAAGCTCTTGGTGAACTTATATAAATTAATTCAATAAATTGAGTTGATTTACTTGCAAAAAAATATCATCTGGTATTTTCTTTCAGCTGTCTTCTCAAACTTTAATGTTTTTTCCTGCCTTGTAAATGTTAAAGTTCAAGATATTTTTCATAACAATCTCTAAGTATGCAACAAAAATGAACCAAACTGACACCGAATTCTCATTATGAATGTGTTTTCATTGAAATGAATTAAGGATAGCTACTTGTATTCATTTATTATTCGATAACACATCAGTTTACTTACTAATACTGAAGAATTCAAACTACACTGAAAAGCATTTTCAGTCAGAAATTGCTAGTAAATATTTTACAAATAATTACAAAGAAACAGTGAGTAACACACTGAATTAAACATAAAAGTTTGAAGTAAAAACTGAAATAGTGCTTTCTTGTGCTCCAATAATCTTTCCTTCATTTATAACTTTGAGAAACCAGCTAAATCAGTTTCTCATTTGTGACCCAAGACCACAAAAGCAGTAGCACAGGTATATTTGTAGTAGTGCCGTCAAATGATTAATCGCGATTAATCGCATCCAAAATAAAAGTTTTGTGTTTACATAATATATGTATGTGTACTGTGTTTATTTATTATGTACATATAAATACACACACTCAGTATATATTTTGAACGTATTTACATGTATATACATGCATATATTTATATTATTATATTTTATTATATATAAATATATTTAATATATAAAGATAACATATTTTTCTTAAATATATACATGCATGTGTTGGTACTTACATATACATAATAAATATACACAGTACACACTCATATATTCTGTAAACAAAAGCTTTTATTTTGGATGCGATTAATCGCGATAATTTCTAACAAGTTGTATGGGTCAAAATGATTGATTTTTCTTTTATGCCAAAAATCAATCGGATATTAAGTAAAGATCATGCTCCATGAAGATATTTTGTAAATTTTCTACCGTAAATATATCAACTTAATTTTTTATTAGTAATATGCATTGTTAAGAACTTCATTTGGACAACTTTAAAGGCGATTTTCTCAATATTTGGATTTTTTTGCACCCTCAGATTTCAGATTTTCAAATAGTTGTATCTCAGCCAAATATTGTCCGATCCTAGCAAACCTCAATGGAAAGCTTATTTATTCAGCTTTTAGATGATAACATTTCGAAAAATTGACCCTTATGACTGGTTTTGTGGTCCAGAGTCACATTTTTAATGGACTGTAAATGCTGTATTTCATGCTTTAACAGAGTTCTTCTTGGAGTTGCTGGAGAACACAGAGCGCTCTCTGAATGAGATGTTTCTGCGCACGTATGGGAAGCCCTACTTGCAGAACGCCGAGGTCTTCCAGGGCCTGTTCGCCGAACTGAAGCGATACTACACAGGTGGCAACGTCAATCTGGAGGAGATGCTGAACGATTTCTGGATGCGTCTGCTGGAGCGCATGTTCCAGCTCCTGAATTCCCAGTATCTCATCACCGAGGACTATCTGGAATGCATCGGAAAGTACATGGAGCAGCTTAAGCCCTTTGGAGACGTTCCCAAGAAGCTGAAGTCTCAGGTTACACGAGCATTCATCGCTGCCCGCACCTTCGTCCAGGGCCTCATGGTTGGACGGGAAGTGGCTAACAGGGTTTCTACGGTGAGCTAAAGCGGTGTTCATAAAGTGGTGCTAACTGCCCTGTCAGACTGATTTCTGCTTGTGATTTTATGAGAAAAAATGAAACCTGTAGCATCTGAGAGTATGAACTGCATTCGGTGTAAGTGAAGCTAACATGCAGACTTCATTCATGCATGAGGTTTGAAAATACAATTATATCAGAGCATATGTTTTTAGGGCCCTTTGAAATCTGTTTTACTTTTTTCCCAAAATCCTTTTTTTTTTTTGTATAAATTTTACTGGATTCCGTTTTAATAGTTAAATTAAATGTAAAGCATGTCTAATTAATTTAAATCATAAACTTATTTATTAAAAGTTTAATAAATATAATTTTTTGCACCTTTTGAAAATTATTATTATTTATAATTTTATTGGATTATTTTTTTTTTCCGTTTTAATTTTACTGGATTCTGTTTTAATGGTTAAATTAAATAAATAAAAATTAAAATGATGAAACTTACAGAATTTAACAGTTTATTAAAGTTTTATAAATTAAATTTTTAGACCCTTATAAAGTCTCTTTTATTTATTTCCTTTTTTCAGTTTAAATTTTACTGGGTTCCGTTTTTTTTTTTTTCCATTTTAATTTTTCTGGATTTCATTTCAATGGTTAAAATAAATTTAAAGCATGTCTAATTAATTGAAATCATGAAACTTATAGAATTTAACAATTTATTAAAATTTTACAAATTATATTTTTAGACCCTTGTGAAATCTGTTTTTCTTTTTTTTTAATTAAAATTTTTTAATTAATTAAAATTAAAATGTTAGGGCCTTTTATGATTTTTTTTTTTTTTTTTGCATCTTTTCAGTTAAAATTTTATTTATTATATTAAATTAGTTATTCTATTCTGTTATTTATTTATTTATTTCAGTTTTAATGTTTCTGCATTCTGTCTTAATGGTTACATTAATGTTTTTAATGTCCCCCCCCCCCCCCCCAATTGCATTTTTCCCCCCCCCATTCATCAGTTGAATTGCATTATACTGTAAATTCCATTATTATGACTGGATTCCATTCGCATTTTCCACATTGTGGGAAGTCATCGAGCCCTATTGTATCACTCTAAAACCGTCCTTTACAAATACATTAAACCAGAGTGCTAGTTTGCTGGTCTTACCTGATTTAAGATAATTTAGCTGTTCCCTTGGCCTGGAAAAGTTGGTGTTTAACTGGTTTAGCTATAGCTGATTTCTCATAAGGAGCTCTAATATACCCGGAGAGAGAGATCCACATGACTTTTACAACTATGGTTTATAAAAAATGAGATTTCTCTATATATTAAAGATCTCCTGCTCTACCATCAGATGCTGATACACAGTACTGAATCAAAGGAAGGAAAATGGTGACAGAAATTGGGTTTCTGCATTTACGGCTCTTGTTGGTTTAAGGATTAGCAGCTTCTTCTGAATGAAGTGTATTATTGACTCAGTTGAAGGTCACTGCTCTAAATGCACAGCGTTGTGTGTGAGCTCAAATGGAGAAGGTTGTTCAGTGTTTTAATGGTCTGATTTATTCACCCTCATTTTCCAAACGCATGACTTCATTTCATATGCGAAGAACAAAATGAGATGTTAGGCAGAATGTCTGAGCTGCTCATAACAATAATGCATGGTAATTTATATTGCAAAGCTACAGGGTTATTATCATTACTAAAACCATAAAAAACATTTCATTAGCTACCTGTTTTTTGTGTATTTCAGCTAGTTGCAAAAAGCGACAATTCTCATTTTTTTATTAAGTTAATAAAATGAAATAACTAAAACATAAGAAATCTATATAGACGTAAAAATTAAAAACACAAAAAATGTACTAAATTAAAATGAAAACAGATCATCTAAAAATAAAATTTAATTTAGAATATACTTCCTTTTACTTCCTTTTTATTTTAAAGAATTTCTACCCAGCCATATATATTTGGGCTTGGCATAACAAGAAAAATAGTGTTCCTGTTAAAAATGACAATGAAATTTACATTTGATCGTGACCTAAAAATAGTGCAGAATCTGAGACTTATCGTCTTCATTTTATGTCATAACTTTATGTATTTTGCATTTATCAGCGACCTAAAATGTTATGTTTGTTTCCCGTTTTAAATTACATTTTGAATCCTGGATGTTTGGACCCGATATGTGTGTTTATTTCTATTCTGCCTCGAAATTTGGTTAGAAAGTTGTCTAAATACCAGAATTAATCATCTTAATAATAATTAATTTGGATGAATTCTACTTTAAAAATTTAGTTTTAACTTATACAGTATATTTATCATTTATTTTGGTTCTCAAAATTATGAGTTTCACGTGAAATCTGAGGAACTTGCACGAGCAACTTGACATTTTTCACTGATGTATTTCACCTTCTCAACTGCATTGAGACATTACAGTACGACAATATGATAGTTTGTGTCTTAAATGATGAGTGTCCTTTTATTTCCATCCATATGCATCAAAATGAACTGCATGTGTCGTCTTCTGTCCGCAGGTCACCATGAGCTCTGCGTGCGTCAGCGGCTTCACTAAAATGCTCTACTGCTCGTACTGTCAGGGTTTGTTCTCGCTGAAGCCCTGCAACAACTACTGTCTGAATGTGATGAAGGGCTGCCTGGCCAATCAGGCCGATCTGGACCCAGAATGGAGCAAATACATCGGTAAGAGCCTCTTCATACCTCTAACTAAATGAATTAAGTGCATGTCAGCACCGGAATTGTTGACTTTCTTAAAGGGCTGCGGTGATAAATTACATCTTATCGAGATTGTGATCATATTTGTTAATAAAGATGATAGGATCTGGTCATTTTTACTCAATATGGGTTCATCACACAGCAGAAATAAACACAACAAGAGCCAGTCATTGCAAACTCAAACTCACGTGACGCTCGCAGTGTTTTTAGCAGCTGCGTCTCAATATACGTATGAGGACATGAACACATCAACTTCATCTCCAGAGCTGCTCTGAGAGTCACTTCACCAGCTTTACATCATTTCATTTGAGAAAAACATCGTCATAATATACACACACAGAAACTCAACGATTTCATGACAAAATAAAAGTATATGTTAGTATAAAAAGTATACACAAGGAAATATATTACTATTGTATACTAAAATGTACTTCTCAAAGTTGTTACAATATTATTATTTTTAAGGAATATCATATAGCCAAGAAATTTTTTCATCCATGTTTTAAATGATACAGTTCTGTTGTGTAGAAACCATTGCAAAAAATAAAAATGCAATGGTTCATTGTAAATTAGTTGCTATGTTTCATTTAATTATATTTAAAACAAGCAATGATTAAATTGTTAAAGTTTTATTAATTAATTTAATTAGACACCATTTTTGATGATAAATTTGTATTAAATCATAAAACACAGAACCCCCCCCCCAAACAAATAGAACAGAATTTTGAAAAATGAAAATGGATTTCAATATCTAGTGTGTTTGTATATGTATATGTATATGTATATATATATATATATATATATATATGTATGTATGTATTTGTTTTTACGAGATTTTATGTATTTTAGTTGCATATAAAATGTCCATCCTTTTGGATTACACAGATTTAACATGAACTAATACAGTTAATGTGATGCATATTAGTTAGTGATTCGATAATGAATTGACTTGTTAGTTCCACAGATAATTAAATAAACCAAGTTACTTTTTAAGAGAAGAAATTACAGGCAAAACTGTTTTTTTTTTCATGCATTGGTACATTTTGAGATTTTAGGTTATTTTGCTTCCATAACATGTTATTTCAGACTACTATTGTTATCACTATTGTACATTAAAATGTTATTCTCAAAATAATAATAATAATAATAATATTTATGGAATATCATACAACCAAGTTATTTTTTCATCCATGTTTTAATTGAAACAGTTCTGTTGAGCAGCATCTCATTTGACAAAAATGCAATGTTTTGTTGTAAATTAATTGCTGTATTTTATTTTTTATGACATTTTAAAAGATTGGTTAAATTGTTAAAGTTTGAATTCATTTTAAATTCATCTGAGTTCATTTTATTAGACACTGTTTGTGAGTATAAATTTGTACTGAGTCATAAAACACAGAAATCAAAATAAATAAATAAAAATAAAACAGAAAACACAGAATTTTTAGGAAATAAAATGATTTCATGGGACCCTAAATTAAAAATATCTCACTCTGTGTAGTAACAAACAAGCTATGTTTACATTAATTCTCAAGGTCAAACAAACATGCATTTTCTTTTCCTATTGATATTAATATAATATTTTTGGCCATATCGCCCAGCCCTACTTTCTTACGATTCCCATCCCGACTCATATGTGATGTATTGTTTCAACTCAGCATCTAAAACATTCTCTGTGCTGTTTAAAATAAAAACTGTACATTTTGCTGCCTCTCGCCAAGGCAGCAGAGCTGTAATATGAATCTGGAGAAGCTGTGAAGCAGTAAAGGACATGCATACTGACATCTGCTGTAAGATGCTCTTGTCAAACCGCTGGCTGCATGACTGACAGCGAACACCCACAAACCTGCTCAAGACAATCTGTACAAGACCTGAGCGCTTTTGTTCCCCTGGCCAACAGCTTCCCTGCAAATCACAGCAACATGAGCCAGAAACCGGCTTTACTTCACTATAGTGTAGTTAACTCCACCTTAGTGTGAAGGTTTGCATTCATTCAGGTCATTGCACTGTGTTGTCTGTTTAAGAATATTTTCCACAAAATAAGGATGGTGTCAGTACACTGTAAAAAAAAAAAAAAAAAAAGTTGAGCCAATTTTAAAAAAATTTGTTGGGGATTCTCACAGGCTGTATTTTTTGTTGTATAAACTTAAAACGACAAGTTGAGAAAACTCAAAAATCTGCTGAAGCTGGTTGCCTTAATTTTAAGTTGGCTCAACTTTTTTTTTTTTACAGTGTATTTACTCACCCTTTTTTGTTTCAAACCCTTATGGCGAATAAGATTTAGGAGCTGCAGTGAAGGAGATGCTTAAATTTGCAAGGGTGTAGGTTTGTTTCTGGCATTGGTGGGGACAATAAAAGCAAACAACAGACATTTCGTTGTTTGAGCAAAATTATTGCTAGGGATAATTTAGTAGTGGCTGGATATTATAGGGACATTTCACAGCATCTCTACTAAATTCTACACCATTGAAAATCATAACAATTGATGTCTGACTTTGGAAACTATAGTTCTCTCCTTAAATATGAAGAGCTCAAACAACAGATTAATGACTTACACCAAATTTCACAAAAAGCTCATGGACATAATTATAATATAAATCAGACGTTAAAGTGAGTTGCTGTTTTTGGCCGCGTACGCACTGCAGATAAATCAGGTTGTCAGTTACTCCTTAATCACGTTCTGTACACACATAATTCATTAAAATACAGGTAGTGACAACTGCATTCACAGAAATTCTACGCAGTGTGTATGGAACTGAACTGAACAACTAGTTGTTAATGACGTATTTAAACGCGCATCAGAAATGTGTCTTCGTCTGTATGTGAGACGCAAGAAAATAACAGTGAAAGAAGTCGTACTAGCTGCGCTCACGAGCCCTGCGGTAAAGTGTCAGTGTTGCCAGATCTTCATAGAAAAAAACCCAACAAACAAGGGCAAGCACAAAAACACTAACCCGCCCAAATGCTTTATGTTTTATAACACCAAAAATATCTTCCTATCTACCTCATATCCGCAACAGACCACTTTATTAACTCCATAAAGGGCCTAGCTTTATAAGCTAAGACCAAACAACATGCCTAAAAGTGCTTGTAAATATGAGGACATGGCAACACTGCAAGATGGTGCTCTCTAAAGCAGCCTCCCGAGCAGAAACACAGCACAGCACATCTATCAGTGATAGTTAAGTTAAAATCAACAGATAAAAAGAGTCTTTAGATAAAAAATGTCAGATACCAAAAGGCTAAATTCTTCTTCATTTCTGCAAGATGCCAAACTGTTGCTATGGTTACAAATGCGGTAGTGACTGCTGTTTAAAGTTGAGCCAACTTAAAATTTTAAGGCAACCAGCTTCAGGAGATTTTTGAGTTTGCTCAACTTATTTTTGTGGGAGATTCTCAAATTTTTGTTGTATAAACTTAAAACGACAAGTTGAGAGAACTTAAAAATCTGCTGAAGCTGGTTGCTTTAAAATCTTAAGTTGGCTCAACTTTTCTTTTTTCTTTTTTTACAGTGATGGTAGCTAAATTTCACATGCATAAACAAATCTGGCTCTAAACCTCTCTTTTCCTGATCTGACTCAAAAGATGCGTGAACCCACGCCGAAGTCCCGATCTAAATCAAACGACTTGAAGTTTGAAATATATTTACTTTTCTGCTTAGCAATACTGAGACTGAATTATAGCAGGAAGTACATTGAAAGATAAAATTGCAAGAAAAAACATAAAATGCAAAAATACCAGAAAAATTAAAAAACTAAATTTTCAAAACAAATTCAATACTCCAAAAAAATAATAAAAGATATACATTTGCACATATATACATATACGTCCATCCATACACAAGCAAAATATACATCCATTCACACATGCACATAAACATAAACAAGTGCAACTGAAAAAAGGACTCTATCCACAATACATTCATTGAACAGTGTAATACCAGAACTAGCATAACATTTTGTCCTTGCTTTGAATAATGTCAAATTGCTTTGCTTCCTAAGAAGACCTGCGATCCACTCTTTTTGTGATTTGTGAACCATCATTTCAAATCAGGACTTCAGAGCACGGATCGCAAATAATTCAATTCATGAAATGATTCACGAACCCGCTCCAAAGTTCCGATCTAAATCAAATGATCCGTGCTTCGAAGACTCATCTGAATAATGATCCACGAATCATCCTTTCAGATTGTGACTTCGGCATGCAGATCGCAAATCGTTCAATGTGCGAAATGATTTGCAAACTCTCTCTGAAGTTCCGATCTGAATAAAAAGATTCACGAATCTTCTCCGAAGTTCCAGTCTAAATCAAGTGATTCACAATACACTAACCGATTCGAGCAGATTTAAACCGTGAATCATTTTGCGGCGCTGTGATTTAACTGATTCAAGGTTTCAAAAATCTCCGTTTCACCCGTCACTATACGTGCTTTTTAAAAATCATTACAAGCGACGTCAAAATTCGAATATGAATGGCTCTTTTGATCTGGTTTTTGCTAGTGAATCACTTGAACTGATTCATCGAAGTGACGAGTTTGAATCAATCGGAGCAGTTGACTCACTCAATTGAATTGTGTTGTCTGATCCTCTTTTTGCGTCTTCAGTCATGTTTACACGACTCTGTCAGTACTACTACTGGCTTAACTCACTAGTTTTATTACATTAACTGAAATAAGAGGAAAAAGTATGATGTTTTACATATAAAACATCCATATTTCCAATCCAAAGATAACATCCATCACAAATCTATGAACATAATCAGGTGAGGTAACCAGTTTACTGCTAACTAGTGAAACACTCCATTAATATGATGAGCTGCAGCTCAAAATACACGTTAGATGGAAACATTTATGATTATGAGCTTAATTCACTATATTAGAAATAGTTTGATCACTGCAGTTAATTTGCTGACAGTTCAATAGGAAATCGGTTGAAAGCATCCAGTCATCTCATACCATTAAAGTGAATGTTTTACTTGATGAATTATTGTTGTATCTGATTGTATTAGTTTATATTGAGTGGTAGTCAATGTAAAAAGAGAAAGTGGGAGAAGCAGATGAACACAGAACTGCATAATAGCTGTAAGTGACCAATTGACTTCATTCAGTGTTCAGATGTATCTTATGGAAATGTATGTAATTTAGTGCATATTTAATTAGATAATGCTCATTTGCATTTTAGCATAACATTGCATAAATACAAAACAAATGTCTTAATGTAATGTGATTAAAACACTATAGTATGGAGATCTTTTTCATCCTATTCACCTGTAGTGTTTTGTCTTAAATTAGATTTCACAATTAACTGATTAATGCTGATTCTGAGGAATTTAAACAAATGCATTTTGAAAACATGATTATTTAAAAAATCAAACAGATGCAGGTGTTTAATAAAAACTATGCTTTGATTAATTTTTGAGTGCATCTGTGGTTCCTTTAGTGTTGCACTAAAAACAATAACAGCATTCAGGTTTGAAACAACATGAGATTTAATAAATAATGACAGAGTTTTCATTTTAAAGTGAACTTTCCTGTGAGTGTACAAGAATTTGTGCCTTTAAACCTGACATGTTTGCTATTGGAGTTTTTATTATGGTTTGAATTGGGTTCAGTTGCTGGGATGAAGATTTTACAGCAGTGTAGAGCATACAGTGACCAGCTGTTGTGTTGAGCTCATGCTAAGAAGGCAGTTTAGGAGTTTTTCTCTCTGTTTATTCCAGGCAGATCTTGGGCAGTGCTTTGGTTTGGCTTAGATGGGCATTGCGGGGCGTTTTTTAACATTGCTTCCATAGAGTGGTCTGTGTTCAGATGACTTGGCTGGAAGGGGAAGTCCGGTTGCCTGGTGTAACCCTGGACCCAGAGTCATATCGAGGGGAATTAATCTCAAAGCTGCCCGCCAGTTCTTGTCGCAAACAAGAATTTGCATTGAATTTGGGATGATGGAGTTTCCTTCGGGGGTCTGTGCCTTTAAACTGGACCTGTTATTAATGGAGTAATGAAAATGAAAATTTGCTGACAATGTACTCCCTCTCAGTCCATCCAAGATGAAGATGAGTTTGTTTCTTCATCAGATTTGGAGAAATGGATGATCTGAAGTGAATGGGTGCCGTCAGAATGAGAGTCCAAACTGCTGATAAAAACATCACAATAATCCACACTACTCCAGTCCATCAGCTACATCTTGAACCAAAAGCTGCACATTTATAAGAAACAAATCCATCATTAAGACATTTTTAACTTTAAACTGTTGCTTCTAGCTAAAATATGAGTCCATAATCCATAATAATGCTTCCTCCAGTGAAAAAGTCCATCTCCTGCCATCTCTCACATCAAAATCCAGCCACATATTTGTTTAGAGCCGTTTTGGCTTGTAAACTGTGCTTGATCTGCGCAGATTTCTCTCCTGATTCAGACCAGAACACTTTTTCACTGGAGGAAGCGTTATTTGGACTCGTTTTTAAGCAACAGTTTGAAGTTAAAATGTAATGTAAGATTTGTTTCTTACAAACACACAGCTTTTGGCTTCACAAGATGTTAACTGATGGACTGGAGTGGTGTGGATTATTGTGATGTGTTTATCAGCTGTTTGGACTCTCATTCTGACGGCACCCATTCACTGCAGAGCATCCATTGCTGAGACACTGATGTAATGATACATTTCTCCAAATATGATGAAGAAACCTGAGGTTGAGTGCATTTTCAGCAAATTTTCATTTTGGGTGAACTATTCCTTTAACCAGTTAGCTGGATATAAAAATTGGCTTTTAAGTAACCAGCAACATTCATTGAGAAAAGAGAAACCTGACTGTAGAAGACTAGTTACACTAATGCCATTAAATTATTCAGCTGAACTCAATTATTCCTATCGAATTCTTCTGAAACCAAATAATCTGAGCTGCTTTCCACATTGAAGCTGTGTACTCTTACTGCATGTCATCTATTGACTCGTGATTTGTGTCTGTTTTTATTTCTAAAAATGTTCCTGAGGGAAATCTCAGTCCCACAAACACAGTGTTTGCAGCGTGTTGTGCCAGTGTGACTCTGGCAGGATTGTCCCGAGCCGACAGAAATAGATGTTGAGCTCTAGTCTGGCCGAGCTTCCATTCACAGAACTGAAGTGACATGCAAATACGCTGAATTTAAATTCAATGCAAATTATTTTCAGCAAACAGTTCTTCTTGGAGAGCTGCACTGCAAAATAGGTGTGTCCGGAAAACCAGGAGAATGTTACAAGATGCGAATGTTTTTACAGCATGCTGCAAGCTGCACGTTTATGCAGTGAGTATATTAGTGGTAGTGCATGTAATCAAATTAGTGCTGTCAATCGATTAAATAATGAACTAATTAATTGCAAAGTTTTAATTAAAGTTTTTAGATATACTTTTATATTCCAATAATTTCACATTCAATCTTCAAATTGATGTAGAAAAAAACATAAAGACAGTATATTTTTAATATTTGTTTAATGCCATCTTTTAATATGACTGATACCAATACTACTGATTTCTCTAAGAAATCTTTTTTTCCTAATATTTAACCATTGACAGTATAATTGAGAGCAATTCAATTTTAGCATTTATTAGACTTAAAAAAATAACGTCTAATTTAAGTAAACTTAAAACAATCTTCACATAAACCTATTATAATAAATGTCATATTTACCTGTGCCCTTCAGCAAGTAGGAAATATACAGAAATTGAATAAAGTTATCAAACACTAAATTCAAAATTTAAATATAGATAAATCCTTAAAGCTACAAAAGTTATTGATTTCCTCTTTTTTTTCTTTTGATCTTTGATTAATAGACATAACAGCATGCTGGATTATTAGGTTGTTTTGGGTGCTGTTACTTTAAGAGCTGCCGCTGCTGAAACGTGACGCTGATCTAACATGCAGGCTCGTCGTTTCATTTGTGCTTTAATATGAAATGATACAGGCTACAGTGTGCGCCGCCATATTTGTGCATTCAATTGACGAGCACGTGCTACGAGCACAGTATAACGGCAGACAGGACAGGAAGATTTGTTTTTACTGAGGTATGGCCTGACAACATCTCATAATTAATAATTATAATTAAATCTCATAATTAAATGATTAGCTCACCCAAAAATGAAAATATGCTTAATGTGCTCACCCTCAGGCAATCCAAGATGTAGATGAGTTTGTTTCTTCATCATATTTGGAGAAATATAGCATGCCATCACTTGCTCAGCAATGGATGCTCTGCAGTGAATGGGTGCCGTCAGAATGAGAGTCCAAACAGCTGATAAAAACATCACAATAATCCACACTCCATCAGTTAACATCCTGAGAAGACAAATGATGCTACATTTACAAAAAACCTATCTTGGATGGCCTTGGTGTTATGTTAAGTGGCTGTTAGTAAGTTGTTATTTAATTGTTAGGCGATTCGGGGTGGTTGCTATGGCGTTGCTACACTGCAAAAAGTAATAAGTTGACTTAACTTAAAAAAAATTGAGGAAATCCGTTGCCTTAAAATGATTAAGTACATAATAATTTTTAAAAAGTTAAGTGAACTTGACAATTCCTTAAGGTTGACAGGTTTCCTTAAGTTAAGTCAACTTATCACTTTTTACAGTGGAGCTGAATGTTTTAAAGGGACAGTTCACCCAAAAATGAAAATTCTGTCATCATTTGCTCATCCTCAAGTAGTTCCAAACCTGTATGAATGTGTTTGTTCTGCTGAACACAAAGGAAGATATTCTGAAGAATATGGGAAACAGAGCAGTTCTGGGGCACCATTGACTTCCATAGTATTTTCTTTTTTTTTCTACTATGGAAGTCAATGGTGCCCCAAAACAGCCTGGTTACAAACTTTCTTCAAAATATCTTCCTTTGTGTTCGGCAGAACAATGTAAAATTCCAGATCATCTAAAACATTCCGCTTCACAATCTTAACAATATTATAATATGAAAACGAATGATTTTTTCCTGTTCAGTTCTTTGTTAATTCACATTTCTCATCACCCTTGTTAGTGTTTGGCAAACACACAAATTAGTCTTGCCCTTTCTGCAGTCCTTTGTTACCAAACTGTAAACGGATCCTTATTGATTTTATTTGCTCATTTCTTTTTAATCGCATGATTTGTTTCATTAGGTAACAGGATCTAGCCACAACTTCACAATTCATGAAAATTCAAGCCCCGAACATTTCCTGTGCCCTGAGAAGAGCAGCTCATGAATAAGACATTAGTGCTTTATTAGAAGACCAACACAACACTGCAGAGCCGAGTGTAATGAAGGGACACGAGTATGTGTCATTCTTAATGTAAACTTAAATGAAACTTTTATTGATGCATTCATTATTTTACTGCTTAAATTTTCCAAAAAAAAAAAAAAGAATGAATGAATTTGTCTAATTAATAACCAATCTCTGTTGTATTATTTAGGTAGTTGGTGGGTCGTGACCTAAAAGATAAGAGTCACAGGTTCATTCTTATGGGTGATGGACAGCAGGAAAAGAATTGTAAATGCAGTTAATAAAATGCAACTATCTATATAACTATATGTAGTTAGAATAAATAGAAAGAGATTTATCTGCTGTTAAAAGAGAGAGAAAAACACTCTTATAAATAGAAGAAAATAAAGCTATGTTAAGGCCAGTTAGTACTTTTTATTAGTCTTTCTTTCAGAAAATATATTTTTCCTAAAAAGAAAATGAAGTCTATTTTAAGGACCAATTTTTGTATTAGATTTTGCTTTTTTTAATTTATTTATTTTTTATTTATTTATTTAAGGACTAAATCTTTATTATTATTACAGATAATTATTATGAATTATCTGTAATGCATAGTTAAAATAGCTAAATAAATAGATTTATTTGATGTAAATAGAGACCACGGAAATATAAATCAAATTGTTTGGAATATATTACGTATCAAATATCATCAAAAGAATTAAATATATAAATATAAATATAAATATATATATATATATATATATATATATATATATATATATATATATATATATATATATATATATATATATATTTATCAATATATAAAAATAAATAGCTAAAACATTTAAACTACTGTTCAAAAGTTTGGGGTCAGTACGTGAAATTAATACTTTTATTCAGTAAGGCTGCATTAAATTGATCAAAAGTGACAGTAAAGATATGTATAATGTTACAAAAGATTTCCATTTCAAATAAATGCTGTTCTTTTGAACTGTCTATTCTGCAAAACAAAAAATGTTTCACGGTTTCCACTAAAATATTGGCAGCACAACTGTTTTCAACATTGATGATAATCAGAAATGTTTCTTGAGCAGCAGATCAGCATATTAGAATGATTTCTGAAGATCATGTGACACTGAAGACTGCTGAAAATACAGCTTTGATCACAACAATCAATTATATTTTGACATATATTCACATGGAAAAAGTAATATTAATTTGTAATAATTTAATAAACCAGTGCATTTTTTCCCAGAGTCATAGTTTGATGTGTTTTCTGTCCGTCACACGCAGTGTTTTATGTGTTGTGAAGTGAGTTGGGTGATAAACGTGTGTGATCTCACCTGCGGAGGGTTTAATAACAGCTGTTTGCATTGAGGCGGATCTCACAGGAGCAGACGGGGTTAAACAAATACAAACAAGTACTGACAGAGCTGCTGGAGGACGCGAGTGTTGGCCGGAAACGGTTAATGGCTCGCAGCTGTGCTCTGGGATCATGTTGGGAAGAGAGTCTGGCACATCGCTGCTCTTGCTTTACTACCAGCATAATATCATGTCAGAGAAAGACTGCAGATTTTTCTGTCATTTTCTGTGTGCAGGAATATATGTGCATGCTAATGTGATGCTGCAGTCACTCTTTTCAAGACTAAACTAAAGTTTGGGGATTCTGGTGTATTTTTATTTGTAAAACAAAGAATAAAAGCAGCTTTGTTGAAAAAATGTTTAAGGAATATTTAGCCTGAAAATTAATTTTTTTTTTTTTTTAAATAGAAAATAAAGGCTATTTTAGGATCTTTTTACATCATATTTTGCCTGAAATTAAAATAAAGCCAATTTTAAGGACAATTTTGCATTATTTTTAATATAAGAAATTGCATATTGCCTAATAAGAAAGTCAAGCCTATTTTAAGGACCATTTGTGCATTGCATATTTTTTAGAAATTATATTTTGCCTAAAATAAAGCTTTTCGAAGGACCATTTTTGTATTATTTTCATAATTTCGTAAAAATTCTATTTTGCCTAAAAAGAAATATAATTTTTCCGTTTTTTATTTATTTTTATAAATCATATTTTGCTTAAATACTGTTTTAAGAACCCTTTTGCATTATTTTTCCATTTTTAAAAAAAAAATCTTAATTTGCCTATGAAGTTAATAAAGCTTTTTAAGGACCATTTTATGCATTTTATGCAATGCTGCAGGTTTGCCAGTCATTCTTTTCATTGACAAAACTAAATTTGGGGGAGTTTTTCCTTCTTTTTAGAACAAAGAATAAAAACAGTGTTGTTTCTTTAACATGTGGGTTATAATATTATGTTTGACACTTTTTGACCTTGTTGGAAGCCATGTAAATATTCTTGGATTGTAGTTTCTCTGAAGGACTGATGTGGAGCCGTATTGTCTGGTGCGGCTGATGCCAGCTCCAGTGCCCGGTTGCTGAGCTGCTCCACATCATGTTTGGAGGTTTTTGTGGCGTTTGGATGTTCAGACATGCAGTCCACGCCTGGGAAAATAGATGTTGACGTGAAAGAAATGTTCTCCTCCATCATATTTGTGGACAAAAGTGTTGCCACACCCGCGTCAGCTGCCATTAGCACGGCCTGTGAACATATTAGAGGCTTTATGTCCATCCATCTTCTAAACACACTCAACTCTGGTTATAGATCAACATTTCATTTATTCACATTTGAAAAAAATATCTTCATGATTGAGTATAAACTCCAAAATAATAATAAAAATTACATATTTATGAATTGTTTTGCCTGAAAATAAAATAGAGCTTTTTAAAAAACATTTTTGCATTTTGTTTTAGAAATTATATTTTTCCTAAAATAAAAAATAAAGTTTATTTTAAGAACCATGTTTGCATAATTTTTTTAGAAATCATATTTTGCCTACAATGAAAATGAAACCAAATTTTTTTTAATTATATTTGCTTAAAAGGAAAAAAAAAGACTATTTTAGGACATTTTTTGTTATTATATTTTTGCCTACAATTAAAGACAATTTTTAAGACAATTTTTGCATCATTTGTTGCATTTTTTTTTTAAATATTACATTTTGCCTGATAAAACAACAAAGTCAAACCATTTTTGCATTATTTGTGCATTTTGTTTAGAAATTATATTTTGCCTAAAAAGAAAATAAAGCCTATGTTAAGTATCATTCGTGCATATATGTATATTTTTTTTATTTTGGTTAAAGAAATTAAGGCAATTTAAGGACCATTTTTGTATTATTATTTTATTTTATTTTTTTAGAAATTATATTTTGCACAACAAGAAAAAAAGAGGCTATTTTAAGGACAATTTTTGAATTATTGTTGCTTTTTTTTTTTTTTTTTACAGAAATTATACTCTGCCTAAAAAGAAAATAAAGGTTATTTTAAGGACTTTTCTTTTAAGAAGTTATATTGTGCTTAAAATTAAAATAAAGCTATTTTAGTCCTTTAAATGCCTGCCTTGTTGGCATTTTTTATTTTTATAAATTGTATTTAGCCTAAAAATATAATAAAATACATTTTGAGGACAATTTTTGCTGAATTTTTGTGCCTTTTTTTTTTTTTTTTTTTTAGAAATTATATTTTGCCTACAAGAAAATAAAGCTTATTTTAAGGACTATTTTTTCATGGCCCTTGTGGACATTTTTAATTTTGGGGTGAAATGTGACCTGGACATGTTTCGCGTGAAACCTCATAATTAATGTTTTGAGCTGTTAACCAAATGCATCGCATTCGTTAGTCAAAGTCTCCAGGTGGACTATCAGCGGCTATTAAATAACACACAATCTGTCTGTCTGTCTTCTGGTTTGTGTGTTTTGACAGATGCCATGCTGCTCGTGACGGAGCGTCTGGAGGGGCCCTTCAACATCGAGTCCGTCATGGAGCCCATCGATGTGAAGATATCCGAAGCCATCATGAACATGCAGGAGAACAGCATGCAGCTCTCCTATCAAGTATGTCCCGTCCAGCAGCTGCGCTCCTCCATAATCATCATGTTGTGATATCACGTCTTGAACAAGCAAGCCTAGAATTAAGTGATCTGTGGCATTCGCTGGCTTCAGCTCCGAACCCGAAGCCTCTCATCCCGCTTCCAGTCTTATTTTTAACAGCATAGTTGCGGATGGTCAGAAATTTGTAGCTCGGCGCTCGGGCCAGTAAATGTGTCTCCTGCATCTCTCTGCATTTCTGACGCAGCCACTAATTGCAGTTTTTGGAGGAGAAAAAATGGCAAAGCGTGGTTTAAGTCACAGGAGATGCCGTTATTCGGCCCCCTCGCGGGATTTCAGCTTCTTGGAATAGTTGAAGGTGATGTGTGTCATTTTTCGGTTGTTAAAATACTTTCTCTTAGCCCTTAATATGCAGAGACAACTACAAGTAAACCATTGGTTTTACATGGCAAGTCCATTTAAAGTGAATGTGAAAAGTTGAAAGACAGTGTTATTTAAGTATCATTGGTATATTGTAGTTTTGTTAATATTTTGAGTTAGATTTTATTATTATATTTTCAATTGTCACTTTCATTTTTTACTTTAAGTTTTATTAATTTACTGTTTTTTAAACATTTTTTAAAAATAAATTTTAGTTTTTAGTTTATTTAGTTTTATTTATTTATTTTTAATATATTATTTTATTCCAGTTAACATTTATTTTATATTATCATTTTAAGTAATGGAAATATTTATGATTTTAGCTTTAGTTCTAGCTTTAGTTAACTTTAATAACCCTAGTCATGGCAGAAAAAAAAAATCTCTCATATTTATAATAAAATTGAGATTTAAAAAAAAAACTAATTTCTCTTATATAGAAATTCACCTAAAATATAATTTTTTCTCTTATATATTCATATAAAATTTTACCTAAATATTATACATTTTCCTATTATACTGTTTATTCATATAACAGTTCACCTAAAAATGTTTTTCTCTTATATATTCATTTAAAGATTAACTTAAATAATGTTTTTCTCGTAAATATTGATACAAAAATTGACCTAAAATATACATTATTTTCTCTTGTGTATTCATATAAAAACTTAACTCAAAGATATAAATTTCCCTTGTGTATATATTCATATAACAATTCACATAAAATATTTTTCTCTTATAAATTCCTATAAAATTTTATGTAAAAATATTTTTTTTCTCTTGTGTATCATAAAAAATTCAACTAAACATATATTTTTTTCTCTTATAAATTCACATAAAATTAATCCTAACAATATACATTTTCCTCTTGTATAGTCATATAAAAATTCACCTAAAATATATTTTTTCACTTATATATTCATATTTAAATTCACATAAAAATATAAATGTTCTTATATGTTCATATTACAATTCACCCAAAATTATACATTTTTCTCTTATATATTCATAAAAAGTTACCTAAAATGGGTAAAAAAAAATGAATTTTTCTCTTATATATTGATGTAAAAATTCACGTAAAATCTTGATGTTGATTTTTATTTTTTTTTAAATGCACTGGCGTGTGTGTCATCAGCTACCCACATGTTTTCAGAATTGTTCATATTTAAAGCCAAGATATAAACAAATATGCAACAATAGTGGAACCAATTTAAGAAATGTAAGAATCGGTCATTGAAAGACTCATATGTTGACTCATACCACTGTTATGAATTTAAGGGGCAACATTTCCCCCTCAAATGTGACCCTGGAGCACAACACCAGTCGCTGGGGTATATTTGTAGCAATAGCCAACAATACACTGTATGGGTCAAAATTATTGCTTTTTCTTTTATGCCAAAAATCATTAGGATATTAAGTAAAGATCATGTTCCATGAAGATATTTTGTAAATTTCCTACTGTGAATATATCAAAACTTTTATTTTTATTTATTATTATATAATATGCATTGCTAAGAACTTCATTTGGACAACTTTAAAGGCAATTTTCTCAATATTTAGATTTTTTTTCACCCTCAGATTCCAGATTTTCAATAGTTGTATATCGGCCAAATATTGTCCGATCCTAACAAACCATACATCAATGGAAAGATTATTTATTCAGCTTTCAGATGATCTATAAATCTCAATTTCCAAAAGTTTACCCTTATGACTGGTTTTGTGGTCCAGGGTCACATATGGTGTATATGGTGTTTACAGTTCTGATTTAAAGCCATGAAATAACATGTGGTCGAGAATGAAACCAATTTTAGGCACAATAGATCCAGCCAAGATGGATGTGACTATATTGTTTTCCTTCGTCATTTGTTGTTGGAGTGAGAATAGTGTGTTTGTGTTTCTCCGCTCAGCCGAACGCAGACGCACTCCTCGAACTCGTCCTCTTCGTGTAATTGCAGGTTTTCCAAGGTTGTGGACAGCCGAAGCCTTCAGGAATGAGCAGGTCGGCTCGCGGCGTCTCCGACACGTTCAGCGGCCGCTTCAGTCCCTACAACCCCGAGGAGCTTCCGACCGCCGCGGACACCACTCGCCTCGACCGCCTGGTAAGAGCAAATCTAGCGTGATCACACTCAAGTACCTGCGGGAAACACGGGCTCCGTCTCAAAACCTCCTGAGCTGCCGCACTCTCTGCTGCCAACAGAGGCACCCTGATGTTTTGGGAGAAATTTGTGCTTTTATTCAGCAAGAGTGCATTAAATAGATCAAAAGTGACATTAAAGACATTTAGAATGTTACAAAAGAACATTAGAATGATTTCTGAAGGATCATGTGACACTGAAGACTGGACTATTAGAATTATTACATTTTAACATTGATTCACATAGAAAACAGTTACTTTGAATATTTCACAATTTTTACTGTATTTTTGATCAAATGTGAGCCTGGACCACCAAACCAGTCATGAGGGTCATTTTTTTAAAATTGAGATTTATACATCATGTGAATAAGCTTTCCATTGATGTATGGTTTGTTAGGATCGGACAATATTTGGATGAGATACAACTATTTGAAAATCTGGAATCTGAGGTTGCAAAAAATCAAAATATTGAGAAAATCGCCTTTAAAATTGTCCAAATGAAGTTCTTAGTAATGCATATTACTAAACAAAAACAAAGTTTACAAAGTATCTTCATGGAACATGATCTTTACTTAATATCCTAATGATTTTCGGCGTAAAAGAAAAATGTATCATTTTGACCCATGCAGTGTATTGTTGGCTATTGCTTCAGATATACCTGTGCTTTTGTGCTCCAGGGTCACAAATGAATGCAGCCTTGGTGAGCAGAAGAGACATTCAAAAATATTAAAACCAAACTTTTGAATGTGATGCTGTATAAAAATGAGGAATCTTAAATAACTGCACACATTGTGCCTTTGAATCACATCTATGATGTCTTAAAATACTGTCTAGGTAGGCAGCACACTAGGTTTTGAGACGAAGCCATTATCTGTAACCTTCTTGAAGCCGTTGATTGAAGCTGATGGCAGACTCTCGTTCACGTTGATGGCAAAATTAATTATTTCTTTTCTCTTGACCTTTAATGAAGACTGTCTATTGATTGGCGTTTGCTAGCATACTGACTGCTACATGACAGCCTAAAAATGTTTACAGTCGTTGTTGTCAAGGTTGTGTACACACTGTAAATCTTACTGTTTGTATAAATTGGTTCAACTACATCATATTCTTTAACTTTTTTAATGTTTTTGAAAGAAGTCTCTTCTGCTCACAAAGTCTGCATTTATTTGATCTAAAAAAACAGTAAAAATTCTGAAATATTATTATAATTTAAAATAGCTGTTTTCTATGTGAATCAATGTTAAAATGTAATTATTTCTGTGATCAAAGCTGTATTTTCAGCATCATTACTCCAGTCTTCAGTGTCACATGATCCTTCAGAAATCATACTAATATGCTGATTTGCATCTCAAGCAAAAATTATTATTATTATCAATGTTGAAAACAGTTGTGCTGCCCAATATTTTTGTGGAAACCGTGACATGTTTTATTTTTTCAGGATTCACAGATGAATAGAAAGTGCAAAAGAACAGCATTTATTTGAAATAGAAATCTTTTGTAACATTATAAATGTCTTTACTCTGATTTTTGATCAATTTAATGTGTCCTTGCTGAAAAATGCATGAATATGCATAGATTTTTTATATAAAAATATCACGCACACACACATATACAAACACACAATTTAATAAATATATGCATATTTTAGTTGTTAGGTTTTTTAAATTTAGTTGGTCTGGTTTGTCTCCTTTAGCTTTAATGACGTCGACACTTTCAAGGTTAAATAAAAAATGTAAAAACGTATAGTGTTTTTTAATAATTAAAAAACCAGTATAGTCTCAGTATTTTGGACTCCATATATAATGCATTTATTTCTCTCGTCTCTTTCTCTCCCTCTTTTCAATGCTTGCCAGAGGATTGTGTGGAAAGCCATGCAACACAGTGTAAGAGTTGCCCGATATTTATTTCCCTGCTCAGTGTGTCAGCGCTGCTTGACTCGTGTGCGATGCGTCTCAGATATGTTTCTGAGGATCTGAGCTCTCGGCTCAGCAGGTGCTTTCTGCTCGTCTGTATATCGCTCTCTTTATTACAGACCCTTCATATGTCATGTGTCTCACATAAATCCAATCATTTAAAACAAATAGCATCACTAAATAGTAAAATTATCTATTAAATATCTGAACTATTAAAGTTGAAGTGTGTCATTATAAATATAATGTATTTTTTATATCCAGGACTCATTGATCTAGCAATTTTCATTGTAAATCATTTAACATTGAATTAAATGCAACATCTTAGATTTTTATGTAAGAATGGTTTCACAAACAATTTATACTGAAAACCGTTGTGCCCACGTCAGGATTATTATTGTAAATTAAATTAATTTAAAAAAAAAACATTTCTGTTACTTGAAATAACTCTGGCCTGAAATAACATAAAATATAAAACAATTAAACCTATTTCATTTCAACTGGTTACCAAGACGACATATCTTATTTTCATTTAGTTTAACGTGATAATAACTAAAACTAAATCTAAAATCAAAATAAATGAATAAAAGCTATATTATGTAAATAAAATGACAGAAAAACAAAAAATTACTAAAACTTTAACTAAAATGAAAATGAAAGTGGAAAGTAGGTAAATAAAAATGAATCTGAAGTAATAATTTTTGTTACTTGAAATAAAATAAACATTGCACAAAATAAAACATAAAAACATTCAACTTAATTTATTTCAGCTAGTTTCCAAAGCAATATTAACTTGATGTACTAAAATAAGAAAATCTGAAATTAAAAATAATGAACACTAAATTTACATTTATAAAAAAAAACCTAGCAAAACTGATAAAAATACACAACAAAATTACTAACAAAAATTAAACTGAAAAATTTTAAATAAAAATAAATTTTTTAAATAAACATTACCTGAAATAAAATAAAATATACAATAAAATATGAAAAAACTTTAAGCTAGTTGCCAAAGCAACATTTGTCGCTTTCATTTAGTTTAACTTAATGTTCTTAAATAATTAAAACTAAATATTAATAAAAACTATACTGACATAAAAAATAATAAAAATGACAAAAGAAAATTTATTAAAACAACTAAATTATTAAAATAAAACAAATTTAAAATGATTATAATATAACCTGAAATAAAATCACTAAATACTATAATAAAATATTAAAATAACACTGGGTGCACGTCTCATGAAGCATCTAATTTCACACAGACTACAATTCCACAGTGTCATCAAAATTACATGCATATTGTTATGCATTTACTATAATATCTCATTCTTTCCTATTACACTCAAACTTGTATTAATCTGCTGTTCAGAAGCTCTTGGCACACTGCTGTGTGTGTGATGCGTTCAGTGAGCGGATGCAGCTGATCAAGAGAGAGTCTGCGCTCCATTCACGCTGTGTTGAGGTGATTGAGGGGAGGTCTCCGGGGAGGTGCAGCGTTACGCCTCATGATGTCTGATTCCTCCTGTGTGTTTGCTAATGGCTTCAGGTCCTCGAGGGCCGAAACCGTTACTGATCCGACTGGATCTGCTCATTTTTTTTTTTTTTTTTTTTTTGAAAATTCCCTTTTCATTTTAATTTGAGTTAAAATTGTAGGTTTTTATTTTTAAATGTCAGTATAGTTTTTAAAAAAAATAATTTTATACATAAACACTATACATATATACATATAATGATTTTGGTAGCAATATGAAATCTAATATCAAATTAATGTGTTTTTATATTTAGACAAAGATGAATGAAAATGAGAAATGTTGCCTTTGCAACTAGCTGAAATAAAATAAGTTTAAAGCTTATTATATGTATTATTTTATTTCAGGTAGTGTTTATTTTATTTCTAGTGAAAAAAAAATATTATTTTGAATTATTTTTATTTTACTTAAAGTTTTAGTAATTTTGTTGTGCTTTTGACAGTTTTATTGATTTTTTTAAAATGTTAATATCATTTTTTGTTCATTAATACATTTCTAACAGAATAATATTGATTGGTAAATATTAAATAACAGCCAGATGTATATTTGTTTGTGTATATATCGACACAGGAATATTAATATAAATATATTAACACACACACACACACACACACACACACACACACACACACATTTAAATAAACAAAAAAAGTATATATATATATATATACATACAGTGTGTGTGTACATACATACATACATATATATATATGGGTCAATTTTATTTAAGAGTTTTTTTGTTCAGATCAGCACTCATCAGTCGTATTAATAAACTCAGCCCTCTCTTTGATATGGAGTTTTGCTGGTTGCTCGATAGGAAACTGGAGCAGTTGCACAGATTTAATCATTGGGATGGTTTATGTGCGGCATGAGAAATGTCTCTGGATTTCTGCAACCCGATGCGCTCGTGTGCATTACGCTGAGCTCCTGAGCGCTCGTGCTGCTCTTACAGAGGTGGAAATGAATTGCACATGATGCTTGATTGGATCTGTGAGGCTCAAATCCAGATCTCTGTTGCTAATTCGGCGCCTCGTGTCGCCAAACTCAAGAAACTGAACACCGGCCTCCATAAACGGCAGCCGCGCTCTCGTCAATAGAGATGATAGAGTTGCAGAGGCTGTTTGTCTGGAGTTTATTCTCTGAGTGTTTTGGGATATTGCTGCTGTTATTATTTACATGAGTTTAGTCATTATTGCATCTACATTGACATTTTTTTTAATTGCATCCTTTAAAATGTTTCAAATGTCTTATGGGCAGTTTTCACAAATAGGGTACAATATAATGGTCTGAAACTCTTAATTATTATTATTATTATTATTATTTCTTTTATTTGAACAAATAGTCAGTGAAAGGGGGTTTTTAGCCTTCAGAAAATTATTGATTATTCGATTCTGGAAGTTATGTTTGGGCTGATGGCTGACAGACATCACGATGTTGAGCCGGTGAAGCAATCGAACTCCGTTCCCCTTCGACAAAGCGTGTCAGCTGAGAGGGTTGCCAGGTCTGCATTACAAAACCCAACCAACTGTTAATCAAACATTGCCCCAAAGTAGCCCAAAAACGCAGGGAAAAAAAGGTCTTGGCAACAGTGCTGCTGACAGTGCATGCAAATACACCAAAACACAACAAAATACCTTTAAAATAAAGCAAACGTTCTTTCTTTTTTAGCCCGGTCTGGATCAGGCTTCTCTTTTAGACAGAATAAATCCTTTTGTGAGAGACTTGGAGCTTTGTAACTCTGCAGATCCTATACATGCACAAACAGCCACATAACACACTAAAGAAAAGGAAAACAAGAAATTGCATCATATGACCCCTTTAAATAAAATTAATTATGTATATATTTAGAGATGTAACAGTATGAAAATTTATAGTGACCATCATTTCACCAAGTTTTGTATTTAAAATCAACAAACAATAAATAGAATGGCTTTTTGTTTGCATAAACGCTATAACAATAATATTACCAATGATGTCCGGATTTTAAGTGACAACATGACCGACAACAGTTTTAAAGCTTTGAAAAAATCCCCTTCCCCCTTTTTTTTTTTCCTTTTTTTTTTTTTTTGGTTTTTAAGGGGGCAATGTTTGCATACAGTTTAAAACTTTTTTCCCTAATCAGTTAAATAGCTTTCAAAATAAAAAGTGCCTATAGTTTTAAGAAGTGGAGGATCAAATGCAATGATAAAAACATTATTTTCTGAAAACACTAGTGGCTTAAAATAGCATTTTTCTTTTCCTGGAACACAGTGCAGGTCATTCATCTTTATTTTCTGGCCGTGTTTTTATTTACTCAAGCTCAAATAGGCAGATATGCGTTATAGATGCATGAGCATAATCATCACTTTCAAAAGTCACCACACAAAAGTAAACATGACGAGGTTAGATTTGTTTAGATTGTGTTTATTTAAAGGCATGTTTTGTGCTTTGCTGATTGCAGCCTGACAAACAGCACTGGCCAAACATTCATCCGTACGGCTGGGTTTGTAGTCAGCGACTGATGATGTTCAGGACTCTGGAGCAATTATTGGTGTATAGATCCTCTTTTGAAGAGCCGCGTGTACAGCAGACATTGATTTTCATGTGGGTGCAGGTTAAAGACAGCGATTGTGAAACCACTGACTTTACAGATGAAGCTCTAGTGAGTTCTGCTGCTCTTTGTGCACAATGTGACTAAGAGGTCTATCATTTATGGAGGGAGCGATTGGTTAGCATGACAGTCGCAAACCCTTTAATAACTGTCCTTTACTGACTGTGGCATCAGAAACTATAGACAGGGAAATATCCATTCATTTGACACGTTTAACACTAGACACTTGCAAATTATCAACTATTATTTTATTTATTTATTTTATTATGTTTATATATGATTTATTCAGTTTATTATAATTTTTTTATTTAATCGTTTATGTTTATTCAATTAAATGTTTATATTTTATTTATTTTATTTTATTGTTTATATGTTTAATTCCATTTTATTTATTTATTTTACTTTATTGTTTATTTTTTATATTATGTATATATGAAAACTTCAGATGCATCTAAGTCCATCTGAAAAAAATTCTTTCAAACTAGTTTTTTTTTTTTTTTTTTTTTATCAGGCCCCTATGAAAATAATATTGGACATTTTTGAAAATAAGACATTCAATAACTGACTAATAACCATTTGAATGTGAAGTGAATGTACTGAACCTGAACACAGGAGCCTGATAAAATGCCTATTTAAAAGAAAAAAAATATCAGAATTTTTTTTGTTTTGTTTTATTTAATGTTAATATTTTTGATGCCTAGCTACATTATTTTCTTGCCTGTTTAAAGTGATATTTATAATTTTTGGGTTTTTTTTCTAATGTAAATCTAATGTAATGTTTCTCACCGTACATGTGGTATCGTTTAAAAGTTTGGGGTTGGTAAAAAAATGTTTTAATGTTTTTGAGATGAGTCTCTTCTGCTAACCAAGGCATTAATTTAATGAAAAATACAGTAAAAACTGTGAAATATTATTACAATTTAAAATAACTTTTCTCTTTGAATGTAAAATTTTTTCTCTTTATTTCCGTGTAGCTCGTATTGGAAGTTCTGGCAGCTGTGAAAGTGTCCTGCTGTACTTTATATCGGTCAGTTATTAGTTAATGAGGAGCACGGTCTCCATTATGATAAGGTGTTTTTGCACCTCGGCAGAGCAGACGGGCCGCCCTGAGAGGAGAGGTTACTCCAGAAACAGCATGAAGCTTCACTTTAATCAGCTTTATTTTACACAACTTCACTTCTGGCAGCCTGGAGGATAAAGCAGAAAAACTTGAAACAGTTTCATTAATGAACTGTCATCTGGTGGTGGGTTGATAAATTAAGACAGCCGTGATGAATGTTATGAGAGTGAAGTTTATTACCAGAAAATGAGTAACTAATAAAAAGATTATACTCTCCGAGGCAGCATTTATTTGATGAAAAGTACAGTAAAAATTGTAAAATATTAATAGAATCTAAACAGCTGTTTTCCATTTGAATATATAGTCAAATGCAATTTATTGCTGTGATAAAAGCTGTATTTTCAGCATCATTCCTCCAGTCTTCAGTGTCACATGATCTTCAGAAATCTAAATTCTAATATACTGATTTGCTGCTCAAGAAACATTTCTGATTATTATCAATGTTTAAAACAGTTTTAAAACATATTTTTGTGGAAACTGAGAGACATTTTTCAGGATTCGTTGATGAATAGAAAGTTCAAAAGAACAGCATTTATTAGAAATAGAATCATTCATATAAATTAAAAATGTCTTTACTATCACTTTTGATCAATTTAATGCATCCTTAATGAAAAAAAAAAATTAATTTCTTTCAAAAAATAAAAATAAACAGTAGTGTATGTTGTCATGTTCAGTATCCAGTATGGAATTATTTGGCTTTACACTGCATTTCATTTAATTTTGTCAGTCATGCAATGCAACTTCCTACAATGCAATGCAGTCACTTGTTTGTGAGATACAGGTTTACGATGTCATATGTGACCCTGGACCACAAAACCAGTCTTAAGTGTAATTTTTTTTTAATTAATTGAGATTTATGCGTCATCTGAAAGCTGAATAAATAAGCTTTCCATTGATGTATGGTTTGTTAGGATCGGACAATATTTGGTCGAGATACAACTATTGCAAAAAAATCAAAATATTGAGAAAATCGCCTTTAAAGTTGTCCAAATGAAGTTCTTAGCAATGCATATTACTAATCAAAAATTAAGTTTTGATATATTTACGGTAGGAAATTTACAAAATAACTTCATTGAACATGGTCTTTACTTAATGTCCTAATGATTTTTGGCATAAAAGAAAAATCGATAATTTTGACCCATTCAACGTACACACGTGGTCAGAATTGTTGGCACCCTTGGTAAATATGATCAAAGAAAGCTGTGGAAATTTCCCTCCTATTTATATTTCTGTGAAACAGGAAGCCATGGCTGGATAATTTCATGTTCATAATCACTCTGGAGTGCTCAAAATTGTGAATATGAATGGGAATATACTTCAGAGATATTTTACTCAAAAGAATTTCTAGGGGTGCCAATAATTGTGTCCAACGTGTATTTGAGAAAAACATTTATTTCATAATGATATTTTTCCCCCATTTTAAATTCTTATTATCTAATGAAAGGTTAGATTTTTGTGATTTAAAAAAAAAAAAAGATCAAAAGGATTAACAATGCACATTTATTTTCACAGCCTTCTTTGATCATATTTACCAGGTGTACCAACAATTCTAACCACGTGTGTATCTTTGGCTATTGCTACAAATACACCTGTGCTACTTATGACTGGTTTGTGCTCCAGGGTCACATATAAACACAGCACTAGGGAGGTTAACTTTCAAGCAGATAAAATGCTTCAAGGAGTTAAAGTTGCATGATCGTTAGATACTGTATGTGTCGGTGTGTAAAGCAGTACACGATCCTCTCTCTCTCTGTTCTCATGCTGGTGACTTTGGGAGTTTGGCGAGTTCTTGCTGTGAAAGCCTTTCGGTCCTGCTGTATGACTTTAACTGTCTCATGTCAAGCGCTTCACCTTGTCACTTATCAAGCAGCAGCAGCGGGAGTTAAAACGACCCATGTGACCCTCCAGAAACGCAGATACTATCATAAACCAGCACTGCTTTACTGTATTATTCTACTGATATATATATATACGATATTAAGGCAAGACATTACAGGTAAAAGCATGCACTGGTTAATTTTGAAATTTTGAGCTATTTTGCTTCCATAACATGTCTTCTGTTAAAAAAAAAAAAAAAAAAAAAAACACTTTAAAAATACATATTGTAACTGATATCTGCAGATGCAAATAGATAAAGTGCAACAACATAAACACACTGATGTGTATTTGGATGTTTTCCCTCTAGTGAAAGACAACATCCAAAATACACCTCAGTGTGTTTATGTTGTTGCACTTTATCTATTTGCATCTGCAGATATCAGTTACAATATGTATTTTTAAAGTGGGTTTTTTTTCTCTATTTCAGCAGCACCAATATTTACAGTTTTCTTCATCTCTATATTCTGAAGGTTTTTACTGAGGGATTTGCTCATATATCATTCACTGATTTTATCATTGTTCTTCATCTATTTGCATCTGTAGATTTCAATTCCAATACATATTTTTAAAGAGTTTTTTTTTCTCCACTTCAGCAGCACTTATGTACACCAAAACATCCAGTTTTATATTCTCAATGTTATTAAAGAGGGGTTTATTCATGGGTCAAAGACGTTAAGATGTCCGCATCAAAGGAAATTTACAAAAGTGATTTTATGTCCATAGAAAGCACATTAAATGTAAGTAAATTGTCTACTTTTAAGGTTTCAAATAAGTTTTTGGAGAATAAAATGTCAAAATTTGGTTGAAATAATGTTACATTGTCATTCAGTGTAACAAAATATTTATGTAAAAATTCAAACAACATGCTTATTCTGACCTCTGACTATTAAAATATATAAAAGAATAAGAGAGCATATTAAATTTTATTGTGTTTTAAATCAGTGAAAAAATCTTACTGACAAATGGGCAAAATTTAGGATTGTGGCAAATTTTAAAAATGTAAAATTGCAACTAATTAGTTTCTGGGGTGAAAGCAATTAAGTAATAAGTCTTTTAATATGTCATAAATTGATTTTTGTTGTAAATATGCCTGACAAGATTGTTACACTGAATGACATTTTATTGGGTGTCTTCTGTAAATCAGGGAAAAATATATGATAATTATTTTTTGCTCAGAAAAACAAAAATAAAATTGCAATTATATTAAACAGAAAACTTTTTTTTTTTTTTTTTTTTTTTGGGCGGGGGGGGGGGGGGGGCAACAACAACAATTTAAAGCAGTATTACACTTATTGTTTTTATGCCTAAACCCTTTTTCGTCTTTGACCCTCATATATCATTCACTGGTTTTATCGTTGCACTTTATCTGTTTACTCCTGTAGATTTCCATTACAATACATATCTTTAAAGAGTTTCATCTCCATTTCAGCAGCACTTACAGACACCAAAATATACCGTTTTATTCCTATCTGTATTCTGAAGGTTTTACTGAGGGTTTTTTACTGAGTTTTTAGTTTTATTCCTTTATTTTCCTTTCTATTGACATCTTTCTGATTTACTGAGCAATATTGGAGAAGTCGAAACTCCCCTCTGTAAAAAAAAAAAAGAAAGAAAAGAAATAAAAATCCTTTAATATATCAACAAAATTAAACAATTTTGAACCTGGCTTTATCCAGTGTTCAGATTTATCTTCTGTGATGTATGCAAATAAATGCATATTTGATTAAATAATGCATCATTTGCATATATAACATCACATTTCAAAACAGTTAATTTACTGATTAATCAAGGTATAGTACTGTGTTGACAAATGTAGTGTTGTGCCTTAAGCAGGTAATCATTAATCACTGTCGGTGAAATGTTCCTTTAAACTGGATTATGAAGGAAGAGTTGTTGAAGATATCTCTCCGTCCCTCTTTTTTCAGATTTTTCTATTGCTGGCATTTAGTGATATATTAAAGCTAGTAAAGTTAGTACTGTTAGTACTCAAGTCATGTTTAATGATGTAATATCAGGTAAAATTCTTTTCGAAGCAACTGGACAAATCATAAATTTAGTTTATTTTTGCAATATTTGTCTTGTTTTTTCTTACGTCTGGCAGGATCAGAAGCCTTAGTCCATGATATGATGTTTCTTTAATGTAGGTCACATTAGTCAATACTTGTTAAATATTAAAGAAATGGTTTAGCCAAAAACCTTATCCAGGCACTATATCATTATTAATATGACATAAATCCGTGGAAATCCAGACCTTAGCCGTTCTGACATGTGTAATAGCATCATTACCTGACTGATTTAAAGGAAGTTCAGACTGAAACACCTGCGTCCTCTAGTGCTGAAGCATGAGATCTACATGCATGCGATTCAGATTACTTCTTTAATGAAAATCAATCCTGAATAATGAGTGAGTTTTCATTTACTATGTACAGGATCAGTCAAAACTTGGATATATGAGGGGAATTAAAAAAAAAAAAAAAAGTGTGATTTTATAGACCTGGAAAAGTCATGCAAATTAATAAAATCTTTTGGAATTTCATAGAAAGTTTTATTTCATAATTTTTTTATTTTTTTTTTTTTTTTTTAATGAATGAAAACATTTCATAACATATCAGGTACTTTAAATCAAACAAACATTAATTGAAATATAAAAAAATACTTGTTTTTAAAATAATAGCAAAATACTTATATTATTTAATCTATAGTTGCAAAGCAATATTTCTAATTTTTATGTAGTTTAACTTGATTACTAACAAAAACTAAAATTAATTAAAACTAAAAAAACTAAAATTAATAAAAACTATACAGACATTAAATATGAGAAAATCACAACAAAATGAACTAAAATGGAAATGGGAAACTAAACTATTAATAAAAACGTACATTTTTTCGATTGTTCTAAAATAACACTAATTGAAACTTAAATTTTTTTTTTTTTTTTTTTGTAAAATATTGACATTCCTAGTTTCTGTAAATAAAAATGAGAAGCTTTAACATTACAACAGAAGTAGCAGAAATATATTAATGGACCTTGAAATATCATCTTTGACCACTGATCTAAAGGCTTCTGCGTAAATGCTTGAAACTGGTTTTGTAAGTTAATAAATCTTTATTTATAAAATATGAAGTTTTCATTTAAGGTTTTTGAGTCAAATAAATAATGATATTCCATTTGTGTTAATTCATAGTTTTCATGGTGCTGTTATTCTAAAATCTTATAGTCATAACAAAGAATGAGTAGATGTGTCCAAACTAATATACATCTATACATCTGCCTTGTGTTCAGCGTTCAGTGGCTTACAGTTGTTTTAGCGGTCGTCTTTATGCTATCCTCCAGGTGACTGATGTCAAGGAGAAGCTGAAGAAGTTCAGGAAGTTCTGGTCTTCACTTCCTGAGGCCTTCTGTCAGGAGGAGCATGTGGCGGCAGCAGAAAGCGCTGAGGACGACTGCTGGAACGGACGCGACAAGGGCAGGTAACACATCTGGAATCAAGCATCTGCACAGCTGTGGATGTGTGGATTCGTTGCACAACAGGTCAAGACAGTTTATTATATATCTACTTTGTAATGTGGCAGACAGAGTACAGCTCTTATTGAGAAGATCTGGAGATGCTCTTCTCAATGATCTCCTTATTTGTTTGTTTTCAAAAGAGTTTATTGTACTCTGAAACATACTGTAACTTTCTGAACCCAAAACTGAACCCAAAGCCTCCTCTCTAGTGAAAAAAGACTATTTAAAAATATATATTATTAAAAATGATTTTTTTTTTTTTAAATTATTATATGACCCCTTTAACAAGTTGGAGTTCTGAAATTTGTTTTCCATTATTGGATACCGTTCTCATGGTGGTGACTACTTGTGAGGTCAAAATTGTGAATATTAATTAAATATAATTATTATACAGTTTAATAAATACTGCATTATTACATTACATTACATTACATTACATTATATTATATTATATTATATTATGAAAAAGTTGCCTTTGCAAATAACTGAATTAAGTTCAAGTGCTAAAATTACGAAGTGGAAATTAAGCTAAAACTGAAATGAAAATAAACCTAAAAAACGAACAAACAAGTAAATAAGAAGCTAAAATAATAAAAATGACAGAAACAGTTAATAAATAAAACTTGTAAAAAATTAATTAAAATGAACACTGAAAATGTGAAAATAAAAGCTAATTTAAAATATTAATAAAAAAACTATAATATTATACACGCAATATTAAAATAACACTGGTATAATGTGTATGCACTGGCCAGAGTCAGTCTGACATGTTTATACGATTATTTATGCTGCATTATATATGGATTATCAATAGACAAAAATGAGATTTTTGAATATTTGTGCGTTGTATTTGCACAACAACTGAGTTTTTTGTTGTTGTTGTTGTTGTTGGTTTTTTTCCAGATACGTCCCTGAGGTCCTGAAAGACGGACTGACCAATCAAGCGAATAACCCGGAGGTCAGCGTGGACATTTCCAGGCCGGACACTCTGATTCGACAGCAGATTATGGCTCTCAAGGTGATGACCAACAAACTCAAGAACGCTTATGATGGCAATGACATCTACTTTCAGGACTCAAGTAAGTCACGCTGTGTTTTAATAATAATTTAATAACGGCACGCTCAGATTTATTGCACTTTAGTCTTTTGGTGTCTGCACTGCTAAAGAAGTTACTTCTTTACTGAAAATAACTACGAGCCCAGAACTGTAGTTTTCCAGAATTTACAGACAAAAGCTAAATATTAAAAGAAAGTTCAGTGAAATATGTAAGCAGTCTTAAATTCAGTTTGATCAACTTTAAGGCGATAACGAGTCTTAAATATATTAAATGTTACTGTATAACAAAAGTCATAATTATCATTTAATGAGGTCTTAAAGTTGGGGACAGAAAAACTGGATTATGATATGGCCTAATGTGATTATAAAGCTTCACAAGGTGATGATTTAATTAAATTATAAATATGCATGTTCAAAATCAAAATGTGGCACATTCTACTGACTCATACTTTCAGAGTAGTTCGCAATCAATGAATAATGCACATTTATGACAAATGAGTACTTTGATACACTGTTGATAACATTTACTTTGTTTTTATTTTCTAATATGTTGTAGATGATTGTAAAGTGCATATTTTATCTCCCTCAACTTTTTGAATGAGCCGGGAGTAGTAATGCACAGACATTTCAAAATAAGAGTCCTGGTGTATTTGCAAAAAAGCTCCTTTTTTCTGGTTTTTATTGGTATTTTGGTTGCATAATAAACTGTATCTGGTATTTAATTAAACATAAACTCTTGTATCTTCTCTCTAAGTCACCCTTTCATTGGAAGGAAACTAAAAACATTATTTAACACATAAAATAGATTACACACAATATCAGCACAATTATCTGTTTATTACCTTTCCGTAAACACATCATTATTTTATCAGCAAATCAAATATCAATAAACCTCTATTTCATATGTATGGATATATTAAACATATGCATTTATCAACCAATTTTAATTAATAAGATGTTTTATTTAATATATACATAGTGTAAGTATTTTAAACTTGATGATTAATGAACTGATTAGCAGTATTAAACCTGTATAATTATAGAATATCAGATATATGATTTATTTTGAAATTGCATGGGTTTGTTCTAAATGGACAGATATATATATTTGACACTTTTATTGATTAAAATAATGAACTTAAACCAAGAATGGAATGCAGGTAATTATCCGTGCTTGGATAACCTTGATCAAACAATATTTTGATGAGATTTTACGCATACATCGTCTTAATGCAATTGTAACTGCTTTCATTGTAGTTTCCAAAGGGCATTAATAGTTTTGCATTTCCAAAACTTTGACATTTGGCATAAAGTTGCATGAAGTCAGATATTCAGTTTGGATCTAGGACGCATAACTCGTCATGTTTTGCCCCTCAGATGACGAGAGCAGCGGTTCTGGCAGCGGCAGCGGCTGCACTGAGATGTGCGTCACTGAATCAGACTCCTTCATCACTGACGCTCCCGTTCAGGAAGCAGAGAAAACAGATGAAACCTCTTCTGCTTCCATCATCCAGCCCAAGCTACTGCTGCTGCTGGTCTTCGCCGCGCTGGCCTTGAAAGAGCACTGGAGATAGTGAGCGCTGAGCTCCACACAGACTGCTTGTGTTTTATATCAGACTGGACCACTGATCTCAGCCGTCTGAAGACTTAGACGCCGTTCTTCCTGATTCAAACATCACCGAGCGGCAGGTTTTGCATGATGGAAGTTCTTCAAAAGGGTCGTAAGCATTACACATCTGATATATGAAAGATGTCAAGTTCTGGTTTTTTTTTGTTTTTTTTTTACATTTCCAGTATAGTAGATTAAAGGAATAGTTCACCTAAAAAATTTAAATTTGCTGAAAATGTGCTCACTCTCGGGCCATCCAAAATGTGAGTTTGTTTCTTCACCAGATTTGGAGAAATGTAGCATTGCATCACTTGTTCACCATTGGATGCTCTGCAGTGAATGGGTGCCGTCAGAATGAGAGTCAAAACAGCTGATAAAAACATCACAATAATCCACACCACTCCAGTCCATCAGTTAACATCTGGAGAAGACAAAAGCTAAAACAAATCCAGCATTAAGATGTTTTTAACTTCAAACTGTTGCTTTTGGCGTTGCTTTTGGCTAAAATACAAGTCCATAATCCATAATAACACTTCCTTCCTTCGACCAAAAAAAGCACATCTACTTTTCTCTCTCACATCAAAATCCAGCCACATATTTGTTTAGAGCTGTTTTGGACTGTTTTGGCTTGTAAACGCTGCTTGGTCTGTGCAGATTTCTCTCCTGATTCAGACCAGAATCAATGGTTTGAAGTTTCTTTTGTCTTCTCGAGATGTGAACTGATGGACTGGAGTGGTGTGGATTATTGTGATGTTTTATCAGCTGTTTGGACTCTCATTCTGACGGCACCCATTCACTGCAGAGCACCCATTGCATTTCTCCAAATCTGATGAATAAACAAACTCCTCTACGTACAGTAGTCAACATATGAAGTGGATGAAAAAGTTCATTAAAGTTGTCCCTTTGGTTTTAGGACAAAGTTTGATCCACTTCAAATGTTGACTAGTGTATATCAGATTGCCTGAGGTTGAGTACATTTTCAGCAAATTTTCATTTTCTACGTGAACTATTCCTTTAAAGTGATTGTTCACCCAAAATTATTTACTCACCCTCGCGCAAATCTGTTCGCTTTTATTTGGAGATTGACAGTTTGTGTAAAAAAAATAATGCATACAGGTTCTTAAAATGTCATATTTTGTGTGTCCACTGAGACCAATAACATCATACAGGGTGAGTAAATAATGGCAGGACTGTGTGAACTATCCCTTTAACTGCAACACATTTATCTTTTATATTTTGAAGATTATTAAGGTCGTCTTATGTATTCTTCTCACACACATTTTGAACATTTTCATGCAGGTTTAGCTTTCATGAACGTGGAAGAGAATATCTAGATTAATTTTAAAAAGATTGTCTGAATAGGATCTGAGAAATTAGGGAAAATAAATCAATCTACATTACAGCATTTTGGTTCTCATGCACATAATGTCATTTTTGCATATAATATTAAAGGGCACCTATTATGCAAAATCCACTTTTACATGGTGTTTGGACATAAATGTGTGTTGAACTGGAAAAATCCACCTGCTCCTCATTTTTTTAATCCCCTTTAAACCGAGTCAGTCTCACTACACTCTATAAAAAATGGTGCTATATAGCACTGAAAGTGGTTCTTTGGCTTGTAGTCATAGGGGAACCACTTTTGGTGCTGTATAGCACCAAATCTTGGTTCTTCAGCAGTTCTTCACTGGTTCTTTGGTATGACTGAGGGTCTATATAGCACCGCTACCATATACAGAACCTGTTAAGCTCCTGTATGGTTCTTCAGTGGTTCTTTGGGGTGATTAAGGTGCTATATAGCACCACTGCCGTACAAAGAACCTGTTACCAAGACCAATATTACATCTTGTAAAAAGGGGCATAATAGGTGCCCTATAACACATTTATGCAACACTAACAGTCTTCATATAATTGATCAAATCTGATTGAACACACTACCATTTAAATGTTTGGGGTCAGTATATTTTTTAAAAAGCAATTAATACTTATATTCAGCAAGGTGGCATTAAATTGATCAAAAGTTACAGTAAAGACATTTTTAATGTTTCAACAAATTTCTATCTCAAATAAATGCTGTTCTTTTAAAGTTTCCTTAAAAATAAAATGTATCAAGGTTTCCACAAAAAAAAATATTGGGCAGCACAACTGTTTTCAACACTGATAATAATCAGAAATGTGTCTAGATCAGTATATCAGAATGATTTCTGAAGGATCATGTGACACTGAAGACTGGAGCAATGATGCTGAAAATTCAGGTTTGATCACTGAAATAAATTACATTTTAACAGATACTCACATAGAAAACAACTTTTTTAACTTGCAATAATATTTCACATTTTTACAGTATTTTTGATCATATAAATGCAGCCTTGGTGAAGCTTAAGAGACATCTTTCAAAAGCATATTACCGACTCCAAACTACTGAATGGCAGTGAAAGCTATTGAAGTGTGATTCACAGTATTCTGTTGTTTCAGATGTTTTTTATTTGTTTTGTTTTTTTGGTGAAATCTTATGCCAGTTTTCATCCCTTCAAGGTGTTTCAGTAGGAGATTCATATTCTGTGCCCCTGTGTATGAGAAATCATTTGCACAGTTAATGTTTAATTTGCACAAGTGCTTATGCAGTTGGTGGGGACATTTTTGTGTTTATGTATGGATGATTGTAAACAATAATACCATTCCATGAAAAGAATTATAGATTTGTGATACTTTAGGTGTATGTATTTAATCATGTTTTCTACCTAAATGACCTGGATGGTAGTGTTTTGAGAAACTACACGTTGGTCATAAATCCCTTATAAAACATCAGCTTCATGAAAGTCCATATTGAATTTGTCAGTGGAGAATTAAGGCTGGCTGATCTATTATGAGTGTTATTTTTATATTTAGAATATTTTAATGTTACTTATTTTCAGCAAGTTTTCCTTTGCAAATCCTTCTATGTTTTTTTTTTTTTTTTGCACTTACCTTTCAGTATTAGTCTTTTATTAATGTGTACACTTATGGTGCAAATATCATATTCTTAATCAGAATTTTTGCAACAAGCAAGATCTTTGCCTTTCTTACCCTTTCTTATAGTTTATTTTTTTTTAAAGCATATGCCTCACAAAATTTTGTTTGATTTTATGCTTAAAGGGGGGGGGGGGGGTCTTATTTTAAAGGCATTTAGATTTTTTGACTGAAAAAAATACAAAAAATTCTGATTAAGAAGGTTTTTTTTTTAGCAGTTACTAATTACATTTTACAGTTCTTAATGAAATAATTTACTGCTTTTTTCCAAGATTTTTTAAAAGAATGTAATGTAATGCACTTTGATATTAAAATGTGCAATGAAGATTTCCATATATATATATATATATATATATATATATATATATATATATATATATATATATATATATATATATATATACACCATGTTTCAATACAGTGAAAACATACTTTGCTACAGGGAAAACAAAGCTGATTTATAGCAGTATTATAGACATATTAATTTAACTATTATCCATAAAGAAATTTAAATCAAATCAGGACACTTTTTTTTTTAATGAAAGAAAAAATAATCATTTAAAAACAAAAAACAGTATAAGGGCTAGATTTTTCAAGCTCTAGTCATTTTAAATTCAATTTTGACTCCAATGGTGTAGTTTTATTGTGAAATGCTCAAGGAAGTATTTACAATTCTCAAAAAATACTGAAGAAATGTCCTGGATATGTTACACAAGCTTCATTTGAATGTCATTCATCAGTTTCATTGTAAAACAGGAAGATATCTCATTGTGTTTCTTTACATTTGTTAACATATCTTGAATAAATTCCTCTTATATTCATAATGTTAGTACATTAAAGGCAGATTTTGGTGTGTAAACATGAATTCATCAAACAAATTTTTATTTTATTTTATTTTTTTTTATGTTCCTATGCTGTTTGTAAAGATTTGTTAGCGGGTGAATCACATTTTCAATCAATTTTGAAAACATGCAGTTTTTGTATTGTGATCCCTGTCTTCCTCTAAAAGCACCATAGAATTAATGTTAAAATCCTCTTACTAAAAAGTTAAAAATCTTTACTAATTTTTTTTATTTTTATTAAATGTTCATTAAATTGAGAATGTGATTTTCAGTCTGTGGTGTGATTTGTTTTACATTGTTCGGGAGTTTATTTACATTTGCAGGAATAATTCACCCAAAAATCTATATTTGGTCATCATTTACTACACCTCTATTGTTTTCTTTGTTCCATGAAACACAAAGCTGTTAAGCAGTGTGTCTGAGCTTTTGCTTTCCGACAGCGTAAAGTCTGAGAACAGACTGAAATTCAAGTTTTTGTTCACTGTTAATCTTCTCTGCCGCAGCTCTCATTGTCGGTTGTGTTTTTCAGTGATCGGTCACATGAATGAGATTTGTGAGCTCAAGCCGACAGGAAGATATTTAACAGCTTTAACGGCAGATTTTAATCTGTTCTTTACATAAAGCATCATATGACTTAAGAAGACTTGAGCACGAGTCATATGAACTACTGTAAGCTTGTATTTGGGGTGAACTGTTCCTTTAAAACTAATGGCACAGACATTTGACCTTTAGCATAGTAAAGGAATAATGTTTTTTAAGGTAAAAATATGAAAATTATGTATACGGTAAACAATTAAACTTTATTAAGCTTATTAAGAACATGATATACACGACAAACAAAAATGAGGTCAAGATTTTTCACAATTTTTTAAATCATTGTTCAAACGTTTGGGGTCACTAAGATTTCCTCTTCAGTGCTCACCGAGGCTGCATATATTTGATCAAATACTGTAAAAATTATTAAATATTATTACAGTTTATAGTAGCTATTTTCTATGTGAATATATTTTAAAATATAATTTATTTCTGTGATCAAAGCTGTATTTTCAGCATCATTGCTCCAGTCTTCAGTGTCACATGATCCTTCAGAAATCATTCTAATATGCTGATTTGTTGCTCAAGAAACATAATGTTGAAAACAGTTTATATTTTTGTGAAAAGGTTGGGTTTTATTATTTTTTTTAGATTTTTTGATGAACAAAGTTGGAAAGAACAGCATTTATTTCAAATACATTTTTTTGTTTACTGTCACTTTTTATAAATTTAATGCATCCTTGCTGAATAAAAATCTTACTAATCCCAAACTTTTGAACTGTAGTGTATATAAATGTGCTTTCTCATTTGCATGTTCAAGTGCTTTTTATACAGTACATTTCATGGCAGCTGATACAATTCAGCAGACTCGTTGAATCATTGCTCCTCTCTAACCATCAAAAGAATTTGTGATTTACTGAATTTTTTCAATCATCTTCATGTGTTTTGCTCTGCATGCACTGGATCTCTTCCAAAAGCATTTCATTTCAGGGCGTGAGGATTTGTTGTGTGTGTGATGTGTGTGGATGTGAATTACGCTTCCTCTGTGTATTTTGTGGTGGTGAACTCTGTGTTCAGGAGAGGCTCAAACTCGCGCCTTTTCCTCTGCTGCACATACAGCACCGACAGGAGCAGCAGCAGCAGCAGACCGAGGAAGATTCCTCCTAGTGTGCTGCCCAGCAGAACCATGGCCGGCCTGGTGTCTGTTTCTGAAACACACACACACACACACACACACACACACACACACACACACACACACACACACACACACACACACACACACACACACACACACATACTGAAAGATCAACTACAGAACATTTAACAATAATAATAATAATGCATTTATTTTATATAGCTCCTTTAAAGTTGCTTTCTCGAGGCGCTTTGCATAAAAGCTTTACACAAAGGCAAACACAACAATATAGAACAATGCACTGTAAATACAAGAGATAAACAGCAAATAGAAAACCAATCAAATAAAAGCAATCCTGAAAAAACAGGGAAGTTTTAAAAATATCTAATGAATTTGCATTCCTAATGTCAGCTGGGAGAGAACTGCACAGTTTTGGGGCTGGGACATTTACATCAGGTAGGCTGTTGATTCAGAGTTCTGCCAAAGTTGTTAAACCAATAGTTCAGCTAAAATGAAAATGTTCATTCATCATCATGTTGTTCCAAACCGTGGAACACAGAATTTGTGGCTATATATGGAAGCCTGTTTTGTTTCCACCTCTGAAGAAAAAAAAATAATAATAATAATCGTACAATTTTTTTTTCTTGCAATTGCAATTTAAACTCATAATTGCGAGATACAGACTAATCATAATCGTGAAAAAAATCATTAATTTCATTTAATTCCAATCATATTTCTCACAATTTCCAGTTTAGCCTACATCTCACTATTGTTTTTTTGTTTGTTTGTTTGTTTTTTGACCGCCATGAAATATAAAAAGTAACGTTAACTGCCTGCAACTTTTTCTCTCACAGTCTTTTTCCCCTCAGAATTACGAGTTTATATCTTACAATTTCGCCGTTTTCCTGCGCCAGTGTGGACGAGAAACTTTTGGAAAATGCTTGAAAACGCATTTTGAAACGAAAACACCGTTTTCAAATGCATCCGGATTAATTTACCTTTATGCACCTCTTTTATACTGTGATGCACCGAAATTTAGGCAATCATTTTGACTCAAGTTTCTTCTGAAATTCCTCACGCTGGTGACGCCTGATGGTCAAAACGGTGCACACGATGAAATCAGGCCAAACAGCTTTTTAAACCCAATGCAAATGTTTCATGGAAAATGCGTTATGGTTTCACAGAGACCATTGCAACGACGAGCCACCGAAATTTAATTTACAATTTTTATTTTATGTTATTTTTATTTATTTTTTTGGCATGCCACTGAAATTTCGAAACGGCTATGACTCAACGAAGCCTCGTTTACTGAAATCACGTGACTTTAGCAAACGCTCCGAAGCACTGCCTCAAAACAAATGATTCTCAAACATTTCGAAGCTGCGAAAATATTCGCTCGAAAATTAATTTCTGAATCGACCGAAACGGTTTTGGGCTTCCCCAAATGACTCATGTAGGTGTCAATTTCAATTTGGTGGATAAGCTGCATCAGGTAACTTAAACATGTCAGCTGTGTGGATGCTAGGACTGCTTGACAATATCTGTTTGGCGTTTATAATTGGTCTTCATTTTGAGCTTCTTCTACTGTTTGCAAACAAAACTTAAGCTGGTTAATCAAAAACTGTTAATTTTATACCGAAATTCAAACAATAAACGTGGTTTTGACGCTCTTAAATAAACAGGAATGAAAATCAGAAGGTGTTGAAAGAAATAACACAATTTACTGCGCACTGAATTTCTAGCGATTATCGTCGATTTGATTGCACAAATACTAAACTAAACTGAGCTAGACAATGACATCTCTGAATTCAATAATTGACTTGAATGAATGAATGAAGCATTTATATAGCGCTTTATTGTGTATTGCTATACACCCAAAGCGCTTTACAATCATATAGGGGTCTCTTCTCAACCACCACCATGGAGACTTGACTTAATGAAATGTATAATGTATCTCTCCATCAGTGTTTCAACCACGGAAAGACGTTGAAACCGCTTGTAAACAATGTAACATTAACGTAAAGTAACATTTACCTCAGAAAAGCTATTCATTGTCAATAACAAAATAGTTAGCTAGAAAAAATTACTCTGGAGAGGACCATTTTGCTAAATGTAGGCCTATGCGCTATATTACATATTCATTATATTTTTATTTAACCTGTTGACTTCATTATTTAATGTTTGAATGAATCTGTCATGAAAGCGTTTTATTGCCATTGTTTATATTTCAACAATGAACTGAGGTAGAAACATAATATCATTAAAACGTTCATAAAACGCTAGCATTAAATTAAATACTGTCTTATGTGCAATTTAATATGAGTTTCTATGCAACTCCATTTTTATTCGAGTGTTGATTAAAAAGTGGTTAATGAATTGATTATTAAATACACTTAATTTTTGTTTTTGGTTAATGAAAACTTTGTTTCAGTAAATAAATAAATAAAATAATTTCGGTTGCATCATTACTTGCATGCAACAACAGTTCAACAGTATGGTGCTTGTTTTTAGTCTTATTTGGAGCTCACTATTGTGTTCTTCAGTCAATGGGTAAGTACAAAATGACAGAGTAATATGTGCATGGACAGCATGTTTGCTACTTGCCTTCAAGTTCAATGGCATAGGAATATCCCAGCTGTTCAGATGCCACGTAGATCTCCTCATTGGTCACAGGTGGGAAAAAGGGGACCATGTTATAATGCCGGTTGTGTCCGATAGGGGCCATCTCATCCGGGAAGCTGGCGTTTTCACGGGAGCGTCTCATCCATTCCTCAAACACTGCATCGGTGAACGTATGAAGCACCTACTCGGCCGTAAGAGAGAACATGTCTTTATCCAGAATCCAGAGCTCATGTACACTGAACGTTGTGATGTTATTGTCATTTAATGTGTCTTGTATGTTACCAGAAAGATTGGGTCGTTGGCGGCGGAGTGGGACAGAGCGCTGGTCCCGTTGAGGAACAGGTGGACCAGGTTGTGCAGATTGGACACAGAGCTGTCCAGCTCTCCGTCTGGCTTGTCGTATCCTTCCAGTGCGTTCCTTCAAGAAAAGGTAGAAGAAAACTTCAGAACTAACTCACAGACATCAGGTCAGTTCTGTAAACCTTGACATATCAAATAATAGTCAGAAAAATCACATTTTTTGAAATGGAACCATGAGCCTTTAAACAAAATATTTTAAATCTTAAAAAAAGTTTGCATATGTTTTTTGTTTTTTTTGAGTATCATATTTGATCCCTCAGTAGTACAGTATGGTAGATTACATAAAATTATCTAAACATTGTCGAAGGCATGCAGTAGATTGTGTGCAGTGGGGATTTTTCAGTAAAGTTTTGATCATGTTGATTATTTAGAGGCCTTAGAAATTTGCGTATATCAGTTATGAAACTTTATGGGGTTAAGTGATTTAGATAATGGTTGGTTTTGTTCTTTCAGGCGAAATTGAGTATATTGTGGTTATATTTATATAAAATGTCTTCTATTGTTGAGATTTTGGTTAATAATTATTTATATCATGGATAGACATAGAATATTTCTACGTAATGGAGTTTGACATTATAAATCACCTCATTTTGTTTAGCACTGAAAAAAGAAAATATGAGACCGACAAGATCTGAGAGTGAGTAAAACATGACTAAATGTTGTTGTTTTTTAGTGTAACTGTTCCTTTAAGGCTGTGGTCGACTGGATTACCTGAAGCTGAAGCTGGAGTTGGTGAAGTACGGTGGACTGTCAAAGTCTCTGAGGTTCAGGCAGCTTCTGACGTCATTCATGGTTGGTAAAGTCACATTAGTGCTCTCCGTGATTCCTCTGCGCAAAGATCCCTCGCTGGTCCCGTTACACAAGGTCACCAGACGATTATATTCATCCAGACTGAAAGAAAAAGATGCACGTCGTTACATAATGTTGCATTAGAGGGTTTAGTAGTATGTGCACTACTTAGGGAGTCAGTGCATTCAAACGATTGTTCTCTACTTCCTTAAAAAACAATTTACAACGACTGGTCACTCTCAAGTCATAAAAAGACTTCATAATGAAGAATAAATGTCAAAAATGATTTTATTGTGTGACAGAAAAACATTCTGTGAACTTTTACTGGAATTGTTGTTGGATGATATTATAATTTTATTTATTTGTTATTTTTGCATGTTGTGTGATTTTTATATTTATATTGTAAGCATTTCGTGCCTTTCTTTATTATATTCATTTATTGTCTACATGCCATTATGTATAATAGGTTATGTATCAGTTCATTAATGTCACAGTGTTGATTAGATCAATGCTCCTGCTATTGTGCAAATTACTAAAACTATTAAAAATCATTTTTACTCATTTAAATAAAGCTGAAATTAAATATAAATATTAGATGAAAAAATAAAAATAAAAATCTTGTTGCATTAAATGTCGCTTTGACCAGGGTTATTATAGTTAGCTAAAACTAAAACCATAAAAAACATGTTCATTATTTGAAATAAATAACTGAAATGAAATCAAATATTTAAAAAATTTAAACTTATTTTATTTCAGCTACTTTGCTAAGCAACATTTCTCTTTTTTTTATTTACCTTGGTGTACTAAAATAACTAAAACTGACAAAAAGTATGAAAATGACACAAAAAACAACAACAAACACAAAGTTACTTGTTAAAATTTTTATATAAAAATAAAATCTAATTTGAAAAAATTAACAAAAACTATAATAGTATCTCATGGATACTAAAATAACAACTAAAATAAATGATACTAAAGTATATATTCATCCTGATAGTTTTGTTATTCGTTAACTGAAACTAAAACGACTAAAATACTTTTCAATCATATTCAATAATACAAATATATTCAGTAATTCAAATATATACTGAAAAAATATTAACATTTCACATATAAATGTTAGATGAAAAAAATTAAATTAAAAAAACTTGTTGCATTGTTGCTTAAATAAAGTTGAAGTACTAAAATTTAAACACAAAAGTACTAAAATTACTAAAGCTTAGAAAATGCAAGGGTCGTTGTTCTGGCCCCTTGTGCATTTTTCTATTCTCTCATTCATTTTCTAGTACTTTTGAAAATGTATGCTACTTTTACTCTGAAAATGATAATATAATCGAAATGTGACGTCGAAGACAGCAGATGAGTAAATATGCAAGTCTGTTGCACACTTTAATACCCTCCAAAAAACTGGTCATTGATGAAACATCTACTATAATATAATGTTTCTTGTGTTTATTTATGTATGTATTTATTTACTTATGTTAAATTTGGATTGATTTCAAATTGAACACAGCGATACAGATATGCTGAACTAACCAGTGAACGTACCTGTCACACACCACTCCCCAGCGGGCAAACCTGGAGCGCGGGCTGATACGGGACGGGTCAGTGGGGTCCCGTCCTCCGAGCAGAGAGTCTGTGCAGACGTCACACTCCGTCCGTCCCGTCGCAAAGTTCCAGTACGGGACGGCGAAGTTCTCATTACCTGTGAGTTTCTACGATGAGAAGAAAGTATCAGTTTCCTCTTTATTAGGAAACATAGATTCAGTCAAGTATTCAGAGGAGAGAGGAAGCTCATGTTTCTCAGAATAAAAATGTAAACTTATTCATTAAGGTATTATAACACTAAAAAAAAACTGCTTCAACTTAAAAACTTATGTGCAGTTGTTTGCGTAAATGTGTAAATGTTGAAGTAATATTAAGTAAAGTGTAATATTTAAGTAAAAATTTCTATTTCCATTTAGTCATTAGCAGAAGCTTTTATCCAAAGTGACTTACAAATGAGGACAATGGAAGCAATCAAAATCAACAAAAGAGCAATGATATGCAAGTGCTATAATGAGACTTGTTATAGCACTTGCATATCATTGCTCTTTTGTTGATTTTCACGTAGCAAGGGATTTTTTAAAATTACATAAATAAAATTAAAACAGATAGAATAGAGAAAGCTTGTGTTAGAGGCCTTTTTAGCTTTTGTTAATTGTATAATAAATAAAAAGAAAACAAATGGATAGAATGCAAAAAGAATAGACAAGCTAGTGTTAGTTTTAGTTTTTTTTTTTTTTTTTAAGAATAGAATTAGAATAGAGAGTGCTACAAATAAAGATGGAAGAGATGTGTTTTTAGTCGATTCTTGAAGATGGTTAAGGACTCATTGGGCAGGTCAATCCACCCGGAGGGAACAAATTTGGTGTAGAAACAATTTTCACTCAGAAAGTGCTAGTAACGCAATGAATTAGTATTTTCTTTCTTTTTCTTGGAAATTAATCTTTGTTTTATTTCTCATGATATTCAGAAAAAGAAAGAAATATTCAAAAAAAAAAAAAAAGTTTTTTTTTTTTTTTTTTTTTTTTTTTTTTTACAGCGATACAATCAAAAAAATAAAAAAGATCAAGTCATTTCAACTCATTTTTAAAAAAAATCTTGTCTAGTGTGTAACTTGAAGCTGGAATTGGTTAAACTATTAAATTTGGTTGAATTAAAGCAATGAAAAAATATATTTTTCTATTACTTTTTACATTTTCAACCGTGTTAATTTGATATGCAGCTTCTTGGTGATCAGCTCTTCACAAATGAAATGAACTGATTATTCCAGTTGTTTGTTGTTGTTATATTTGAGCGTCCCAAGTTGGTTACTATGAAGGGCCAGAAAGTGAACTTATTTAAGGGGCGTGAAAATGTTGCATTATATCCAATTATATTATATTAAAATGTATATTTTTAAAAATCAAATTCACTTATTTTATCAAGATTTCAATACAAGTAAAAATGTTAAAGTCCCCTCTTGAGATAAGGTGAGACAGAACAAATCAAAGATCATCATGGGCCAACTTTAGTCTGCAGGTCCTTTTTTTTTTTCATCTCTGTCCTAATGCTTAGTTTCCTTTAGTTTGGACATTGCTTCAGGAAGTTATTGATGTAGTCAGTCACTATGTGCAACAGCCCAAAACCTCACTGACCTCTTGTCAGATGATTAGATGATGCCTAAAAATTCAGTGTGAAACAGACCAAGAAATGCAGGAATGACCTGTAGTTCTCTCTCCAGACTGAGCAGATGGTATCTGTGCCAGGTGATGAACGCCGGGCCCTTGTGGGAAAAGTCGATGGCTTTAAAAGGACGTCCTGGACCTGCCAGAAAAGAGGGCGTCAGAAGTTAAGGGAAGTAGGAGAAGTAACCACATAATACAACACATATTATAGGACTCTATGAAATCCATTTTATTTTTATCCCAAATTCCATGCTTTCGGTTTTATATGTTTGTGGATTTTGTTTTAATGCCTAACAGTCAAAAAGCATGTCTAATCAATTAAATTCATTAAATGTTAACAATTTAATAATTTATTACAACTTTTACAATAATAGGGCCTGTTTCTGGTTTCTTTTTTTAAAGTTTTAATTAATTGTCCAATTTAACATTTAAATGATTTTTTATTTTTATTTTTTTGTAATCAAAAAGCATGTGTTTAATGAATTGAAATCATAAAACTTATACAATTTAAGGACAAAAGTTTAAAAGAAATACAAAATTTTGTGCCATATGAAATCTGTTTTCTCTTTACCAAATTCCATTTTTCAGTTTTAATTGTTATGGATTTAATGATTTAAATCAATTTTAATAATCAAAAAGCATTTTGTATAAAATATAATAAATACAATATTATGTAAAATATTTATGTATTTATTATGTCAAATTTAATATTCAAAGACACTAGTCCATATTGTGATCTGATTAATTGTATCTCTACTTGATTTATTCCTCCAAAATTTGTGCATTTCGCTTGCATTTTCCTTATTGCCAAAATAATACACTGAAAAAAAAATTGTTACAATCAATTTATTTGAGCTACATTTAAATAAACAAATTTAGGTGACTAACTTTCAACGTGTTTTCATTTAAGTGTAGCTAAAATCAATTGTTTGGAACCAACTACCTTAAAAAAAAAAGTAGTTTAATTTTTTTCAGTGTAGGGCTGTATAATACTGATTTAAAACATTGCCTGTCAATTATTGAGAAAAATGAAATTTAAACCACCGGTCTGAAAGAAGTTATTTTTCATGTTTAATGCAGCAGAGCAGCTAATGGAGCAGTGAAAGTGCTGCGTTCACAGCAGCTCCTCACCTAGCAATGTGTCCCGCACAGAGTAATAATGCTGCCAGACGAAGAAGTCGTAGATGGAGATGTTGTTGAACTGCGGCTCGGTGCCGTTGGGTCCCAGCAGGCCCAGCCAGTGCTGTGTGGCGATGACGTATTCGGGGTGGACGGTGGTTTTAGCCAGATCCAGAACGTCCAGGAACTCCTGCAGCTCACCGGGGCTCAGAGAGTGAATGTCCTTCCTCACAACGGCAGCTCTGCGCTGGTCACAGTTCGGCCCCGTCCAGCCGAATTTACACTCGCCGCAGTTATAACCAGCAAAGTTACCTGTTCAAAAGACAATACGTTAATACACATTAAATCTAGTTTTAGAGATTTGCGGTTGCTAAAGTGTCCCTATGATATTCTCATCAAAAAGAAAAGGGATATTTACAATGCAAAATTTGGAACGTACTTAAAAATAAATAAATAAATAAATAAAAATAAGTATTTAAAAAGTAGTAATACAATTAATTTATATTAAATACAGCACAATTTAATATAAATAGTAATAGTAATATGTATATATATATATATATATATATACTGTGTGTGTGTATGTGTATATATAATTAGAACTAAAGATTTGAATATATATGTAATGCTAATATTAATTATTATTATTAAATTCTATATATATTTTTAAATTTAATTTTATATATAAGTGCTATGTGTTGAATATATATGTATAATTTAAGAAAAAGATTATAAGTTTGAATATTATATAATATAATACTAATATTAATTATGTATGCTAATACTAATTATACATTCATTTCTATAAATTACACACTGAAGATAATTAGAATGTAGATTTTTACAAAAAAATGTGTGTGCGTGTATATACAATATATATGTGTATATATATCATGTATTTTTAATATGTATTAAAATTAATGTATATAAATGTAAACTTCATATTTAGTTATACTATATTACACACACATGTACGTGTGTATGTGTATATATTTATATATATATATATATATATAATATTAGTATAGTATAACTTTATTCCTGTTTTTCCACTAAAATGAATGCTATACTTATGATATACATTATAATATATATTTCAGTTGGATATCAGGTATATCGTGCAGAATAACCTGGTTAAGTATGCAAACAGCCATCATTTCTACAATTTATCAGAAAGTCAAAATAATAATATTTTCTGCATACCAAAGCATCGACAGGTCCGATTGAAAAACTTAGTTGGCCATCTCTCCCGGTCGTCCACGTTTCTTAACCTGTACGGTCCTCCCCAGGGTTTGGAGTCCACATGGACGTCGCTGCAGTTTCCCCGGCCGGACAGAATCCCGCAGATGTTGTTCGGATCCGATCCCAGCGCGGGGCAGCACTCTTTAGACACGATGGCCTCCACGGTGCAGCAGACTCGGGGAAACTGAGCCTCGGTCAGGTAAATCCATCCCAGACTGTAAATCACAGCCAACACTATCGATCTCCTCATATCTGGAGGATCTTATTCAGTCTGCTTTCAGTTTCTCAGTTTCGCAGCACGCTACTAATCACAAGTAAATGTGTTTTTAATGATTACATGCGGTTCTGAGCGTATCGGTAACGGCTGACGGTCTATAATAGCTTGCGTCCACACATTACATGCATATTCACAGAGCTCAAGCCCATCGGTGCTTTATATGCTCTGGCCAAGTGGAACATGGGAGGATTATTGCGGCCGTCCCATGCTAGTCACCTGACACAGAGAAACTATTTCTTGCACTAATGCTGCTCAAAAGCCCTGAGGAAACGTTTCTCAATGGATTCAACTCTTCTAGAGCAGATAAAACAAGTTCATGTTATCACAGTCCTGGGTATGAGCCAAATGTATGTTTCCTTCTGATACACTGATGTTTTAGACTAATATCAAAGGATGATTTCTGAGAAATATTCTTATGGGTAAATCATATGATTCAGTCCAGCCAGGAATAAAAGCAACTGATGCAGACAAAGTGACTCCAAAAAGTATTTGGACAGTAATATCTCATTTAGTGTATTAATGTGTTATTATAGTATTATTTATGTACCACCTTTATTTTTATTTATTTTTTTGTTATGTGCTGTTATTTGTTAATATTCCTGTTTAGTGTTATTTTTAGTATTTAAATCCCCAAAATATGGATAATTGAATCTCATTTAATGTATGACAGTGTTAATATTAATATTTAATTTTTTTTATATTTTTCATTATAATTTAAGGTTAAATAAAATTTAATTGTGTGTATGTGTGTGTGTTTGTGTATACACACACACACCCACAATATATATATATATATTTAATATTATTTATGTACTATTACACTATTTGAGTTAGCTTTTTTATGTATATTTTCTTAGTTTTTAAATTTAGTTTAAGTTTTTGGTAATGTTGCTTTTATTTATTTATTATATTTCTAGTTAGCTTTATTTTTTACATTTAACTAATTAAATGTATGACAGTGTTTTTTAGTATTAATTATATACTGTTGTAGTATTTTTTTAATGTTTGAGTTACCTTTTTAGTTTTTGTATTTTCTGGTTTTATTAAAATTTTAAAATTTTTAATTTGAATTTTAATCCCCCCAAATTGATTTGTAGTAAATGAATGTAGTGGGTTTTGAGCGTGTGTGAAGTATTTGAATTCCTCAGGGTCTTTGCAGCCGCCCGGCGGGTCGTTCTTGTGACTAACCGGGTCACTGACCAAAGCCTTTCTCAATCCTCAGACTGAGACTGTGTAAGATTTGCAGCTCAGCAGCATTTGGACTACAAATAAGGATAATCAGTCTTCATTTTCAGACTTTTATTACAGCAAATCTAAAAGTGTTGCACCTTGTTTTCTCTTTTCTTTCTTAATTGTTTCAGTCATAAAACATGCAGAAACGATCACCAGAAGAAAGACTGATTGATAGTCCTGCATCGGTCATGCATTTAACTGCAGGCTAAAACATGCTTTGTACATTGATGACAGGAACAGAAGACCTGTAGGCCATCATATGTTTCTGTGCACTATTTTTGCTATAGTGTCCTTTGTCTCCTGAGCGTTCCACTGCAATCACACGCGTCTCATGATGAGCCAATAAAGGAACAAAGACTTAACTAACGTAATCTTTTACTGAACATTATTTCTTTGAACATTGCTCTTTCTTTAAATAAATTCAAAGTTTCCATTTTATTGAATTGTTGTGCAGCTGTTGATCATATTTATCTGCCATTTGAAATATAATTATATTAACTAAGATCATTTGCTGATGAACAGTTTTCTTAATGAGGGTTTAGTGTGAAGAACATCACAATATGAACACATGGTGGCGATGCAGAGCTGTTTTACTCTAACAGGAGGAAAAAGAGGAAACCTTCTTTGAATTTCCCTCATTATTTCAGTATCAAATGATTGTCCTACCACTTCTGATCTTCCTCATAGCGTTGAATGAGAAATAAAGTCGTGGATATAAGCTGGCGATTTAGGGAAACTAGAGAGGTTTGCAGATTTCCAAGAGAATGCCATTATGGAAGTTAACTGGTAAACTGGGGCTAGTTGTCACAAGATCTCAGTAACTAGCATCTTTTCAGTCATGCTTGTTTTCTCTAGCAGTGGTTTTGTATGTTGTTTCTGTCATCCAAACCAAATTAGAATGAAGTTTTGTGAATGCAATAAATGCAATAAAATCAGTCACCGTATGATGAAGGCAGATTTGAACTGTGTACTCAGGAACGCGTATTTGACATAAATATTAGATTGGGGCAAGTTGTCACATGTTGTAGTAGCCTAATATATAAGAAAAGATATTTTGTATATAGAAGAACATTGGACCTTTTTGACTTCAATAATATGGACAAAAAAAAAACATTTTTCCTATTATCTTTTGTGTTTCGCAGAACAAAGAGTATCACACAACGACATGAGTAAAAAAATGACAGAATGATAATTTTCCTGTTTTTCTCTTTATGTTGTCTTTATAGAACATCACAACCAAAACTGTTTAAAAATAATAATAATAATAATAATAAACCTAAAAAATTATAAATGCAAGGTTATACATACAATTAAAAAAAAATTCTTTTCTTTTTTTTTAATTAAAATTACTGTATTTTTTGAAGAAAAAAATATTGAATTATGAATGAAATTTTATTTCTTATTTGAAATCTGCACCAAAATAATATTTTCTTGCATTCATTCAATTTAATTTTTTTTGTCTTTTTTTAAATTGTTATTTGGTAGAGCACATCCAAAATTCTCACCAAAATATTATTTATTTATTTATTTTGGTAGAGCACATCCAACATTTGAAATCTGCACCAAATTAATATTTGATTTATTTGTTTATTTTTGTTTGTTTAATGTAGTTTTTGTTTGTTTTTTGGTAGAGCACAACCAGCATTTGAAATCTGCACCAAAATAAAATTTTATTTATTTAGCTAGTTAGTTAGTTTGTTTGTTTAATGTAGCTTTTTTTTTTTTTTTTTGGTAGAGCTTATCCAGTATTTGAAATATGCACCAAAATAATATTTTATTTATTTATTTATTTTGTTTGTTTGTTTAATGTAGTTTTTTGTTTGTTTGTTTGTTTTCTGGTAGAGCTCATCCAGCATTTGAAACCTGCACCAAAATAATATTTTAATTAATTTATTTATTTTGTTTGTTTGTTTAATGTAGTTTTTTTTTTTTGGTAGAGCTCATCCAGCATTTGAAACATGCACCAAAATAATATTTAATTTAATTTATTTTATTTGTTTGTTTGTTTAATGTAGTTTTTTTTTTGTTTTGTTTTTTTTTTTTGTTTTTTTTGGTGGAGCTCATCCAGCATTTGAAATAAGCACCAAAATAATATTTTTCTAACTGCAGAAAAGTGAAACAAGCACAAAGAAACACTGATAGAATTACTAATTCACTATTCACTACAAAAACTGCATCCTTCTACTGTCTAAATAAAAACTAAATATCTTTAGTTTTTATCTTTAAAGTATTCCTGGTAAAGCACACAAATGGGTTTTGCCATTATTTCTCTCTCTTTGTGTTACAGTATTTGTGTTTTGACTAGAATATGGCCTGCTAATGCTCAACCTAAATGGGACTCATTTAAGTTGTATTAATTCCTCAGCGGCTAATTGCAGTAGCGTGGAGTACGCTTGCCGGTTTTTCCATCATTTTGTCCATGGACAATGTAGTCTGACCCGGTAAAGAGCACTTCGCTGAAGCCTTGCTGAAAATGCTATTGTTTTAGGGATGAATAAAATAGTTAGCGCTGAGGACGGCGTTTATCCTTTGAAGTGGCGACAATGAGAAATTCTCGATTAATAGCATTTCAAAGGGACGTCCAGATGAAGGTGATGCTTAATTCTGTGTAACAAGCAACAGGCGTATTATTATTATTATTATGTTGATGGAAAAATGCATCAGTTCTGCTAATGGCTATTAGAGCAGGCCCCGTACGGCACACGTTTTAGGGAACCTAATGTGTCGATTCAGAGAAAGGTTGCCTTTTCAGATTGTAATTGAGAGCACTTCAGTTTCATTTCAAAAGCACGAGGCTTTATAGAAGAAAATGCGAAATGTTTTCAAATGAAGCATGGATTGGTCTGCCCATTTGACTAGCATTATGACACATTTCCCATTGCGTCTCAGACAGTTCAGCTAATGGCTCGCTCACATCTGCAGCGCTCATTGTTGTGTATGTGGTGATAAACACTGAACACGTCACTGAAGGGTTACCTAGGTTTTGGCACTCAGGTTTGCCTCTGAAGGGCTTTGCAATTAAAAACACAAAGATGACAGCTAGATACACTGTTGCTGAAACAGGCTGGACTTGATTCGGACAGTCTGGCTTTAAATTTGGCTATTGAATTTTTTAAGACAATGTAAAATTGAATTTATATGATGTCTGTTTTAAAAGCACATGCATAGCATTTATACTACCAACAGAGCTCCAATACTGTAATATATTTGCACAGTTATCCTACCATGTTGATTAAAAAAAATAATAATTACCACAAGCTTCCATTTTGTAAGGCTCAGCATAAACTTTTGAAGGAGTCATGAACTGCTTTTGTTTTTTATGTTGTACTGTACAGATTTTTACTTCCAAAAACAGAATTTAGAAGTTATAGGCTGTTTTCCGTCCTGTTTTTAACCCCCTCATCAGAACGCTCTGTTTGAATGGGCGTGGAGGATTGTAGACTCTGAAGTAAACGCCCACTGCTATGATTGGCTAACAGTAGTGTATGTTTGACAGCCTACGTCCTTCACAGATGGACGCTGCTGTTTTAGGTTAAAAATGCATAAATACTCTGTGCATATCAAGTGGTCTGTAATAACAGACAAGGCAATAGTGATCACAGTTACATCGAATTGTGCTTTGTTTGTAAACAAATCTGTGGTAAAAAAACAAAATGTAGTGAACAAAGGACTGAGTCCATACTGACAAGGTCTGGCACTTCATTAAAAATAAATTTCATCAAATTAAGTTTATTGTTTGGTTTCTGTGTAGACCAGCGTTAGCCTCTCCCGTTATTTACACTACCTGTGCGAATCGGAGGGTGGGGCTAAACAGGTAGCGACGTAGAATCGGTGGGCGGGGATAAACAGGCAGTGATGTAGAATCGATGGGCGGAGCTAAACAGGCAGTGATGTTGAATCGATGGGCGGAGCTAAACAGGCAGTGATGTAGAATCGATGGGCGGAGCTAAACAGGCAGTGATGTTGAATCGGTGGGTGGGATTAAATAAGCAGCAATGTAGAAGCAGGCATTGATGATCTTCTGCGGAGGTGGTGCTTATCCACACTATTACATCATAAAGTGGCACATTTCAGAACCTGGTGTTTTGGCAGATTGGCTTCAATATAAGCTGTTTTTCAATGAGAAGGTTTTGAGCTCTGAAACTTAATGAAAATTAAAATGTCCTCTTATACAGTATATTTCCTGTAAAACCATCATAAAATTTTTAAAACATCTTAAACTTTATATATATATATATATATATATATATATATATATATATATATATATATACAGGTGCATCTCAAAAAATTTGAATATCATGAAAAAGTTTATTTTTTTGTTTTAATTTTGATGATTAGTGCTTACAGCACATGAAAGTCAAAAATCCAGTATCTCAAAATATTAGAATATTTACATTTGAGTTTGAATAAATGACCATCCCTACAGTATAAATTCCGGGCATCTCTTGTTCTTTGAAGCCACAATAATGGTGAAGACTGCTGACTTGGCAATGATCCAGAAGACAATCATTGACGCCCTCCACAAAGAGGGTAAGTCACAGAAGGTCATTACTGAAAGGTGTGACTGTTCACAGAGTGCTGTATCAAAGCATATTAAATGCAAAGTTGACTGGAAGGAAGAAATTGTGTAGAAAAAGGTGCACAAGCAACAGGGATGACTGCAAGCTTGAGAATACTGTCAAGCAAAGCTGATTCAAACACTTGGGAGAGCTTCACAAGGAGAGAACTGAAGCTGGAGTCAGTGGATCAAGAGTCACCACGCTCAGACGTCTTCAGGAAAAGGGCTACCAAGCCACTTCTGAAGCAGAGACAACGTCAGAAGCGTCTTACCTGGGCTGTGGAGAAAAAGAACTGGACTGTTGCTCAGTGGTCCAAAGTCCTCTTTTCAGATGAAAGTAAATTTTGCATTTCATTTGGAAATCAAGGTCCCAGAGTCTGGAGGAAGAGTGGAGAGGCACAGAATCCATGTTGCTTGAAGTCCAGTGTGAAGTTTCTGAAGTCAGTGATGATTTGGGTGCCGTGACGTCTGCTGGTGTTGGTCCATTGTGTTTTATCAAGTCCAAAGTCAATGCGCCCCGGAGATTTTGGAGCACTTTATGCTTCCATCTGCTGACAAGCTTTATGGAGATGCTGATTTCATTTTCCAGCAGGACTTAAGCACCTGCCCACACTGCCAAAAAATACTTCCAAACTTGAACTTGAACATTTCTGTTTTGCAAATCCTTTTTTTGATTGATCTTAGGGAATATTCTAATATTTTGAGATACTGGATTTTTGACAAATTATTTGATTTATTATTTATTTACATCATTATTATTATTATTATTATTACTAGTTTTGTTATTTTTTATATTGTTTATTTTTTATTTTAAGTTTTACTTTTGATTTATTTATATATATATATATATATATATATATATATATATATATATATATATATATATATATATATATATACTTTTTAATTAAATATAAAGTTTATTAGACTAACTGTTGTTTGATCCCATTCTTTTCAGATAATTAGTCAACAAATCCTCTGTAAAAACTGCAGAAAGTGGTCAAAGGCACACAGGTACGTTTTTAATAATCTTTTGATTGTTAGTGTATTAAAGTGAAACATTCGACATTAAAGCATTAATGCATATATGCTACAAATTTGCATACATTAAGTTTTGTTTATCTGAACATTTGGCAGACCTATCAAATTATGTGTAAAGAAAGATCATGATTAATATTGGAAGTTTATTTCTCACTGGAAATGGAAGGTCAAGTGCATTGTGGGATACATTATTGTGTACAGTGCACTTTTATGTAAATAGAGAGCAGTAGGTCATTTATTTATACAGAAATGATCATACTGTGCACAGTGTGCATACCGAGTGCTACAGAAACGGTAAGAGTATGCTGTTCTCAACACACTAGAAGAACTGATAATTTAGGAGGAATTTAGGTATGTCCTCCACACAATTACAGCCTCTAGAGGGCAGCAAAACTCTCTTACACATTTCATTTAGGTTTGACACTTGGTGGCCCAAATCTAATCATTTTTCTGTGAGGATAGTCAACTTCTTTCGGATATATGGGTACTTGCATGTTATTTATTTGAACACTATATGCCATTTATAAACATTGGACACAGTGTGGTGAACGAGCAGAAATTCATAGTGGTGTATATATATATTTTTTTTTAGTTTGAATTTTGAACAATTTATTCATATTAATATTTATTTTATTTGCTGTATAATATACTATTTATTTATTATTGTAATTATTATTAATGTATTTATTTATTGCTATTTTAAAGGCTGAATTAAATACAATTTATTAATATTATTTATATATATATATATATATATATATATATATATATATTTCATTTTATTAGAATAATTTTCATATGAGTAAAACATACTGTTTGTTTATTTATTTTTCTAGCTATTTTCTTCGTCTTCTATCTATCTATCTATCTATCTATCTATCTATATATATATATATATATATATGTATATATATATATATATATACACACACACACACATATATATATATATATATATATATAATTTTGTTTTTGTGTTTATTTATATTTTAAATGCTAAAGTAAATACAAAAGGAACAAGCTCCTTAAATTTGGCATAGACATTTGCTCATAAAATTGCTTCAACGATTATGTGCTCTTAAAGCGCGCGTGCAAGCAAGACGTTTGGGCCTTTACAGCAGCGAATTACACACTCACACATTTCAGGATACAGCGTCCGGCTGTATGTTTCCCTGAAAAGTAAATGCAAAATCAGCAGCACTCAAATCACATTTCTTGGACATGGAAGGGGGCGATTCCTGACTGTGTAGCTTAACTGAACCTTTTACGATGGCTCCAAGAAATCCACACACTATTCGCTCGCCTTGCTCCATGGTGACACCCACATCTCTGGCAGCTTAGCGATTTACATTTTAGCATAATGCCAGCCATAGAGGAGGCACAAGGCAAGGGCGATAAGTTACAAAGTGCTCCGGGGGTAAACCTTGTAAGAGAGGTTTTGGAGCTATTTACAGTGCTTCAGAAATCCTTCAAAGATGCGCCAATTGGGGAGGAGATTGTTCGCAGCGGTGCATGCTTCGCACACAAAACGCAACACAATACGCGAGAAGCGCAACATGACCAGATGGCACTAATTCGAATATCCTCATTTTATCGCATGCTTTGGGAAAAAAAAAATGCGGTCGGGGCAAGTCAGAAAATAAAAAGGAAATATAACGTTTCAGTTTTAGCAAAATACAATTAGGACCTTTGTCGCCAGTCAAAAGCCAAAAGCAAAAGTACGCCGGATGAAAGGCGTGCGAGAAAGAAAACGAGAAAAGGGCTTAAATGATTTCTAAGATGCAATTTAATTTTCAATATGGGACTATTAAATTTTTGAGGCACATCCACTGTCGAGATATGTTTTCGATTGTGCAATTTCACATAACAGAATGCGGCTGAAATGCAAAAATCTCAACAATGGAGGTGGGAAAAGCAATGGCTTTTTCTTCTCTTATCGAAATTGCTTTCTGTAGAGTTGTTCCATTTGAAATGCATTTAATTGCAAATAAAAAAGGAGTGGAGAGAAAGCCGTGCGCCTCCTAAGCCTTTCTCATCTGTTTGGACGCAGGGAGAGAGAGTATTCAAACGTGGAGCGGCCCAGACAATAAGAAGAAGCGGGCGTGCTCTGAATAGCCCAATCTCTCGGCCTCGCCGTCCCACGCAGGCCAATCCGCTGGCGTCCCTCGGCCGGAAAACAGGGGCGGACCTCCCGCCGAAACAGAGAAAGCGCTCAGAATAGTAGGTGTTTTCCTGCAGAAAGTTTGCAGAACTCTCACTTTGCTTTATGTAGCATTGCTCAGACGATGCATGGAGGTATTGAGTTTGCTTTCAGATGCTTCCACCAGAATGAGATGATTGTTGACACGCAGTATAGAGAAAAATAAATTAACAGTAGACCTATATTTATGGACTTTTTCACTAAATGACACATTATAATAAATAACACGTTCATTTGAAATAACAATATTTTGAGAAAGAGTAAGGAGCAATGCTACAAAAATAAATGAAAATTAATACAAATAAATAAATAAATACTACTGGAATTATATAGTGTAAAATGTCCTAATCATTGTAAAAAAAACATCCATTAATTCAGAATAACAATATTTCAAGGAAGAATAAATAAAATAATATTAATAATAAATACATCTAAGCTACAAGAAGACTGATATATTTTTGGTAGCACTTTATTTTAAGGTGTCCTTGTTACACGTTACATGTACTTACTATTATAAGAACAATTAATTATGCATAATTACATGCAATTAACCCTAAACCAAACCCTGATCCTAACCCCAACCATATAGTTGATTAATATTACTCCGTACTTAAATGTATAATTACAGTGTAAAAAAGGACACCTTAAAATAAAGTTTAAACAATCATTTTAATGAGTACAATATTATGTACATTATTTATTAATATTTACTTGATTTTCTATTTTACAGGCTGAAGCAGTTACAGAAGGAACAAGCTCCTTAAATGTGGCATAGACAAACAATAGATAAATGAATGAATTAAAAATAAATACAGCTAAGCTACAAGATGCCATTTCATTTCATTTTTTGTAGCTTTACTAAAAGATTGCATGGAAGTATCAACTTTTTTCCCCCACATTTTTCTCTTTAGGAAATGCACCAAAATTAGGCAAGTGTTGACAAAGAGTGAAGAGAAATATTTTTTAACAATGTATTTATTGACTACTAACAATTTACATATATACATAAAACAAAAATCCATTAATTCGGAATGACAATGTTTCAAGAGAAATATAAATAAATACTCAAATAAAATACCATATCAAAATACATCTGGCGTTACAAAGTGTAAAAAGTCCACATCAATGAAATCCAAACAGAGCAACACAATTAACGACTGTCTGTGTTCATCTCTGACTTCATACTGTGTCTTTCTCTCAGGAGAAACATCTGAGGAGCAGGTGACATCCTCAGCGAGAAACAACTGATTGTGTGTTTTCATTTTCAGGATGCTCTTGGCCTTCTCCCGGAGGATTGTGGGAAATTTGCCGACGATCCCGAGAAGCGAGCCAAGTGAGACCCTTCAAACTTTCTTTGCGATTCCAGAATTCTATTTTCCCTCCAAACAAAGATTTATACATATTTATACGAGCCGATCGACGGGAAGGTGGTCCGGAGGAGGGGAGGAGAAGCGGCGGAACTGCAGAGGTAAACTTTATGTAAATGCCATAAAGTAATAGACTTGTAGTGCAAATCACACCATTTTATCTTTAATTTTGCCGAGCCGCCCCTTCCCAGCATCCTCTCGGCATCTCTACGGCACGTCCCATCTCTCCCTCCCCCAAAGTCCTCTTTCCGTGGGCTTAAAGGTGCATCGGAGATATGCATTTAAGCATATTCAGAACACGGGGCGTGAAATTAAATGTGTGACAGAGTGGGAAAAATATACAGGCGCGGGAGATGCCTTAAAAATAGTCATTTATGCAGATGGAAAAGGAGGGGAGTTGAAAATCATTTGCGACAGGATGACCCTCTCCGCAAGCTGTCTACCTCTCACTGTTCTCGGCCCTAATCTCTCGCTGTATCTTCATTTTTCATTGAACTCGCCAGTTTGTTGCTAAGCAGCCTTGTAGATAAGGCAAAGTGCTAAAAGGAGACAACTGAAGGTGCTCAGTGGGTCCGTTTCTATTGCACTTTCACCCAAGGCAATGGGCAGAATTTAACGGATTCCTTCCAACATATGTTTTTGCCAGATAAGTAAACAGTGTGTGTCGGCAAGGAAGAAAAAAAAGCATTTGCAATTTAATGACATTACAGCTCCCAGCTTAGCCCTTCCGTGCTGCCAGGCGCCGAGCGGAGAAAAGGAAAGAGCGGAAGAATGGAACCGGGTGTCATCTGCGTGTGTGTGTGTGTGTGTGTGCGCGTGTGTTTTTCCTCTCTTTCCCGTCTCTCCTCTCTTCATTCTTGTCGCTGCTTCATTCTCTTCCGCAGACTTTCCTCAAGTTTGCGACGGAAGCTTTTTTTAGTCGAGCGCTCGAAAACATTGACGGGGCTGTGATGAAAATTCCAAATTTGAGTTCTGGATCCGGATCTGGAATTTGGACTGGACTGAATTGGCCACGCCCCACGGGATGCCGAAGCGGATCTCCCAAAAAAATGAAGGAAAATCATTATCAAACAATATGGGCAAGAAGTAGAGTAGATCTACTTAGGTGTTTATCCATTTTAATTGCATTTGGTGTCAATTAGAGCAATAAAAGTTCCTTCATTTAATGTCATGTCATTTAAATCAGAATCTCCTTATTAACCAAGTATCATAGTATAAAAATTATATAACTATAGTATTGATTAACTTATAATGTATTAAACATAATTATAATACTACTTAATACGTTAGAATTATTCACTTTAATACAATTATTAAATATAAAATTTTAATCTCTAGGGGCATTATAAAAGTTATTAATTTAATTCACTGAAAATATTATATATATATATATATATATATATATATATATATATATATATAAATCAGAATCTATTTCTATTTATTAGCCCAAGTTTGTAAGCATACCAAGAATTTCATTATTATAATATATTAAATGCACTATACTTATAATATTATATAATTACAAAATATATTAATATTGTAATTATGTAATTGGAACTATAAAACTTTAGTATAGTCTGTGTGTGTATGTATGTATGTATGTATGTATTTATATATATGATTATGTTTATGTTATGTTTGCTCAATTCAAATTGGAATTTTAAAGACGTTCTGATTTGATTCCGACCGGTGCGCGACCCAGTTGACGTTCGGTCTGCCGCTCATTTCCCTCATTTCCGCTCGATTTTTCCGGCTAGGTAAGTGGAGCTCAGTGAGACACTGGGCCTTAATTCCAGAAAAACAGCCCTTGGGGAATTCTGGAGGGCCACATAATCTCAGCGTCTCCATTTCAGGCAGGCAACACAAGCATGGCCCGTCAGACCGTGGGTGAAGCCCCCTGCCCCCATCTCGCTTTCTCCCCCGGTGTCTTGACAGCGACTTATTATGGCAGGCTAATTGTGCAGGAAAGCAGATTATGGAAGTGTTAGGATGTAACTCCTTGACCGTGTGCTAATGTGATGTCAAGCTTTTTTCTTTTTTCGAGGGGGAAGCACTGCCAGCTACATGCCAGGGCACTCTTTGGCACCGCCTGTAATCTGCCTTTGGTATTAACTCAGCAAACCGGCTTGTTGGAGTGCGGATCCCTCACTAATTATTGCTACAAGAAAGACTTATATTGGTGGCGTTGATCTTTCATTAAGCGTGCTATATGGAAAGGCATTGGCAGGCATCACCCCCCCTTCCTTAAAGGATACACGGTCGCCCTCGGGGCACGAGGATTGCTAAAGCATCTTACAGAGGAGGAAGGGGGCAGAAAATTTGGGTCAGGCGTGTTTGCCAAAAACAAGAATTTCAGGTCCTGCTTTAAAGGAGATACTTCGCTCTCCGCCTTTATTCTGCATGCAAACATCAGCTCTCACATACATGATGCATTGTGATTTTTAATTCTGTGCATCGCTTTAGGATAGAAAAATGGCAACTGAGATCTCTTTAATGTCTCTTTTTTTCTTCTAATTTTAGAAGCTTCTGAGACAAAGTTGAGACCTAAAAGATTGAATCACATAAATTCGTTTTAATCTGTGAATTTTTAATTTTTTTTCCTTTTTCTTTTTAATTTTGTGTAACGCCTTTGAACTTCACGAAATTAAAGGGAGAGCAAATGGAAAGTTTGCAATATATAGAGGGACAATATATAATAACTATGCAATATAGATTTGCATTTATGCATTTAGCAGATGTTTTTATCCAAAGCGACTTACAAAGGAGGAACGTAGGCTTCATCCTGGGTATTATTACAAAAAAGATCAGTAATGCATGTCTAATCTAGAGTTTCATCTAAGATCTCACTAATGTCTCAAATTGTGCAATCAAAAGTCAGAGACCTCAATATGAACTCAAGCATTTCTCATCAAATCTGATGATATTCACTTAATTTTGGTTGTATACCCTACATGACAACTATTTACTTTTTTTTTTTTACTTTTTTTTCTCTTTAAGAAATTTTAGAAACAGCTAATAAGTGAATTAATTAATTAAATTTAATTAAGTAATAAATTATATTAAATATAATTATTAAATATAAGTGTTATTTTGTATATAATATTTATTTAATATATTTTATATAATGTTCTATATGGAGCATTATCTAAAAGTTCATTAATTTAATGTAATGAATTTATCATTTAATTGAAAATTAGAATCTATTAGTCAAGTGCATACAGAGAATGTTACTTTATATTTAATATAATTATTATATAATTTTAATATATATATATATATATAATGATATACTATTATAATGTATGTTTTAATATTATAATTATATAATCATTCATTATTAAATATAATAATTCTATACATTTATACATGTTTCTATATGGGGAATTTCTTGCATTGTTTATGTGCAATGAAATGTCTGAGTAATTCAAACTCAAACTGGATGACAACTATAGACTCCTTTTTTGCATCTGAGGCAAAGTTGAAACTTCAAAGACACAGCGTTGAATCTCCAAAGGTATGAAAAAGCAATCGATTCACCTGTCATTGCACACATCAGATCGTTTAATTAAATGTAGGTATTTCAGCACAGCTACTCTTCAAAACTGAATACAAATTCGCCTACTTTTACTATGTATAAATAGCATGATTTTGACAAAGCGTTTGTATCCAGGCACTTTAGCATATCCGAGGTCGTGTTAATAAAGCTCTCTTGCAGGCAGCCGCTTCTCTTGCGTTTGCTTTAGCTCTACCTGAGCCCACCGGCCTGTCACCTCTGATTGTAAATCAAATTACCGAGATGCACAAATTCAATACCTAAACATGAGTGTTTGAACATTTATTTATCTTGCATCAAACTGCATTTGTTAAACTAATATCAGCAGAAGTGTTGAGAAGTGCAGAGTGACACCGGAACGCAATGAGTCTGACATTAATGGCCTAATGACTCGCATTTACACGCTGTCCTACATACATAAATGCACGTCTTGTTATTGCACGATGCTGCCGATGATATTTTGGTGCACATTTCACCCTAATGATCCAGTTTAAGTCAGAATGCGTCTCTTTTTGAATGCATCGCTGGCGTATCGACAATGAGCGAGAGCTAGAAAGGTCTGAGGGTTATTCGTTTCAAACACGCTCGTGGGTTAGAAAAGAGTTCATGAAGATGAGTACAAACAACGGCATTCTCGTGTGTGACTGGAAAACTTTCTGGAAAAGTTTGCACTGTTGACACATTGATGAGTGATGTGACAAGAAGAGAAAGTGTGTGTGTGTGGGGGGGGGGGGGGGGGGGGGGATAAGTTTTGCAATTCATGAGCGTTTCATGAAATCCAGTATCTTTTCATTGTGTGTGCATTGTGAAAAACACAGAAAAGCATTTTGATTTGGGGTCTTTTTTAATGTATTCTAGAAGATTCAAATTAGTGATCATCAAATCTTCATAAATAACATGCAGATTTTTTTATAATGCATTGAATTATGTATTTGTAATCATTGTTTTCTGGCATGAAATGATACGTGTATATTTTGTTGTGATTCCCACTATGGACGTCATTCTGTAAGAAGGAGCGTTCGAAATAGATTAAGTGTGTTATTAGAGTCGCTGTTTGTTCCAGTTATGCACAAACAGGGGTTTGATAATGTGCTTTTGGTTGCTGTAGCAAATTGCATATTGAAAAATTACATTTATTTGAGTGTTTAGATATTGTTATGGTTGTTGTTTTGTCAAATAACATATTGAGCACTCAGTTGTAGTGCTCTGCAGTATTAAAAAAAACCTTGTGATTGAATTTCTCTGTCATAAAATATAATTAATATGATTCAGGGGTGAATTAGTATGATTTGAGTGCAAGCACTGGGCTATATAGTAATATTACTGAGTCAGCTAAAGAAAAAATGAAATATTTGACTGGATGCAGCACCTTTGACATTAACAGCAAAAGCTATTGGACGTGTTTTTGCCTCTTTAAATGTTTTAAGCTTGTTTACCTAAATTAAGTATATGTTTTTAGTTGCATTTTATTATTTGCATTTAGAATTGTGACCTAAGTCCCAGGCCACCAACTGAGAATGGAATGGAACGCAATGGAATGGAACAGAATCCAACAGAGCACGATGCGGTACAATAGAATAAAATGCAATGCAATAGAATAGAACAGAACAGAATGCAACTGAACAGTATATAACATAATGCAATGGAATGGAATAGAACAGAATGGAATTCACTGCAATAGAATGCAAAGCAATAGAATAGAACAGTATAAAAGGGAATGCAATGCAAAAGAATGGAATGGAACGCAATAGAATAGAACAGAGTAGAATGCAATGCAGTAGAATAGTATAGTATATAACGGAACTCAATGCAATGGAATGAAATAGAACATAATGCAATGCAGTAGTATAGAACAGAGTTGAATGCACTTCCATAGGATAGTATAGAATGGAACGCAATGCAGTACGATGGAATAGAATAGAACAGAATGCACTGCAATAGAATAGAAAATGCAATGCAATAGAACAGTATATGAAAGAATGCAATGCAATGGAATATAATAAAACGGAATGCAATGCAATAGAATGGAATGGAACAATGCAGTGCAATGGAATAAAATAGAACAGAATGCAATTTAATAGAATATAAGGGAATGTGATGCAACGGAATGGAATGTAAAAGAATCAAATAGAAATGAATGTAACAGAATAGAACAGAATCATGCAACATAGAACCTTTTAGATGTGACTATTTTGACTGTGTTCAGCCTCGAGTGCCAAATTGCTTGAATATACATTACAATATATTTTAATCTGGCAGTGGTTTGCCATGTGAGCTTTAAGAACGACTGTGAGGGCAAATCCATATGCATATAGCAATATGTAAAGCGATAATCGATGTGGAATTCAGAGCAGGCCATGCTTAAATAATCCTGTTGAAATATGAATAAATGAAGCTGTACAAATTGAAGGCAGTGAGGATTTTTTAACACCAACAATAATAATAATCATCATTATTATTATGAACGCTCGCAGAAATCCTGTGGGAGGCGAAGAACGTTGCTCAAGAGGAGTTTTTGAGCAAATGAGAGAGATTCACTCATTCTCATTAAGGATGTAATCTGCAGCCCCCCGCCAGATCAGCTCAGTAATAAGCAGAAAAAATAATCTGCTTTATTGATAGGCATATGTAGGTTCGAGTGTACCGACTGCCAGGTACTTATCTTTTTTTGCGCATGTGGTGTCTCATAGGAGGATATAATACTTTGTGACTAACTCCTGAGGCTAAAAGTTCTTCAAATTCATTATTTTCTATTTCTCACTGATACATTTTAGCCTCCAAACCAGGGAATTTAATATGATGGCAGACAATCTGTGCCAGCAGTTAACTAGAGAATGAACAAAAACATCATGTCAGCTGACAGAATATTTCTTAAAGACTATGCATATTTTAAAGTGTGCGTTTTTTATTTCACATGCATTTTAGAAAACCTCAAATCTCTGGGACGGAGGACATTTTTAATATGCAAACATGTATAAAGATGCTAGTATTTCAGCACTTTGTGTGAATCATTCAAAACGAAATATAGGACAGCGTCAATGCACTGCAAATACTCTGCAGTTTTATGCAGGGTTACCCAGGAGTAGAAGATTATTTCATCATTTGTAGAAATAAAAAACACTGTCAGTAATAGTTTGATATGCCATATTTAAAATAATGACAGATTTTTTTGAATATTCCTATTTATGTACATTGATTGCTTTGAATGCATCTTGTTTCTTATAATGCAACCTTATTTATGAACAGTGCTGGGTAGTAACTGATCACATGTAATCTGGATTACATAATCGGGTTCCAAAAATTAAGTACTTGTAATTAGATTGCATTACATTTGAAAATACTTGTAATCAGATTACAGTTACTTTGTATTGATTCCATGATTACATATTATTCACATGGTCAAATACAGGTAAACAGGTGGAATATTTCATATTTTTAATGTAGTATTTTAATGAAATGCACAACACTGTCAGTAATACTTTGATATGCTGTATTTAAAATAATGACAGATTTGTGAATATTACTATTTGTATACAGTGATTGCTTTGAATGCATCTGGTTTCTTATAATGCAACCTTACGTACGAACAGTTCTGGGGTAGTACCTGATTATATGTAATCTGGATTACATTGTCAGGTTCAAAAATTAAGTACTTGTACTTCGATTGCATTACATTTAGATTTTAAAATACTTGTAATCTGATTACAGTTACTTTTTTACTGATCACACGATTAAATATTACTCACATGGTCACATGACAGGCAGGTAAACAGGTGGAATATTTTCATATTTTTAATTAAGCATTTTATTGAAATCCAAAACTCTTTAAGTAGTAGTTTATGCTGTATTTTATAATAATGACAGATTTTTGAATATTCCTATTCATGTGCAGTGATTGCTTTGAATGCATCTTGTTTCTTATAATGCACCCTTATTTATGAACAGTGCTGTGTGGTACATATAATCTGGATTATGTAGTCAGGTTATAAAAATTAAGTACTTGTAATTAGATTACACTACATTTGAAAATTGTAATCAGATTAGTTACTTTTTTTTTTACTGATTACATGATTATATATTATTCACATGGTCATATGACATGCAGGTAAACAGGTAGAATATTTCATATTTCTTTTTTAATTAAGTGTTTTATTTTGATTGAAAGATTTATTTTAATTGAATATTTTTGTGATTTAATTTGCTATTAGCTTTTCATTAAATTCACCCAGTTAGGGAAACTTTATTATAATGTTTAATGCACTGCATGTTAATAACAACAAATGGAATATTTAGATTTTTATATCAATGTGGTACAAGATTGTGTTTAAATCAATGTGATGAACAAGTTAAGTAAAAAGTAATCTGCTTATATCACCTGAAATGTAATGGATTACGTTACAATTTGTAAGTAATTTGTCTATTTTAAAAATGTCAATCTCTACACGGGATCGTCCTTCAGCGACTGTCCCGCTCAGAAAAACACGTCCGGTTTGTTTGGAGTCGAACTGTCGCCCATCTCACGCTGTGAGTGAGTGTGTCTTTCCAATTTTCATCATGTGATTTTCTGCCTTCCTGCAGGGCCTTGCTGCTGTACATGGCTTATTGTGCACAATACCTTGACACAAACTTCCTCTTTTAAGTACAGAGTTCAGACTTCAGAAGACGTGCAGTGTTTATGTGAGTGTATATCTCATTTCTTCTAGTGACCTTGGGCACAGCGACACGGGCGAGTTCTGAAGCTTCGATTTGACACGTCAAGATGTTGCGGTAAAGGTGGAATGCAAGATAATTTTGGGTTTTTTGCCCTCCTCGGAGCAAACTGAAGTAAGGAAATGTGGCAGAGTCCTTCTCCAGAGATTACAGGTAATACAGTCCATTGCCCCCATAAACATGCTTGACACAAGGCCCTCATGATGGAGCGATTGCTCCAGGAGAGACTTTTTCACACTTTAATTTGCCTTAAATGAGCTGGAGAAGTCAGCGAGGGCTTTGAGATGCTGCACTGAGAGAGAGGCCGCGGTAAACTACCTCTGCGGTCGCCTCTCTCCCCAAAAATGACATGGAATTACATCATGAGTTCGGTGCGAATCTGCATGCGACTTCTGCAACCTCGTTTAGAGCGAAAATACTCATGCATCTAGGATTGGTTGAGAGTGGATCTAAATTATCAATAAAAAATATTTTACATCTATCTGAGCTACAAAAAGTTTGTGCATGAGAACATTTTCAAATCATTATTCCATAATGCATTAAGATCTTAAGATTTTACAACCAGCACTCAAATTTCATATCTGTTCTTATTGAGCTTTAATTTTTTATATCTTAAAAGTTATTCTATTTTAAAAAGCATTATTTTTTTTAATTATTTGTACAATGTATATTTTTTATCACCGGCATGAAAGATTAGACTCAAATCTTATATTTTTTAATCTCTTTTATGTTTATATTGCAGTGTATTCTGTCTAATTTGTCAAATTCACATCATCATGGTTTCATTAAATGCTAAGGTTTGTTATTTGAGTTTTATTTTTTAAACATGGATTTTTATAAAGGACATTTTTTCCTTATTATTTGTTTTTTTTTTTTGTTGTTGTTGTTTTTAACCGCCAGCATAAGGGATTTGACACAAATCTTATATTATTTGATCTCTTATGTTTATATTGCAGTGTATTCCATCTAATACGTCAAGTTCACAGCATCAAGGGTTCATCAAACACTACATTTTATTTGAGTTTTATTCTTGAACATGGAGGCATCTATATTCATAAAAGATCAAATTTTCAGATCCTAGTTTTAAGATTTTTGAATACTACAGTCATTGTTTTAAATGCATCTTCTTCCTTATAATGCATATTATCATGATTATGCATATTATATTATTTCAATCCAAAATTATAAAAATGTCAAATAATCTGATCTGTTTAATTTGTTGCATTATATATAATATTATTTTCTCTTTATAGTGTAATATAGTTTTCAAATTTCATATTACAGTAAGTGAGGAAGCATTTATTCTTGTACAACACGTTTGTGCCGGTGTTTGGCAGCAGAAATTGATAAATTACTTTTAACAAGTGGCCAAAAGAAAAAATAGCAGTTAACAGATAACACTATTTGCATGATTTATTTGTGATGTTATCTGGCCATGCATCATTCTGAAGGACTGTCCTGTAAAAATGTATAAGAAGTGCAAATGCATTTTATTTACTGTACCATTATGACCTTTGGGAATTCTTGTCTTAAAATATTTAATATTGTTAATATTTTTTTCTCTCAAGTATCAGCGTGGCTATAGAAATAATATCTCACAGATATGTTTTTCAGTGTCATTGCTCATATATTTCCAGTAGAGAGGAAGCACTTTTACACACTTGAGGGAGGAAAAAAAAAATCTTTTGTGTGTTGAAGCAACACAGAGGATATTTGGGTCAAAGGCGGAAACTTCTATTATCATGGCTGGAGTGTTTAGTGAGGCTGAAAAGGATCAAATCGCTAAAAATCAATGAGCGCTTTAAAAGACACAGTGAATCAGAGTGTGCTGACCAATCGTCCATAGGTCCAATTCCTCAAAGGATTGTTAGGTTGGATAAATGTGGCTTTTTCCTTGTCTGTCATCTGATACTATCACTGTAGTGTGAAATACACCCATGCTGGAGAAAAATCCCGCCTGTAATAGTATGTTGGCTTCTGAACTTCATTTAATGGATATTGTGTTTAGGAAATGTGGCATTGGGAGCCTTTTAACATAAACTGTGTGATCTAGTGTCAACTTTGACAAGTTGTGCGCTGCTGTTTTACCAACCCGACACAACTACAGGCAAAAACGTTGTATTTTCTTGCACTGGACTGAGGTTTTGGGCCGTTTGGCTTTGCATAACATGTATTTTATGACTAGTGGAAAGAAAGCATTCAAAATACACATTTAAGTGCACTTCATCTGTTTGCGTCTGTAGGTTTCAGTAAGCATCTTTAAAGGCCGTGAGTTTTTAAGCAGCACTTGCACACACCAAGCTTTACAGATGTATTTCTATCTAAATTCTGAAGGTTTTTATAAAGGGATTTGTGCATATATCAATCATCTAGTTTTATTATAGCACTTCATCTATTAGTCTTTTTCAATTATAATACATATTTTTTAAAGGCCGCTTCTCAAAATGAGTTTTTTTCTTCACTCACATGCACCAAAATTTACAGTTTTATTCTCCTATCTACAATCTGAAGGGGTTTGTTCATATATATATATATATATATTAGTTGCCTGACGTTATACAACATTTTTTTTCTGTCTTTTGACAGTATTTTAAACCTGAAATTATCCAATATTCAGATTTATCTTCTGGAAATATATGCAGTTTAGCGCATATATAATTAGATAATGCCTCATTTGCATATTTAGACGATACAAAAAAATACTTGCAATTCTTAATGTTATCAATCAACTGGGAAAGTATGGTGATATCTTTTAGTTAAATATCCCATCTAACATTCACTTGTGGTGTCTCGCCTTAATGAAAGTAAACACAACGTGGCACATTATGATAGTTGACACCTGATGATAGTCGAGAGATAACGTCAAAAATCTTGGCCAAATACCTCAACATATCAACGCTTACCTCGTGTCAGTGATTTGTGACTCACCGTGAACTTTGTGCCAAAAAACGAGGCACCTTTTGGTTCTGTAAAATGAACAAATTTCGTCATTCCTCCATTCGTCAAAAGATTTTCTCATGCCGTTGTTTGAATAGTTGCATCTCTACCTTTCCCATTGGATCTCCTTTCCAGAAAAGAAAAAGCATATCTATTCAAAAGCCATTTAGTTCATTCCTTTCTTGGCCTGTAAACGCATTCATCAATTGTTCTGCTTTGTAGATGGCTTTCTAATGCTAATCTGCCGTGTTAAATATCTTTTTGTTCCCCTTTCACCGTTTTGTCATTCAGTTTATCCAGTTTTGGTCACCCATTTTATTTATTTATGCGCCTGGCTCCATTCATGCGCTCATGTATTTTTTATTATGTTGTTTCACTGTCATCCAGTGTCAACTCACTCTATTCAATGTAGGCTACTTGAAGGACTCGGAGGGACAAAGCGTGTACACATTGCAGCGCTATTCACCCCGGCCAGCTGGATTGCCTGAAAAAAAAAGGGGGAAGAAAAAAAAACCTTGTGAAAAGAAATCCTCAACAATGAACACAGAAGAAGTGCACAATGCTAACAGTTTTCCAAATACCACTGATTGCTTTAACCACAATGAGGAAAAGCAGGCGCTTTTTGCTGAGCTCCACTTCAACAAACAACAGGCTCACAAAGGCCTCCCAACTCATGTTTTGTTCCGACACAAAACCTCCTCGACTGTCTAAATGCTCCTACTGAAGGGAGACAAAGTTCTTTCAGTTAGTGCCCCCTTTTTTAAAGCGGAGGGAGAAAAGAGAGCTGAGAAAAAAAGGAAAATGGTCACTGGGCTGGTAATGTGCGCTCTTTTGTGGAGCGGACGACCTTTTCAGGCATTTCGGTGTGCAAACTGTGGGCTGAAATGCAGAGCTTTCGTAAAATAGAGACCAATTCAGAGGCAAAAAAAATGGTTTTCAGGTCATTTAAAATATGCATATGTGGTGACAGCTAAATGATTTCTGAGATATTAGCCAAATCAACCCGGTTGCACCTGCAAAAGTTATTTTAAAGGTCAAGGCAGGTAGAAATAAATCAGCACATTTTCACCTTTTTGCAGTGTAAAGTTAAACACACAGTGTTAATAGACTATGAAATGCTTGCATTTAAATGCAAATCTTCCAGACAAGTTTTTCAGGAGTTTTGGAAAAGCATGAGTTGCAAACCAAAAAAAGGGTCAAAAATAAAATAAATAGTAACATGTTTAAAATATGAAATATCTACTGAAATCAAATTTGAAATTCAAATCTTTAAGAAAAAAATCTCCAGTAGTTTTGCAAACGTGCAAGAGCTCATTCTTGAAAACGTGTCTGTCCTGTAAATAATGTGCATAACATTAAAAAAAAAAAAAAAACTTAAATATCTACTTTGCAATAACCATGTTGCACTGAAATACAAATCTTTGGAATTCTTAATTGGTTTGGAAAAAGAGAGTGAGTTGCAAACAAAAAATAACGTGCAAAAGGTCATCAAGAAGCTGCTCTGAAATTAAAAAGGGATCACTCTTGAAAAGGTGTCTCCTGTAAATAGTGTGCATATATATATATATATATATATATATATATATATATATATATATATATATATATAGCCTGGTGATTTGTTGATTCGTCTGGTTCATAACAAGTGAAACAAGGTCACTTTTCCAAAGCGAAGCAGGAAGTTCCGTGGAGAGCAGCGATCGCGGTGTGACAATGGAGAATACAGGCCAGTGAAAAGATTCAATTAACCGTGGCGGAGGTAATTATCCCTGGACAGTCCAAATTAGTTTTGCATAATTGGTCTGAGCCATACGAATTAACTTCTTAATGTAATCTAAAAGGGCAGTTTACATTAAGAACGACCCGGCACGGAGCATATTGGGAAGAAAGGCGTAAATTATACGAATATTTTGAATGATGTGTGTCAGTGTATGTGTATTAGATGCATAATGACAACCGGTGAGTACATAAAACATTACATGGACAAGAGTGTTCCCATTTTTAATAAAATAGCTCTTTTTGACTAAGAGATGCAAAGAGAAGTCGGTCCGAAAGGCCTAAACGGTTTCGTTTTTCTGCTTAAAAGTAAACTCCTCGGCTTTATCTTCCTTCCTATTCATGATCTGAGTTGTGATAAATCAGGATTTTGGCTCTTGATTACAAAGACCTGCTTGAGATTTCTGAGTAATTCTATTCAAAGCCCGAACAAAAGCGTCTTTTAGAGGATACTTTACACTTCACCTGGTCCGACCAAGTAAAGGCATTCAAGATACAAATCTTGTTCGCCATTCATCAAGAACTACAGAGCAATTTCCTTTTTTCCGCATACGCTTTATTATATCCCCCTTGTTCAATAAATGAACGATAGGCATTTTAAGTACATATAAGTGGAATTATGCAAAACATATAACATACAATTTCACTTCGAGTTAGTAAAAAAAAAAAACGGACTGACTTTCTTACGTGAACGCATCTGATAATCGTCTGATGTAGAATATGTCGACGGACCAGCACCCTAGAAATTTCAGAAACTTGGGCATGTTGTTTCTTTTGAATAAATTACACTTATAAGTGCTCGTGGTCTCCCTTTGTGCAAATATCAAAGGACACGGCGTGTCCCACGATCAACAAACAGGGTAGTTTCACTGACTGAACAATAAATATTACATACATCAATGGAATAGTATTCGAAACTCAAAATATACACCTGATTTCTAGTCCAACAGCTCCGGCATTTGGAGCACTAACCAGATAAGATTTAATAAAACTGTACACATTTACAGCAACATGACTGATTTGAAGAAGAAGAGAAAAAAAACTGCGCGGGAATTCATCAGGTCGATTTTCATAATAAAACAATGGTTTTTTTTTTCCAATATAGCTAAAATGCAACCACTTGAACAGCATCATCCGATTTTCTCTGCAATAGCGGCACATGGTAAACTAGTTACAGAGTCAACAGGTTAGTCTGGCGTGGAAGCTTTTCATAGAATTATTCACATTGATAAGGGCGTACTGGATTCGCTCAGCACACTGTCGTTTGTCATTAATATCCACGCCGAACAGAACGCCAGAGAGTTTTACCTTACATCAAGGCATTAATCATGATACAAACACATGTGATATCTGATATGACGATCGTGGCATCACATGTTCATGCTCCACGTGTATTGCGTTGATTTCACATTTAGAAACTTTTTCAGAGTCTCATAACGCCGCCGCGTACGCGGGATACGGTTCAAGTTGTGGTTTGCCCATTCCAGGTAGTAAAATGTAGGCAAGAGGTGGCTGGAGCCCTGCAGACGGCCAAGCTGCGCAGTTACAGGGGATCATGTAGCCCGGGTTACCCGGCGATGGATGGGAATGCGTGTGGGTATGTGCGCCGGTTCCGACAGCGCCCGCTCCGGAGAAAGCCGTCGCCGCTGTCGGGTAACCCAACGGTGAGGCGTACGGGAAAGACGGTGGAGAAAGTTCTGTCATTTTTGAGCCGAGGTCAAAAAACGAATAGGGGTTTGTAGACATGGAAGGGCTGAAGAACACCCTTGCCGCGGCTGCCGCCGCCGCCGCCGCAGCTTTATCGGGGTTGCACATTAACGACTCGGTAAGCGCTCCGCTCGGTAAGCCGCCCACTTTAAGCGCCTCGTGCTCTCCCAAATTGTACGCCACCGGGAACGCGAATTTGTCTTTCTTCATTAAAGTCTTGGGCTTTCGCCTGGGTCTGTATTTGTAGTCAGGGTGCTCCTTCATGTGCATCGCCCGCAGTCGCTTCGCTTCGTCGATGAACGGCCTCTTTTCAGACTCCGTCAAAAGTTTCCACTCCGCTCCTAATCGCTTGCTGATTTCGGAATTGTGCATTTTCGGATTTTCTTGGGCCATTTTCCGCCGCTGCGCTCGGGACCACACCATGAACGCGTTCATAGGACGCTTAACGTGATCCATGGGCTTGGACATGATGGCAAGCGTTCGCTTCACCTGCTCAGGTAAAAATCCACTGACAGAGCTGTCACTTCGTCAGCGATTTGCGTGATTTAAAAGTAGGCTACGCGATGTAAAAGTCTCCGAGCTCGCTTTAAACTCGCTGCTTCATTCCGCCGCGAAAAAAAAAAAAAACAGGTCCAGGCGTAATTCTTCTTAAACTTTCACGAAAGCAATGTTCTCAGATGCATCGTTATTATATCCTCAAAAAGTAGCAGATGAAGTCGAAGGGATAAACAAGAAGCCGTCTTCCTCCTTAGCTCTGCTCGCTTTTTGTTTTCCTCTTCACCATGTTGAAGCAACCGCAGCTGATAACTTAAATCGAGTGATTGTCAACCGAGAGTTGCAACATGTGAAGTAAGGAGCGAACTGGCAGGTACTGAAAGGGCCTTCGGCGCATGCGCACAGCTGTCAGACCTGGGGCGCTCCAAAATCCCACCCAGCGCGAGGAACGAGAGTGAAATGATAAACTCACTTTGCTCAGAGTGAAAAGCAGCCCGGCATCGTGTGTGTGCGCGTTCCCGCTTAAGCGTTCAGGACACAGCATATGAGTGTACTTTAATAATAGCCTACTCAACGTAAGCGTGCGCTAATTATACAACGATTTTCGCATTTAAAATACATTTCGCTGGGAATTTTAGTGGTGCAATCCGTTGAGGTTCGTCTTTCACAAGCCGAATTGTAAATTCTACAACATTTTTTTAAACAAAGCAGCATGCACATCTTTGTTTATAAATAATATAATATCAGAATTATTTATATTTTGTCAACGTTCCGTTCAATAATGATCCTACCGAAAAGTGTTCGACTGTTGCTATGGTTACCTCCTCAGGTGAACGCTATTTTCGTCTATTTAACGCCAAGTGAAACTAAGTTTTCTTTTTTTTTTACTCATTTGCATTTTAACTGTCTGTTGTGTTTAGTTCCTGAAACGTTCGAGAACTTATTGACCGTCAATATTGAGTCACCTTTAGCAAATATAACCTAATAAATCACTTTTTATTTATATTTTGTGTTCATATATGCCTGATCAGGGTGCGTTCCATTTGCACAGAATGAAATAGGCATGTAATAAATGACAGGGAAAAGTTAATGAACGTACATTTAGTGCAATACATCACGAAATTAAATCAGAAAAAAAATATCAGCTTTCTTGACCAAACGGAACGCACGTCTTCTTTAATTTATCTGAATATTTCACTAAAACACACACGTATTAATATGCTAGATAAAGCGTGAGGTGTTTATCGCACTCAGAGAACTTTTTCTTCTTGACAGTTTCGTTTCTTTCTCTCCGACTTCAAAGGATTTTCCGAAGGCAGCGCATCGTGACCCGAAAATGAGGTTGAGGAATATTTCACTGTGCAATTACAGATATCTGAGAGAGTCCTTGTGTAAATTGTATGTTTAAGTGGATTCTGCCCGCACCTTCTCTGTTGTTCCCTATTATTAAAATTATACCTAAAATGACAGCTTTTAACAAGTGGGAAAATCATTTAATTGCAGAAACTGGTTTTGCCGTTAAACCTGTCGCCAAACCTTTTCCCTAGCACTTAATATCAATGCATACGTTTGTATTTAAAACAGAAAATTAGCATGCATGCATGCCAGTTTTATTCTAATTATTTGTTTATTATTATTATTATTATCCAAATCGAAAATCAAAGCATCTAATTCATTTAAAGAGAGCGGCACATAATCCGGTTTTATCAGAGGAGATGCCAACATGATTAATAATCAAGAGGCAGAGCCTTGTAAAGGAGCAAAGACGATGCAGATAAGAAAAAAATCATTCACATTTATCGTGAAGAAAGTCATCTGTGAATCTGAAAGACAAGCAGCGCTAAATGCTGAGCAGCTACATGAGTGTTTGAAATCTATTGTTCGCCATAAGCCTGGTTTCCTCTCCATTATTCGGCCAAACGTGGCTTCTGAAATTTAATTACGCCTATCGAATGAGATTAATGTTGTACTATGGCGTTGTGCCCTCGGCCTTCATATGCATGTCTTTTGTTCAGGCTGAAGTCCGGCGGGGTACAGTGAAGATAAGGTGATGATGATGATGATGATGATGATGAGTGTCCGATGATTGAGGTGTCGATCTCTGTCCTGCTCTCTTCTGTGGCCAGTTTATGTTTCAGATGCTTCAGGCCACAGCAAAAATATCATGTGAGCGGCCAAGACGTTTTTTTTTTAAACCCTTCAAACAGTCGATGATTAAGAAAAAAATAAATAAATTGAATCAATGCATAAACACCGCAGTCTCTGCTTTGATACCAAACTAATATATTTTAAGCAAAAAAAAACAAAACAAAAACATTTCATTAGCAAGTACTGAACATGATTTTAAAATGATGTATATATATAAAAAAACTTATTAGATTTGTTTATTAATTATATCTAATATATGCATTTTTTATATCTGAGATACTGTGGTCTGTTGACTGATATATAACAGAATTGATTATATATTATTATAAAATATATATTATTGCAAATGTTTGCAGATAATGTATTGCTTACAAATGTAAACTTTTATTAATGTTTATTGTGTGTGTGTGTGTGTGTGTGTGTGTGTGTGTGTGTGTGTGTGTGTGTGTGTACTGGTTTTTGTGGTTTATGAGGACAAAATTTGTTTAATGACATGGGTATGACAGAGGTGTTACAATTTGAAGGTGGTTTATGAGGACACTGCCTATGTCCCCGTAATTCAAAAGGCTTAAAAAACATACTAAATGGTGTTTTTTTGAAAATCTAAAAATGTAGAAAGTTTCCTGTAAGGGGTAGGTTTAGGTGTAGGGCAATAGCACATACAGTTTGTACAGTATAAAAACCATTACGCCTATGGAGAGACCCCTCACTCATTCATTCATCACGTTTATTGGATGTGTGTGTGTATACACACACACACACACACACACACACACACACACACACACACACACACACACACACACACACACACACACACATTTTGACATTTCAAAGTTCAGCTTATAAATTGTTTTTACACATTCCTTTACTGTAATGTAATGTAAATAATTAAAAGTGCATAAAAGAGGAGTGTGTAAAGTCAGTTTGAGAAACTTGAGGAACAGCCGAACCGTTTTCATTTGAGTTTTTGACCGCAAGTTTTGCATGAACTCCATGTGAACTTAAATCAGACTTTATGTCTCAAACAGCAGAGGAAGCGATTCACGGGAAGGAAACTGCTTTCATGAAGAGATGGGCATTTCTTTGTAGAAGTTGTACACTTTGCTTATCATGTCATCTCTCAGTGACACAGGACTGCAATAGAACCCTTCAAACTAAAACTGGGGTGTGGAGACGCTTTCTCACTGATGAAAGAGTCATCATTACAGGGAAGCTTATCAGATGCTCTATCATATACTCCCTTCCTCTAGTTTGAGATGTTTAACTGCATGGCCTAAATGAGCCAACAGATCTACTGCATGCTGGAAAACAAACAAGTTTTTAATTATTATTGTCTTTTTTTAGATGATTGGGTAAATAAAATAGGGCAAAATTTACTGTGTTAATATGAAAAAATAAATAAATGTTGTACTTGTATTTTGAATTATGCATTGCATGTGTTGTGTTTTAAAAGAAACTGTCAGAAAATAACTAGTATTTTTTTCCTACAGATTTCTGACTCTGATGAAGTTTAAAGAGAAGATTGTGTATAAAGTCAGCTAAAGATTAAATTTTATGGCATAATATATCAACAGCCGTCCTTAAAGTATAACTAATTGTTTAATTTCTACTTGAAAGTTGATTTTTACTAATGCAGACGCTCGATTATGAACTAAAGAACAATAGTGAAAGAAACTGAAAAATACAGAATTTAATTCGACTGAATCATTACAGTCATGGGTTTTAAAAAATTATGCATAAGTTGGCACTATTTCCAGCCCACACATTTATAGACATAATCACATGTTTGAAAGATAAACAAAATACTACAAATAGCTCACAGGCATTTGGACTGAAACTAGATCTGTGATTTTCTGTCACTGCTGCTTTTGATAAAGTCGTGCTTGTGTTGTAATTTTTCGTTAGGTTTGGATCCAAATATCCAGCACAGAATTAAAAAAAATAAAGAAAAATAATGTAAAAAATAAAGAAAAAATAATTTACAATAATAAAAAATAAATATTATTTTATAAACATTTTCTATCCAAATGTCATTAATCTGGGGAAACATGACATGATCACTAGGTGTCCTCGTGAAAAATTCTGGCTCTCTCCTAGTCTGGTCCTCTCAGACTAATCAGTGACTAAACCGACAGACGCTCTGAAACATTAGAGTAAAAGGCAGTGATGTACAGTGAGAAAACAGGAGGAGCGATAAGGCATGTCTCAGTCAAAGAGTTATGCGATCCGTCTGACAGTATCTGCCTTCCTCGAGGCTGGCTTAGAAACCACGCCGCTCGCATCGACTATCTCACGCCGTTTACCATGCGACCTTCTGAGCCGTTTGTCAAATCAAATTTCACTGGCGTCTCCCAAGAGCTACATGTTTAACTGAAGAAGAAACTGGAGGGGGCAGGGAGAAGTATTCAGCGTTTCCACTTTCGTACCCCTGCGGTTTAGAAATCAGAGTCTTTTCCCCCCACCGGCATTGTGATGACTTTGTGATGATACACTATTTTGAAGCATTTAGCCGGTGCATTATCGCCCGCTTGCTTTTTCTCCATTCTTCCTGCTTATCGTGGCTGCATCACAGCCCGGTCCAAACAGAGAGTTGTAATTACCCAGACTGCCACCTGATAGCTGCTCCTCTATCAGCAGCATCACCGCGCGCCTCTCCGTTTTATATCGGGCAGAGACAGAGCGAGAGAGAGAGCGGGACGTAATGATAGCATTTTGAGCTGGAATCAGCTTAAACTTCACAATGTTTCTCATCCATCCTATTATCTCATCACAATGCCCGGCTTTCTCCATACACTTCGCCCTTTTCTGCAGAAGCAGATGTGATGTCTGACACAAAACAGAAAGCCATTCAGTCTCCTTCGCATTCAGCGTGCTTTATATGGTGTCAGTCTTCTGACTGTAGAAAGTGGAGAGCTCTTTGGTGTTATTCGCCTCTTTCCCAAAACGTAGTGCTCTGCCTCAGTGTGTGCCGTCTATATAGGCTCACTATGGAGAATTGACTCGCAGCTGATTCCAATCGAAGCCCGTTTGGCCTGCAATGTCAGCATTAAAATACACCGCACATGCACATCGTATAAAAACATTTGTCTGGCTAAAATATGTTTTAATTTATGCTAAATAAATATATGTTGTAAACAGCTCAGGGAAGTAATATAATCCTCGCTGTATTTTCTTGGATTGAAATATATGGAGGGTAAAATATATTTTTAATTCTTTTAAAAGTAGGCTATACATTTATATTTTTCACAATATATTTTCAAAAATATATATCAGTTTTAACAATGGTCATTTGCCACACTACTGATGTAAAATAAATGCAGTTTTATGCTTCAATCACAGATGGCGATAATCCCGAAGTGCACCTTTAAAGAGAAGAGAGAAACAACGAAAGAAGTTGCTGATGGAAGTAAAAAAGGAAGAGTTGTTTCAGCAGAAACATCAATCAAATGAAGGTACTGAATGAAAATGAAAGTGTTGCTTATGTGTTATGGCTATATTTTATTAAAATAATGAAAATGCATGCTATTCTGCATTACATTGTACATTTCGTTAATTGTTTTACTGTTTAAAGTTTGCCGAGATGCTTGTTTAATGACAGGTTGTCATTGTGACAACTTTATGGGGCATATTGTCACAGCGTGAACTGTATCTTTTGCCTGAACAATAACAGTGGAGATGGTCCATAGTTTTCTGTAAAGACAGGAGTTAATAGTTGTAGTCCAGACTTTTAGGTTTCACATATAAAGGCCAAACGGGTCCATTTGCATCTGTTTACTCATTGTTTTCAATAACAACAAATCTTTAAAGCAACTGAATGTAGTTTTCTGTATTTTTGCGACCTTAGAGCCCCCTTACGGTAAAGTGAGTGGAATTCACTGTCGTAAATATATCACCGTCCAGTTCATTTTTTTGCTGCCGTAAAGTGATCTGCTTTTTTCGCAGAATTTCGTACCCGCTCACCAAACTTGCCCACGTGGGAAAGAAACGGAAGCCATTCGCTAAATTAGAAGTCATTGTACCATCAGAATTATTTTGAAACTGATAGGCTATTTCAATGTAAAAACTTACATATAGTTGCATTATGGTCAAAGACTAATGAGATTTATAGCTAGTTTCTCATTTTGCTTAATAAAATGTGTTCACGCTTGTGTTTAGTTTAGTTGAAAGTAACTAGTTTAGATCTAGATGTAAGGAATGTATTGTTTATTGGTTGCGCATTTAATCAGCTGTTCCTGTATATGTAAGATCAATTATATTTTTATCTGTAACTTTTTATTGATATTTTGAGCATACCGATTCTCAACTATATAAAACACGCAACAGACCGATAAAAGTACAGCCAAAATAACTCAATACAAAACAGCGCTATAAAATACTACACTTTTCTTTATCGTATTGACAATACTTCTATTTATCTACTTATCTTTTTGTCTTGTTTATATTGTTGAGAAGTGGTTAGGTTTAGGGGTTGTGTTAAGTGCTCAAAAATATCTACATAATTCTTAAAGGGATAGTTCACCCAAAAATGAAAATTTTGTCATTAATTACTCTCCCTCATGCCGTTCCAAACCTGTAAGATCTTCGCTCATCTTCAGAACACAAATTATGATATTTATAAAATCGTTATGGCTGTGTAAAATGAAAATTAGTTGCAATGGCTTACAGTCACATGAGTAGTTGGAATTGAAAAGGCTAAATTAATTTTAGGTGAATTATGCACTCTAAAAATGACATGGGTTGAAACAACCCAGCATGTGGTAGTTAACAGGATGCATAATTGCAATTAGGTAGTAAATTTTAATGAGGAAAAAAAATGTAATGATGGCTTGACAAAGACTTGTTTGAAAGTTTTAAAACAATTAAAAAGTCTTATAGAAGGTTTATAGGCCTAGAGGACATTTTGCACAGCTCTGGTGTCTATACAGTTTGGCTTATAGTAGTTAATCTATACAGCTTGACTTTAAAAAATAAACTGATCCTGATGAATATTCACTGGAGTAAAAAGAAATTGGAACACGATTTGGAACAGGTGTCATTTTTAACAGACGGAGCGCAGCTAAAGCAGTTTAATCAAGCCTAAATCTGATTTAGGAACTGCATCAGAATTCCAGACTTTGGTTCCCATGGCACTGATGCTCACAGAGAAACGACACTATCAATCTTATCTGAAGAGATGAAGTGAGCAGCATAATGATCATGTCATTGAGAGCAAGAGATACGGCTCTCCCTCTTTTCAGTAAATCACTGTGATGCTGCAGATGGTGTTTGGTACCATATAGCTCATGGTGAAGCTGTTTTCAGTTTGAATCCGACATCAGTTAGCTCCAGCTTGCCTCAACACACCTTGATTAGCTGCTTCAGGTGTGTTTAATTAGGGTTGGAGCTAAACTCTGCAGGACACCGGCCCTCCAGGACCGAGTTTGGACAGCCCTGCTTTAAGTTCATGCATTTAGTTGACCCAAAAATGAAAATGTGCTGAGAATGTGCTCACCCTCAGGTCATCCAAGATGTAGATGAGTTTGTTTCATCATCAGATTTGGAGAAATGTAGCATTGCATCACTTGGTCACCAATGGATGTTCTGCAGTGAATGGGTGCCGTCAGAATGAGAGTCCAAACTGATAAAAACATCACAGTAATCCACACCACTCCAGTCCATCAGTTAACATCTGGAGAAGACAAAAGATGTGTGTTTGTAAGAAACATATCCATCATCAAGACATTTTTAACTTCAAAACATTGCTTCCAGCTAAAATGCGAGTCCATAATCCATAATAACGCTTCCTCCAGTGAAAAAGCCATCTGGTCTAAATTTTAAGAGAAATCTGCACAGGTCAAGCACCGTTTACAGTCCAAAACAAATGATGTGAGAGACAACAGGAGATGGACTTTTTCACTTTTTATAGACTCGTATTTTAGCCGGAAGCAATGGTTTAAAATTAAAAACATCTTGATGATGGATTTGTTTCAGCTTTTGTCTTCTCCAGATGTTAACTGATGGACTGGAGTGGTGTGGATTATTGTGATGTTTTTATCAGCTGTTTGGACTCTCATTCTGACGGCACCCATTCACTTCAGAGCATCCACTGATGAACAAGTGATGCGATGCTACACATCTCCAAATCTGATGAAGAAACAAACTCATCTAAAGCTTGGATGGCCTGAGGGGGAATACATTTACACCAAACTGTCATTTTTGTGCAAACTATTCCTTTAACTTGCCAAATTGTGATTCATGGCTGTGAAGTAATGTAAATAAAAAAGTAACATTTCTTATTTAAAATACGAAAACCCTATGCTAAACAAAGTGCTTTTGTAGTTGTTTAAGCTGTTACTGCATGTACATTAAAACTAGTCATGATTTATCTTCTTATTAGCATATAAATGAGGTTTTATTTATGTAATTGAATCATCATTGTATGTCTTGACTGAGCTCAAATTAAGCTGAATGTCTTCTGTAGAGCTGCTTTACAGCTGAAATGGAATTCATTTCATAATTGATGAATTTCACAGCATAAATACTGTTATTTTCCTGTTTATTAGTGTGAAGCTGCTTTGAAACAATTTGTGTAAAGAGCTATAGAAATCAAAGTAACTTGCCTATACCTTTGTGGATGAGAAAATTCTTCTTCTTCTTATCACTTTCTTCTCGGCCACAGATGGACCTTTTGATGCACAAAACTGGAAAGCTCTTGTAAAAATCTCTGTATCTGGCAAAGTTTGACAGGTTAGTGCCATCACATCTTTAAAAACCATTTTGTTTGGGGCAGAATAAGCTGTAGTGTGTGAACCAGACTTTATGCAGCAGGCTTCAAGTGACACGTCATTGGGAAACTCTATATTTTGAGTGGCAAGTTGTCTTGTATGTATTTGGGTTCTTGTGATGTGGGAAGGACAGTGATTTCAAACACTTTTGCCACTGCTCCAGCATTGTGCATTGAACATTTGCATGAGAAAACTACAAATCCACAGGGACTATTAGGGTTTTAAAACACCACGTCCTCTTCCAAATGGAAAACACAATAGGCCTCCCATGCAAACGCCACGTCGCTTTCAAACAACCTGTATACGCTTGTGTGTCTTTTTCCCACTCCCTCTATCCTCTGCTCTATGGCACGGACAAAAAGAGTGGAAAAAAGTTGAGCGGGCATTCAGTTGTAAACCCCCTGTTGCAGCTGGTCCACATCTTGCTGTGTGCTGCCAAGTGCGAGAAGCGCTCTCCTTTCATCTGGCTCGGCCAAAATCTGGGCTAATGTGTCTCAGTGAAAGAGTCCCGCGGTGCTGCGATCTCTCATTCTTCTCCTGTTTTTTCCGCCATTCTGTGCTCTTCCACTTGGGATAATTGCAGTTTAATTGGGTGACAAGAAATGAAAACTGTGTCCACATTATGTGGGATTATCTCCTTTCTGCTTGAGCCTGCCATTCAGAGAGGCCCGTATATCAATGCAGGCGAGTCTGCCGCCCGGTCAGGGCTGAGAATAGTTTGACGACCGGTCAGCTAAATGATACAAGGAGGACAGGGGAGCATGCTTTATTTGCCAGAAATTTACATTCACCTTTGAGTGGTAGATGTTGAATCAATACATATATGATATGCTTTCGCGAGCTGTTTTCGAAATGCAAGGAATATTACAAATTCCAATGGAGTTTGTCAGAGAATTATAAGATGTATTCGTTCAGTAGGCTGACATGGAATCTGCATATAGAATTACTTTATATCCCACTTTGTGTGATTGTTTATTAAATGTTTCGATTAGATTGATTTTTGCTTTCAGCTGCCTAAAAGGGTGTTTTCACACTTGAGTCTTATTAAATAACCAAACTCAGACCCAGAATTTAAAACTGAGGAAAAGAATACACTTCTCTTTGCATTCACACAGTTCTTTGGATTTAAAAGTGGATTTGGGTCTTATTTAGGTCCAGCAGATCTCAGTCCAATTTTTAAAAATCATTTACACTATAGTTTTAACAGTAATTGTTTGGTTATTATTGTTATTGAATAATTAATTGAATATAATATTTGTATAATGTTATTTATTATTATTAATGTATTGCATTTATTATTAGAATTATTGTCGTTATATAATTTAATAAAATACATTGTTGTTGTTGTTGTTATTAATTAATTGAATATAATATTTAATGTGATTATTATTATTATTATTATTATTATTCAATAATTAGTTGAATATAATATGTAATGTTATTTATTTCTGATAATGTATTATAATAATAATTATAATTATTATTGTTATTATATGATTTAATAAAATATTTATATTACCATTGTTTTGTTGTTGTTGTTATTATTTAATTGAATATATTAATTATATTTATTATTATTATTATTATTATTATTATTAATTTTTATTATATAATTAATGTACTATATTTACATAAATTTTTCTATTATTGTTTATTGTATTAATTAAAACAGTATTTATTATTATTATTATTATTATTATTATTATTATTATTATTATTATACTTTATTAATTAATGATTAAATCATTAATTGAATATAATACTTATAACATTACTTAATAATAATAATAATAATAATAATAATAATAATAATAATAATACATTGAATATTGGAATATTATTTGACCATTTTTGACATTCAGTTATTGTAAAATAGACTTTTGATGTGTTTATTTATTTCCTGTTTTAAATGCAGTTTTAAAAGACACTCCAATTAAGTTTTAAAGCATTCATTCTCGCATAAAACTGAGAAAAACAAGATCGGCGTCTGTGTACGTAGCAATAGTTTTATAAACTCACGAGATGTTCTGTTTGCTTTAAAGTTTGTTTGGAGCGTTCAATCCGAAACTCTTGAGACCCCTGTAATGAACGCAATGTAAAAGCACCCCAAAAAGTAGTACTACCAACTCCATTAACATTTTACCATGTTTCAATTCATGTTCTGCAGTCATAGGAATTCTGAAATGCAATAATAACAATCCAGGTTTGCTGGAAAATGCAATTTCACCGTGATGAATCTCAGCCTGGCTGACAACAGACGATAAAACAGCAGATATAAACACTGCTGGATGTTGTTGGATAATGAAGAAGCGGCGAGAGGACGGTATTATTTGTGGCGAGGGAACTATCCTTTTCATTAGGCTCTTTTCTGCGGTTCCCAAACCTCCTTGGGGGTGTGCATGGCAAGGTTATAAACATTGAGTCATTCTCAGGGCCTCTGCAAGCCGTACCTTCCCTTTTGTCAGGGCTGTACTCAACTTTAAAAGCCCCTTTCAGTCGACATGAATGCCCTTCATTTTCTCTCAAAGAACTTTGCATTGATAGCCAGCAAAAAGGGAAGGTTGTTTAGAAAAGGATGGAGAGACAATGAGAACAAAAAAAGCGAAAAGCTTTTCAGATTCCATTATGAACATAGCACTCCCATTCTTTCCGACTGTTTATACATGTTCTGCGGAATAATGCAGCCCTGCTGTAATATGTTCCTTGTCCTCTTATTTGAAATGGGCCTTGTATCAGCGCTAACCCGGGGGGGGGATTGGGATTTCGAGAGCAAGACGTGGCGCAGAACCGTCGCTCGTGCATTCACCGCGAGATCAAGGTAAAGCGCACAGATCGGGCACGGAAAAAATGCGAAAGCCAGGTGAAAGAAAGGAGACCTTGCCCGTGTAGTAAAGAGCCATTCAGACTGCGCTCCATTGTGTCAATATTTAAGGTGCCCTGATGCTTGGGCCGAGAGGAGAGCTGGGCTTTCTGAGAAGCGTCTGCGATGACAATGCCAACGCTGAAGAGCTTTCTGTTCACATTTCTGTGCCTGACCTTAGTGCTGAAGCCCAGTATACATGAAGGTTACTGGAGTTTAGCAGTGCTATTGGTGGTTGTGCATAAGGAAAAAAGCATTATATTGAGGTTTTGTCCTGTGTTGGACACCCTTGACTTGCTCTGCCTTTTCTGTGATGGTCATTCGTGATTCTTATTGTACTGTTGAACAGATTACAAAGGCAGTCTTTGAGCAAACTGCACCTGGTGTTGTTTTACAACAGTGTTGGAGATGAACTAACTAAAAGGATCAATGCTGCTAAAGTAACTGTGTTTTCAGTAGCGCTGCTGTTTTTAAAATAGTGCAGCTTTTCCACCAACAAGCTGTTAGTGTTAATTGTTTTCACACACAGCTTTACAGAGCGAGCATGTAATATTGGGAAGTTTGATTCATTTTAGTGAATCGTTTCAGTTCATAGTGAATTGCTTCATTGTAAAATGGTTCATGGTGAATCGAATGGATTCATTGTCGATCAGATCGGTAGTTGGTTCATATGAATTGGTTCGGTTTATAGTGAATTGAATCAGTTCATAGTAAATTGGGTCACAGTAAATTAATTTATAGTGTATTGTTTCTTAGTGAATTGGTTCATAGTGACTTGTATTGGTTTATTGTGAATTGTTTCATATCAAATTGGATCGGTTCACAGTGATTCATAACGAATCAAATTGGGTCATAGTGAATCAGATTACTTCATAGTGAATTGGTTCATATCAAATCATTTAATTCAAATGGAATTTTGCTTTGTCGTAGCAAAATGTTTTGTTAAGTGCTGTATGTAATGTACATTTATCTGTTTAAGTTTGATATCGTTGTTGTTAGTGAAGCTGGCTTCTTAGTTTGACAGTAGTTTAGCTGTAAATTATGAGTAGCTTGTAGCTATCAATGTTGGGATTGATGTGTTAGTTAGTCTTATGATTAGCATAACAATTGGTTTACTTGTGAATTTTGAGTGTGCAATTTATTGTACACACATTTTGTATATTGTTGATGAAAAATAGCAACAAAACCTGACAGAAAACGCTAGATTTATCTGGTCTATGAGGTGATAGGTTTGCATGACAAAACTACATTTCCCATCATTCCCTGTGGCACCACAAGAAGGCTAAACACTCAGTGATCTTCATTTTGTTGCATTAGTGATTGAAAACAAAAAATCAAAAAAGAGAGAAAGAAATGTGAAATTGGCCAATATGTCAATATTATTATTAAATATTATTAAAGTCATAAACACTACATTGCAGTTATGAAATTTGAGTTTGTAGGTAGGAACATAAAAGCAACATGAATATTCAGGTAAGTGTGGTTGGAATTGGACAAATAATTGGTGCAAATGTTTATAAGATGTCCCACTAGGTGTCCAAAAGTAAAATGCTCTGATTACATTGATTTGACATTTAAAAGAGTCTAGGTTAAGAAAGTTGGTTCATCAAAATGGTCGAGCATATTGAGGCAAGTGTAGCTGGAATTGGACTAGAAACTGGTGCAAATGTTTATAAGATGTTCCACTAGGTGTCCAAAAATGAAATGTTCAGATTACATTAAAAATGACAAAAAAATTGCCCATTATAACCAAATGAAATGAGTGCATATACTCAATACTAATCTCTACAGAATAGCTAATGATTTAAGCACATATGCTACTGTCATACAAGCCGTCGTCTGAGCTATTCCACCTCATAGACTCACCAGAAAGCATTAGCATCAATTTCACCAACTCTTCTTTTACTTTTTTCATTTCCCATCAATGGCAGAGTTCAGCCTTGAGCAAGCACACTGACTGTGATCAAAGAAACCAAATGTCTCTTTATTCCAGACTGGCTGGTCCTGTGAAGACTGGTGCGGATTGTTAAACTGACCCTGTGCTGAGGGAATAACTCTGAGTTAATCATTTTTAAGGTGGGGTTACGGTGTTTCGCCGCATGATGGAAAGGGGGAGACGTTCGGATTCTGTCCGGTCAGTGCAGAGGAGCGGTTTGTGTAATTGGAGTGCAAATAAGGTTTGATCAGTGTCCAGTTTAATCGAGCACTGATGTGGTGTTTAGCGGCTCTAAATCAGAGGGACGGGAGGCCTGCGGGGATTCAGCCTGACAGGCAGGGCCCCTGGGGCCACGGAGTGAGAAATAAACCAGCGCTGAATGAGGGGTGTGGAATTAACTGATTGACTGGCTGTAGGGCACAAGCCTCATCATCTGATGCAGCACATTATACCTGTCTGATCACAAAATGCATTATACAGATACAAAACATGCTGTATTTTACTTTATGCATTTTCTAATGTAACTCTATGGATATCCTGGGTGTTTGAGAACCGTTCTGTTCAGATATAGTTGAAACTCTAAAAAGAAATTCAGGGGACTTGTCATTACAACTTAAATAAATGCATGGTTGCTAGTTAAAAATTTAAATTCATTGATTGAATTAAACATTTAAATTTGCAAATAATATTTTTATTACCTCTGTTGGCATAATAATGTTGATTGTTACATCAGCTTAATGTTATGTGTAATTCAAATGGAAATTTCTGCATTTAATGATATTTAAAAAATAAAATTTAAAAAAAAGCTGTGGTAATTGAATGAAATTGTCTCTAACTTTGCAAATTAGACAGTGGATTTCTGGTTCCCAGCATGCTTTGCATAGGACTGAATGAGGAGAAAAATTATGAAATTATGTTGAAATTAGTTGCAACAACTTTTTTTTTTTTTTTTTTTTTTTTTTTGAGTAATCAACTTAAAAATTGTTTATGCAACAAATTATTACATTCCTCAACTCAGTGTGGTTTGTCAGTTGGACATAATTTCGTTTGTTGTCGTAACTCAAAATGATCAATTGTTGGGCTAATTTTTCTGTTGAACCAAAACATTTGTTTTTTACTAATGTGATCACTTGTAAATGAATTATTTTCTCTTTTCGTTTTGCCTTGATACTGTTTGCAGTTACTCAGATTGTGTAATAACAATTTTGCTAATGCTAAAATGCTTTGCGATGTCATGATTTATTCTGGCCTACGTAAGAATACTATTCAGTCAGTTTTTACCACTTTGAGCGCAATCACGGTGCTCAGTGAAATCTCCTTTCTGTCTTTTGGAAGACATTCTTTAAAGCTTAGCAACAGTAACCGAAGGAGGTGGAGCTTAGCAAAGGATCAATTCTGATTGGCTGGCCGAGAAACTTTTCACCGGAGTTTTCCTGGTTAGGGACATAAAATCTTTGAGCTTTGTTTGAGGTGCTCTACTCAATCAACTAAACTATATATGCACAAAAAGTATATTCCACAATGTTTTTGAATAATTTCTGTGAAATAATCAATGCTTATTACTTTTGGATTGACACTTCTGATCATGGAGTCTGCACACATTTGCATAATTTATTTTAAAATTTGAAGCCATTTATTTGAGTCCAGTTTATTATTATAGTATCTATTAATTCAGATAAACCTGACATGTAAAAGCAAAACAAACTGTGATTCTTAAAATATCATGCCTTGTGTGTCTTTATAGTGGGAAGAGAAACATCCAGCTCATCCAAGTGAGTGTGTGTATGTGTGTGTCATCCATTCCCGCTGTGCAGTCTCTTGGGGTAGCGCTAATGCTTTGGCTGCATGGCTCATTTCTTTCAATTACCGCGGTTGAGCGTGGAAAAGCCCACCAGTGTTAAACAGACAGGACCATATGTGTAAGGAGCCCCCGCCTCCATGCGTTACACCTGTCCCGAGCGCTGATAATTATGCAGCTTTTAATCAAACCCGAGCACCTTTTGTAGAATTTGTACAGGTCATCGCATTTAATCGAGACTTTTTCTTAAAGGCATTGTCCACCTAAAAATGAACATTCTGTCATTTGCCCACCTTCACATTCTTCCAAACCTGTGCATTTCCTTCTTCTGTGGGACACAAAAGATTTTTTGAAGACCGTTGGTGACCAGTTTCAGGTCCCATTGACTTCAACAGTATTTTTTTTTGGCCATATTATGGCAGTCAATGTGACCGGAAAACATTTGATTACTAAATCTGAAAAAAATAAAATATTATTTTTGTGTTCCATTGACTTCCGTAGTATTTTTTTGTCCATACTATGGTAATCAGTGGGACACTAAATCATTTGTTTACTAACATTCTTCTAAATATCTCTTTTTGTGTCCCATTGACTTCCATAGTATTTTTTGACTATATTATGGAAATCAGTGGGGCCTGAAAACATTTGGTTACTAACATCCTTAAAATATCTTCTTTTCAGGCCCTGTTGACTGCCATTGTATTTTTTCCATACTATAGAAACCAATGGGACCCGAAACTATTTAATTACCAACATTTTTCAAAATGTATTTTCTTTTTTTCCCCAGGTCCCATTGACTTCCATGGTCATTTTTATTTATTTATTTGTTTTATCTATACTATGGAAGTCATTTGGACCCAAAAACGGGTCCCATTGACTTCCATAGTATTTCCGTAGTACTTCAGTGGGACCTGAAACCATCTGGTTACCAACATCCAAAAAAATATCTTCTTTTCATGTGCCATTGACTTCCATTGTATGTTTTGTCCATACTGTGGAAGTCAGTTGGAACCAAAACCATTTGGTTACCAACATTTTTCAAAATATCTCCTTTTTGGTTCCCATTGAGTTCCATTGTATTTTGTTTCCATAAAATGTAAGTCAAAGGGACCCAAAACCACTTGGTTACCAACATCCCTAGAAATATCTTCTTTTCATGTGCCATTGACTTCCATTGTATTTTTTTATCCATACTGTGGAAGTCAGTTGGAACCAAAGCCATTTCGTTACCAACATTCTTCAGAATATCTCCTTTTTGGTTCCCATTGACTTCCATTGTATTTTTTTTCCATACTATGTAAGTCAAAGGGACCCAAAACCACTTGGTTACCAACATCCCTAGAAATATCTTCGTTTTGGGTCTCATTGACTTCCATTGTATTTTTTATCCATACTATGGAGATCAGTTGGAACCAAAACCATTTCGTTACCAACATTATTCAAAATATCTCCTTTTTGGTTCCCATTGACTTCCACTGTATGTTTTATCCATACTATGGAAGTCAGTGAAAACCAAAACCATTTCGTTACCAACATTATTCAAAATATCTCCTTTGAGTCCCATCAACTTCTATAGTATTTTATGTCCATACTATGAAAGTCAGTGGGACCTGAAACCACTTGAAAGCCAACATTCTTCAGAACATCTTCTTTGGGCTGAGTAAATGATGATAGATCACATCAGAAATCGGACATACCTCGACATTCCGAAGCATTTTTATTGAAATCATAACCAAGTAGATAATCAAGAAGAATCGTGCATAATACAAGCGAGAAAGCCCTCATTCAATTCTTCAATTGTTATGTGTAATAAAAACCTTTTAATGCAGGACACGCACAATGAGAAGCTTGCAGCCTTGAAGGTCTAAGTCACCGACGCTTCCCGACACGCAATAAACAGCGGCGTCATTTAAATTCCCTCATAACCTGCCCCTGGAATCATTATCAGGACTCCAGAGATATTACAAAGAATATTCCTATTGTAAAATGTTGATTTAGCACATCGTCGGAATATAAAGCGACTCCAGCAACACTTGAAATGAGCGACTCGGCGGTCTATTGTATCCGAACCTCCCCGTCGCCCCCCCGATGGTTTCCAAGCAAATTAATTAACAAGAGAAGGAAAAAAAGGTAAGAATGCAAATGGCAGAGAGAGGCCTCCCTCACTTTAGACTCTCGTAGGCTTTTGTTCTCCTGTATTGTAGCAAATTATTTAATTGGGTCTCTCTGATTGTGTGCTCACACAGAAAGGATCGCAGGCCTTTGTCAGAAACCCATATAGCCAACAATGCAGTATCAAATTCAATTCCCATCAAAAAGAAAGAAATGAATCCCCCCAAAAAAAGGAAAGTGAGGCAAAAAGAAAGCAGGGTTTTTGGGCCGGCCGCGGAGATTAATGACGATCTCCAGAATCACCAGCCCTGGGATGGGAGATTTCTCAGGCAAAATAAAAGGCCCTTTCAGACACAACAATGGCGGGCCTGCGGATGTGACAGGACTCGAGGAGATGTTAAAATAAATCAGAACGAGGGCTGAAGTTTACAGTGTGTCTCACAATGAGATGTTGAGGCGCATGCTTGAGAATCGAGGCTGCTGACATGGAGGTTGCAGGTTTGCGCCTGAGTAGGAGCAGGACCGCTGTCCTCTGAGTTAGTGCAGGGTTTTTCTTCCCTTTTTTGGAAGTTGATGCTCCACAGCTGTTTCCAGATACCTTTTTGCTGAAGTATTGACTGTATCGAGTCTCAGGTGGAACGTTTTGGCATTTTCTGCACTGATTCGGGGGGAACATCTGGATTTTGTAGGGGAAATGTATTTAAACATGTTCTGAATAGTCTTCTTGCTGACTGTGTTAAATTAGCAAAATGTTTAATAAACACATGCATAAGATTTTTTTAAAGAAATTAATATTTTATTCATCAAGAATGCATTAAATTGATCAAAAATGACAGTAAAGATGTTTATAATGTTCTATTTCAAATAAATGCTGTTATTTTGAATTTTTCTGTTTATCAAACAATCCTAAAAAATAAATTGTATCACAGTTTCCACAAAATATTGTGCAGCACGACTGTTTTCAACATTGATAATAATCAGAAATGTTTCTTGAGCAGCAAATCAGCATATCAGAATGATTTCTGAAGATCATGTGACACTGAAGCCTGGAGTAACGATGCTGAAAATACAGCTTTGATCACAGCAATCAATTACATTTTACAATATATTTGCATAGAAAACAGATATTATAAATGTTAATAATATTTCATGATTTTTGCTGTATTTTTGATCAAATAAATGCAGCCTTGATGAGCAGAAGAGACTTCTTTAAAAAATAAAAAAAACTAATGAAAAGCTTTAAATAAAATATTAAAAAACACATAAAATAATAATAATAACTGTAAAGACCCCAAACTTTTGAATGTATTCTTTTAAAGGTAATTCCAATACATTTCTTTAAGAATAAAGGCATACATTTATATTCCAATATGTATATTCGTATATATGCAAAGAGTTCATATATTGTGCTTCCAAATGCTGAAATATTTCTGACTAAATGGATACTCAACAACAACAACAAAAAAATGATATTAATTTTAACGCATTTTAAGAAATTTTTTGGATAGGCTTCACATTGGATTCAGATGGCTGGCGACGTTGAAGAAGCATTCGTAACTTTGACAGAAAAGGTAAGTTGTTATGGCTTAAACAATTTTAATGTGTTTTAACATTGCAAGTGCAACCTTCTAATAGTGTCTTTATAGCATCCCATTTAACATGCAAAGAGTTTACAGAGAGCCACATGTGATGATTTTTGGGAGGAAGAGACGCTCCTCTTGACTCTTTTACATTCTCTGCATGGCCCGTCCCGTTCCTGCCGTATTTACTCTATTTCCCCTGATCCATAGTCGCTGATCGCTGGACCGGAACCTTCCAGCTGCCACCCCAACATCTCATTATTTTTGGAAATATCAAGCTTGTATCTTCTTGATAAATAATTCCTTGCAGTATAATGTATCAGACTAAAACATATTTTCAGGGGGCCAGCGAGGTTAAAGTGCCAATCTTACCTTTTTACATTTCTTCTTGCCCCGAAGACAGTGATTTCCATATATAGAGTGACCGGGGTTTGTGTTGAACACGAGCAATCGGGGTGTGACACACATTGCTGTCAGAGATTGGAAATGAGTCCTGCTAAACTTGTAAGAAGCCTCCCAGGACCAATCAGATCACTGACTTTAGACGGCGCATTACCCGCCACTAAAAAGAATGGCGACTGTGAAGTTTTTATCAGACTCCTTGACAAACATTACAGTTTAATGCAGTTTTTTGTGGCTGTGCATTCTTATCCCGCAGAGAAAACATTTATCTACTTGAAAGCGGCAAAACGGTTGCCACAGGGAAGGATTTCTTTCAATAGAGCACAATGGCTCTGGTATTGGACGCGTCACTGTTGGGCCGTGAGACTGGAGCCCTCAATATATTCATAGCAAAACTATTTATCTTCATGCAGGAATAAAGTGTACATTAAGGAGTATTTTTACAATGGCATTTCACATTCATCCTAAATGGCTCTTCTATCGTTTTGCCCACCCACCTTCATTTGAAATCGGATTCAGGGGCATTTCGGAGAAACTATTTATCATTATGGGGAGACGGCGCTTGGGCACAACTCTGGAATGCATTAACAAGTGAGAAAAATCCAAACGTTTGAGCAGATCTAATGATGTCTAGTGTACAGATGCATATAATCACAATTTAACATGGCTAAATTTTGATTACTTTAAGCATGGTTTTTATTTATAGTGAGCCATGTGCGATAGTACATTTTAACACATGCTAAGCTGTTTTCACTTAGATGGCAGACCAGAAGTCATATATGTGTATATATATATATAGACCAAATATATATATATATGGTTATTTGTCCTGTGATAATTCTGATTATTAAATTATCACTTTGATATTTCAATTCTTCCATTAGGTGATACAGTGATGAATTATTTCATAATAGCAAATGTTTTACATCTGATTTCATTGGTCAGCTCAGTCATGCAGTCATCTGTCAAAAAAGTTCTCTCTTAAGAAAAATCACACTGGTACACTTGTTTTTTGTTTTGTTTTTTTGTATTTCTGTTTTCAATCAAATTTTAGTTACTACTTTTCAACTACTTGTTTCACTTCTGTTTCAGTTTTTATAACCATTTCTTATGAGTAAGTAAGCTCAGTGTTATTTTTTTTAGGATTACTGATAAACTAATGTAGTTTGATTTGCATTTGTTATCTATTTTAATTTGTTAAAGTTGGATTAATGTTTGTAATTTTATTAGTTTTTTAAAATTATGTCTGTATAGGTTTTTTATTAAGTTTTAGTTTTATTTAATTTGAGTTATTTTAGTACTTCAACAAACTACATGGAAATGAAATAATATATATATTGAATTTATAAATGTGTGTGTATGTATATATATATATATATATATATATATATATATATATGCATATGTATATATGTATGTGTGTGTGGTTGTACATACACATATATATGTAGTTGTTTTTTGGTGTTTGGCTTAGTGTTATGTTAGAATCATTATTATACTCTTATACTTTTTGTTCTTTAATATTTTGAATTGTTTTTAGCTTTATTTTTTAGTTTTTATTTAAATGTTAAGTTTTGAATTTTTGTTGTATGCATTTAATTTTTATTTAATTTCTTTATTTTTTTAAATGTGTGTATATATAGTATTTATAAAGTTTTAGCTTTTAGTTTTGGATCTGTTTTAGTTGTTTTAATACTACAATTGATTGCTTCTGTTGTCCTCATTTGTAAGTCGCCTTGGATAAAAGCGTCTGCTAAATGACTAAATATAATATATATATATATTTATAAAATAGCGCTGTCAAAATTAGCGCGTTAACGAAGGCGATTAATTTTTCCAGTTTAACGGTGTTAAAGATATTTAACGCAGGAGCGGGTCTTAGGTTGGCCACCCCACTCACAAATGTGGCTTCTGTATCTTTTTTCTTGACAAGAATTGCATTTATTTAGACGCAGAGCATCTTTGCAATCACATCAAACGGGAGACTTTTCAGACACGCACTCCACTTCACCTCAGTGCCAGGCACGAGTCAAACAAGCGTGGAAACAGTACAGGTGACGAGGAGCTTCAGCAGAACGTGAGTGAACTGTGAGATGAGATGTTGTCAGGCCATATGTAAAAAAACACCTGTAAAAATGAATCGTCCTGTCCTGTCTGCCGTTATACTGTGCTTGGAGCACGTGCTCTTCAAATTGCATCCACAAATGCGCTGGCACGCTATATATCATTATATATTAAAGTGCAATTATATATAAAAGGTTGTGAGAAAATACGATGCATGTCAGATCCGCGTCACGTTCTGCATCAGCAGCTCTGAAAGAAATAGCAGCCAAACCTAAAACCTAATAACCAGCTGCTGTGATGTCTGTTCATCAAAGAAATACATTTTGTAGCTTTAAGGATTTATCTTTAATAAATTTAGAATTTTAGTGTTAATTTTATTCAATTTCCTAATTGCTGAAGGGCACAGGTAGCTAAATATGACATTTATTATAATAGGTTTATGTGAAGATTGTTTTAAGTTAAATTAAGTTATTTTTTTAAAGTCTAATAAATGTTAAAATCGATAGCTCTCATTTATACTGTAATGTTGAATGGCTAAATAACCTATTGGGGGAAAAATCTATAGAGACATCAGTATTGGTATCAGTGACACTTGCCTGCAGTCATAAAAAAGATGCCACTAAACAAGTATAAAATATATACTGTCTGTATGTTGTTTGTACATTAATTTGAAGATTCCATGTGAAATTCTTGCAATATAAACGTATAATTAAAAAAAAAGAGAAATTTTACTTTAGCAACTACATCTGAAATAAAATAAGTTGGATTGTTTGTTTTGTTTTTTTGTTGTTGTTTTTTTTTTCCCACCCCAATTTTAGTTTTAGTTAACTAAAATAATCCTGCACTGTGATAGACACGACCAATGAAATCTTTAGAGTCGGCTGTGGGCGGGGTTTGTGCTTGAATGATTTGGGAATATATGTAGCTGTAGTGTGAATGTGGCCTGTAATTCTGAAGCAATCATCACATAATGACTCTTTTGAGCTCTTTTTAACCGCGTGTAAACCCCTGTAATATTCGGCGCAGAGCCCCTCATCAGTTCAGGATTCACCTCCACACTCCACAAGTTCAATTAATGAATTCATAAAACTTTTTAAACGGAGAAAAAAACATCAGTAGTAGCTCTTTATCAAAGCGCTTCATATTTGAGGGATGTGGGAGCATGTTCTGCATTTGCAGAGCAGAACTAATGCTATATAAATCTGAAGTAATAAGCATCCCCCCGGAGCTGTTGTCTAAATGAAGATTTTACAGCCAATCTGAATTTGCCTGCTGCATTACTGTTCTGCCTTAAGTGCGTTTGTTTAACAGGTGTGCCAGATTGCTATTTTCCCCTTTCTTTGCATCGCTGCTGCTAGGGAGAAATTGCCGCCACGTCTCATTTTGTCGAGATTTAGCTTGCTGAAAGCTGGAGGAGCATCAGCGATGGGGAGCTACCTTGAAACTCTAGTTTGTCAAGCTACAAGCTACTTAGCATTTAAAGTAGTTCAACTAAACTCAAGCTGCTCTTTTAAAAAGTAGTTATTACAAACAGTTATCTAAGGGTGCGATGTTTTTTTTTTAAATGCATAATGATCAAATTACAAACACTAACGTTCAAAAGTATGATTTGTTTTTTTTTAAAGAAATTAACTTTTTATTTAGCAAAGATGCATTCAATTAATCAAAAGCGACAGCAAAGACATTTCTAATCTTACAAAATATTTCTTTTTCAAATAAGTGCTGTTCTTTTGAACTTTCTATTCATCAAAGAATCCTGAAAAATAAAATCTATCATGGTTTGCACAGAAATATTGTGCAGCACAACTGTCTTCAACATTGATGATAATCAGAAATGTTTCTTGAGCAGCAAATCAGCAAATATTAGAATGATTTCTGAAGATCATGTGACACTGAAGACTGGAGGAATGATGCTGAAAATACAGCTTTTTTAACCCACTTAAATATGACTTTAGTACATCTTTATATGTAATTTCATAATTACCTCTATTGTCTTTTGAAATATGTGTATCGACAAATGTACTGACAAACATTTTTGGATATTTAAAATATACTAATGTAATTTAAGTTGTAATTTAGTACATGAAAATAAATATGTAACTATATGTAAATAGGAAACACTACAATTAAAATTATAATCAAGTACTTCACATGTGCTTTAGTCAACACGAAATATTCACACAAAACAAAAAATATTCTTTTAAGATTTTCCATTTTAATTGTAAAGTTTTAGTCATTGTGTTGTGTGTTTGTGATATTTTATTGTTTTTATAGTTTTTTATTTTTATTTTTAATTCAGTTTTAGTTTTAATTATTTTAGTACATCAGCATCAAAATGACATGTTTCTTTGGCAACTATTGCTGACATAAAATGTTTTTATAATAAACTATTCCAGTTAATGTTTATTTGTATAGTTTTGTTAATAAATGAATGTTTTTCATTTAGGTATTTTTCTTTTTGATTGAAAATGTTTTTTTTTTTTTGTTTTTTTTTTAACGTTTGTTCAAAATAAGTGCATTTCTTTATAGCATTGATAAATCAATAAATTAAAATATACTTTTATTACAAAGTGCACTATTTAAAAGTGTACTTACTTTGAAGTGTGTTAAAGGTGCAGTGAGCGATTTCTGAGAAACACTGTTGCACCAAAACAAACATGTAGCCAGTCACCAGAAAGGGGCGTGTCCACTCTTTCTGGGGGAGGTGCCTGTGTTGCATAGCATGTTCATGAATTTGGAGGTGGGGCTATCAAGAAAGGGGTGTGGTCTTTTTGAGTGGGGTTTTTTTTTTTTTTGGTGATTTCAAATACCAGCCGTGTTTCTCAGAAATCACTTACTGCCCCTGTAAGAAACAGTCATGAAAGTGTACTCTCTTTAAATACACTTAAATGTTCTTTTATTTTATTAATATTATAGTAGAGTTTTTGGAAATAGGCTTTTAAGATTTGAAGTACACTACAAGTGCACATTGAATACAGTTAAGCACACTTCTTTCACACAAGGATTGTGCTGATTGCTTTGATCGTGTGAGCGTCCAGAGACGAGAGGAGTTACTGTATCAAAGCTGTCAAACGCTCACACAATCTAGTCTGTGCTTCATTAGCAAACTAATCATTTAAACCGGTTCCCTCCTGCTCCTCCCCCAGAAACAATCTGGTTTGGGTCAGCTCTTGTGTATTCTGGATACGCTTTGGCTATTACCATTGCAGAAAGCTTCAGATGTGTTGGAGCCCTCCGGCGGTAGACGTCTAGTTTAATTTCCCCGCTGGCCTGAAAAGGGGCACGAATTCAACTAAAAATCACAAGCTGTTTTGCTGGCTCTCCTTTGTGGCTCATAATGAATCTAATGAATATAAAGAGACAGAAGGAACGGGAGGGGGAAGGAGGGAGAGCGGGTTTCGTTTTGACCAGGCGGCGTGCGATTGTGTCCGGCGACAATAGGACAATGACTAGGGGGTTTTGCCCCCTTAATTTGACTTTGTGTTTAGGTTTCCTCACTGTTGTCAAATCGTAAGAGTCGATAAGTGTGGACTGTGCTGGCGCTGACACAAAGTTATGTATGCTATAGAAAATTATATTTTCAAATTGTCACATTTAATTCAGTGTGTTACCACTAATTCTTTGCCAGTGTTGGGGAGTTACTAGTTACATGTATGGCTTTACAGAACAAAATGAGGTTAGACTTTCTTTTAAGGTGTCCTTGTTACAGTGTAATTATACATTTAAGTACTGAGTAATATTAATTAACTACATGTACTTACTATCAGTGTTGGGTAAGTTACTCTAAAGTAATTAATTACTAGTTACTAATTACATCTTCAACAGTGTAATTAGATGACTGTACAAATCCTATATCAACCTCGACAAGTTAATGATACAGACTTAAAATGGTTTTTTTAATCCTTTCAAGTAACTACATAAATTATTCTCATCACACTTTAGATTAGAGTCCAGTTCTCACTATTAACTAACCATTAACTATGATGCCACAATATACTCCTAATTACTGCTTATTAATACTTGGTTAAGTAGTTGTTGAGTTTAAAAAAAAGATTTAGAATAAGCTCTTGCAGAATAAGACATTAATATGTGCTTTTTTAAGTAATAATAAACAGCCAATATCCCAGTAATATTCATGCTAATAACCAACTAGTCAATAGTGAGAACTGGACACTAAAGTTAACGATATTCTTAATAACTCACCAAAGTATTTAAAGTGAGAAGGGTACAAAAAAGGCATGCATTTTAAGGTTGTTAAATCCACTATTGTATTGTTCTACGGTCGATACATAGTATTAAGTTCAATTACACAAAAAGTTACTGGAATTAAATTTACTTTTTCAAGGGAAAAGTAATTAAATTACAGTAACTAATTACTTGGTAACTAATTACACCCAAAACTTCTTATGGTTAGGGTTTGGCTTAGGGTTACTTACATGTAATTATGCACAATTGATTGTTATTATAATAGTAAGTACATTTAACGTGTAACAAGGACACCTTACAATAAAGTGTTACCCAAAATGAATGTAATTGTAATCTGTTATAGTTACTGTGTAATTTACACTTTAAATGACAGTTCCTTATGAAAATGTTAGCAAATAAAAAGGGAGTTACATCTGAATATAATTTTGTAAAAAGCTAGGATATGTTGAATAATATTAATTTGTTGCTTTGCCTGATTTTGATGAGCACGATGCCTCCTGCCATTTAAAGGCCGTAAAGTAAAGCAATGCTAGTAAAGCAATGTTGCTCTGAATTGTGATGGTTGTGCTTTAAAATTAAATTACCATAATCTTAATTCAAGTGATGAAGAATTCTGAAAGTCTGACAGTAATCAGTGTTGAGTGCTGCTGTAAGGTGTGAACCCTGCCTGCTTTAAACGTTTGAAAATGATTAACAGTTGAAATCATTTTTTAGAAATTTATAAAGGTAATCAAATGTAATCAGTTACATTAAAGTAAATTGTAATTGGAAGAGTTACACGACTTATTACATTTTAAATAGAGTAATTTGTAATCTGTAACCTATTACATTTCCTACGTAACCAGCAAAAGAAGCTGTGAGTCGCAACATTGCCGTTGCGCCCAAACATAATCTTACTGAAAGCTCGTTTTTTGAGATATCAACCTCAAATTCTGAACACAACTTGCTTAGATTTATGGCTTTGATTTTCTGATTTTCTTGCAGTTTTAGAGTAAAACTAAAATGTAAATATTTTAATAAAAACAGTGGTGTAACTGTTTTAAAAAGTGTGTGGGACAGTGTGTGTGTGTGTGTGTGTGTGTGTGTGTGTGTTTGTGGAGGGGGAGATAAATGTATCGACATAGAACTAATTTTTAATGTGATGGTTTCATTCTTACATGTACTATGATAAAATGTATTGTTGAGCCTGAGATTTTTCACGTCATTGAATAAATACATAGATACTGTACGCAACAAACATTTTCGTATTTCAAAACCGTCTAAATTAGTGGTAGAATTTACATTGGATGTGTCAGAGGTTTTGAGATCTAATCCGCCCTCACGTCATTTTTTCCCCTTATTCAATTCAAAGATATTCATTAGTGATCGTATACCATGGGATACATTTGTGTGTATTTTGTTTTGTAATTTAACCAGAATGTATAGATACGCAACGTCATTAAGCGATAGATTGAAGCGCTCGTGTGTGAATTAAGACTCATAATAACATCTCAACAAACATTCCGCATGATTTCAAAAACAACACATTCCATTTATATAAGTAAATGTTGTTTTTGTGCATTTTTCATAATAATAAACTTACACTTCTATATCTTTATTTGTTTCACTTTTTAAACTTTTTTCACTTGTGCTCTAAAGCATTCGAGTTTAGGTTGGTAATGTCATTTTCAGGTGTGTGCTCAAAAACTGCTCAAAAACAGATAATAAATGGATCATAACTATTCCATAAGTATAACTTAGTACCATAAAATTCCCTTAACAATGCAAAATATTAATTAAAGAAAATGCGACCAACACCACAGGGTTAAATAGGCTCATCTGAAACATTCTTGGTCTTATTATGAATGTTTCATTAGTGCAATTTATTTATGTATTATTCCAAAAAGAAAAAAGTCAGAAAGAGAAGGAAAAATGGATTTAGAGCCTTATTATATATATGATACATGTCATTTTAAACACTCTCCAGATGATGCATTTGTATTTATATGTAATGAAAGCATGAAACATTAATTTTAAATATGGACTACAAAAGTTGAATGCTGGTTGTCAGAGTTTCCCAGAGTGTTCTGGATGGTTGCTAGGGTGTTGCTAGGCAAATGCTGGAGTGTTCTGGTTGGGTTTTATGGCATTACTAGGCAGTTGCTAGGGCCTTTCTAGAATATTGCATGACACAAGGTCAAATTATAGTTTTGTTAATATTTTTTTTTTTTTTTTTTTCATTTTTATAAGTTTTTATTTTAAATATGTCTGTATAATTTAGGTCTGTATAAATAACTTTATTTTATTGCATCATCTTAAACTAAACAAAAATGAGAAGTTGCATAGTCAGCTTGATTAAAATAAGTTTCTTTTTATTTCTTTCATTTTAGTTGATCTTTATTTTATTTTATAAGTAATAAATGTTTTATGGTTTTAGTTAATAAGTAATAGTCCAATGTAACAGTTGCATGCAGTGTTCCTATACATGCAAGCTGCTTTTTTCCATTTATTGAACTTATTTCATCCTCAGCCATGACAGAAATTCACATATACCGTAGTATGTTTTACTTCAGCATCTTGTCATAAGCATCCAGGTATCATTTTCCATCTTTTTTCCCTCTGTTTAATTCTATATACATTGTTCAGATTTAATAGGCATCTAATTTGTGTTATCAGCTTACAGGGCAGTAAGTAATAATTTGCATGACTGCCTTGAGCAAAAATGCTTCCATAAGCAGCCCATAGAATAGACCCAGGAATGGATAATCCTGCATATTGGTTATGCCCCGATGATCAATGCCACAAAAAAAGAGGAAAAAAACTTTGGTGGAAGATTGAAAGATTGCTAAAGCCGTCCCAGCAGCCGAGCGAAACACAGAGAAAGCGCGGAAAACACAGATATGAAAATATCTCATCTGCTGTAGATCTTATCCTCAATAGAAATATGACATTATTGCGCAGCATCTTTGTTGTTGATGTGTTTTCTTCATTTTTTAATGCAAAACTCGACTAGCAACCTGTGTGTGCATGTTTAGTTTGTGTCTATCAAACTTTATAAAACTTGAAAACACTTGAAAAGCATAAATACATAAACACAAATATTGCATGCATTTTGTAATCAGATTTCTGTGTTAACTGAGTTATATCAACATTTCTCTCACTTTGTCTCCCGTCTTAGATGGAGGTTCTTCACTGAGAGTGTCGCAGTGCATTCTGGGATTGCCTTCTGTGCAAAGGATACACGCAGCACTGCCTTGGATTTTGACCGAAATGAGGTTTGTTACCCTTCAGACAAGTTTCCACATCAGCCTCACTTGGTTTCAACCAAAGCCCATATATTCCCTCTTTAATTTGAGAACACCTTTACTTGAGAAGTAAATGAATCTTGTTTTTCTCTGTTGGGAGCTTGTCTCAAAAGATTGCAGTGAAAAATATTGGGTGTAGGATTTACTTTCAAACAGTTTTCACTCAGAAATTGCGAGTAAATTTAGTAGATTTATCAATTAATTAAAAAGAAGCGGCAAGGAACACATTGAATTAAACTTGACATTTTGAAGTATAGAAATACTGAAACAGTGTTATTTTAGTATCATTGAGATACTGTTATAACTTTTATCAATATTTTGCATCAGTTTTTAGATTTTTTTTTCTTTTTTGCATTGGTTTTATTTTTAGTTAAGGTTTTAGTAATTGTGTTGTGTTTTTGTCATTTTAAATGGTTCTTTTTTTATATGCCTATATAGTTTTTATTCGTTTTTATACTACGGGGCTGTTGAATGCTTGAATCTGATTGGCTGACGAACGTTCTGAGGTGTGCAATTATTTTCAGGGAAACACACGGCGAACGTAGTTCCAGGCAGCTCTTGACCGCATTACATGACCATATCACTTCGCCACATGATTTCTGTTATTTCAGAGGTCTTACAACCGCAAAATAACCAAAACACACAACGACACTGGCCAAACAAATAAATATAGTAAACAATATGATAAAAACGACAGATCATGTCTATGTTTTTGCCACAAAATTATGCTTTATTATGAACGGAAAGCACATACTCTATATCTCCCGCTCTCTCTCCCTCACAGACCGCACATACATAACAGTTACAGTTTACACACACGCTAGCATACATTGCACTAATGTTGTTAGCGCTGCTCTGACGATTTTATCAGTAAACAACTTAAAAACTACATGATTTCTCACAAGAGAGGTAACAACAATGGCGCTGTTCGTGAACAAAAGGAACTAAGTTTCACTATAGAGACATTGCTGCCGAACACTATTGAGAGACGCACAGAGGTAATTCTCTCTCTCTCTCTCTCTCTCTCTCTCTCTCTCTCATAACTTAGTTATTAACTGCATTAGTCTGTTATTAACGGCTCAAGCCTCCGTTACTAGGTTTAAAATGACATTTTGGAATTAGCAATGGAATTAGGCGTTAGATGAAATGCGGAAGAAATAATCCTACTCACAATAGTGATTTAAGTGGAAATACTGGACAAATGCCTTGAAATATATCATCTGATCGATGTCTTGAGGTGTGGCAACCGTAGTATAAGAGGAATAATTGACTTTGGTCCGTTGAATTAGTAGAAAAATAATACCTCGGGTGTGCATTATTTTTCTAATAATCCAACGGCCCGTCATCAATTATTCCTTACTTATTTCAGTTATTTAGTACATCAAGTTAAATTACAAAAGTTTAATAAAAAGTTTTCTATATTAGTTATTGTTCTAGTTTTCATTTCAGTTTTAGTTAACTAAAATAACCTTGGACTGAAATAGTATTTGCATACCCAAAAACTTTTTTTTTTTTAATTTACAACTTTGAAACATCATTTTTTACAGTGTAGGTGTTTGCATTTTACTGTATTTACTGTATTCAGTAAATCAGACTGCAATATAATAGCATAATGATATCATGATGTGAATTATAAAAAGCAATATGCTAATCTAATCTGCACTGTAAAAAAATGATTTTTGAAGCTGTAAATAAATCTTATTGTTTACTTAAGAGTACATTTGGAGTAAATTTGACAAGAAAATACAGTTTCAGCCTTTCTACTTGAAAATTCACATTTAATTCAGTGTGTTACTTGCTTCTTTGTAAATAATTGTGAAAGTCATTTCTGAGTGTACATTGTTTAAATCCATGTAATTATTTTTATTGCTGTAACCTAATGTTCTCATGATGAATTATTCATATTGAAAAATATTTTTGACTTGAATAAACCAGGTAATTTTCCACATAAATCACATATTTTAGGCTGCATATCCAAAAATATTTGAATGCATGTATGTTTGAATAGCCTCTATAGTACACCCTTGAGTTTCTAAGCGTTTAATTCCCAATAGTATTGTTGGATTTGAGCTTTAAGCTGTGTAAGTGTAGCTGGCTGATCTCCTGTGCTGCGTGTGCAGCTGAAATGTATGCAGGTATTCAAAGCAGCGGATGCTGCAGCGGCTCGCGACGGGCTCGGTTAGCGGTCTGGAGCCCTATCTCTGGCTCCGGCCGGCGATAACAGCCTCCTGTGGTTTGGAGGTCAGTGCGATTACTTGAAGCTGTCGGCTGTACACAGCGGAAGCTATCTGGACCGATAACCTTGTGACACGAGGAACACTACAAATCCTCTTAAGACACAACCAAGGGTCGCTGCTCTCGGCGTTATCACAGACGGCTGTTCAACACGGCCGCTAAGAACCACTAGTCCTTGTAAGGGAACAACGAAGCAGCGGCTGCTCTTCAAATGTTCCAGTGCAGGACAATGAGGTGAAGCAGGGAGGACAGAAAGAGCAAAACACAGAAGTGCACTAACTGTGTTTACAGCTGCGTTATCATTTACAGTGGAGTTCAATAGTGCAAAAATAGTTTTCTTAATCAGTATTTTGTCTCGTTTTTCAGTATAAATATGTAAACATCCTTAAAACAATATCAGATTACTTTGGAATGGAAATTTGCATATAATAATGTTTTCAGAGAATATATATCTTGAATTAAGCTGGTTTATATTTATATAAACATTTAAATGAACAATAAAACATTTAAATGAAAAATTTGTATTTCGAGGATTAACTTTTTTTTTTTTAATTCACAAAAATCTAACCTTTCATTAGATAATAAGAATTTAAAATGGGGGGAAATATCATTATGAAATAAATGTTTTTCTCAAATACATGTTGGACACAATTATTGGCACCCCTAGAAATTCTTATGAGTAAAATATCTCTGAAGTATATTCCCATTCATATTCACAATTTTGAGCACTCCAGGGTGATTATGAACATACAATTATCCAGCCAAGGCTTCCTGTTTCACAGAAATATTAATAGGAGGGAAAACAAAGGCCAAATTCCCTTAATCATCATCACAATGAGAAAAACCAAAGAATATATTTCTGATGTGCAACAAAAGATAATTGAGCTTCACAAATTAGTGAAGTGGCTTTAAGAAAAGAGCTAGAACAGTGAAAATTCCCATTTACACCATCAGGGCAATAATTAAGAATTTCCAATCAACATAAAATGTTAGGAAACCTGGAAGAGGACGTGTGTGTATATCGTCCTAATACATGGTGAGAAGGAGAGTCTGAGCAGCTAAAGACTCTCCAAGGACCAAAGCTGGAGAATTGCAGAAAATAGTTGAGTCTCAGGGTCAGAAAACCTTAAAAAAAAAAATTGTCAAACAGCTCCTACATCAGCACATGTTGTTTGGGAGGCTTTCAAGAAAAACTCTCCTCACTCATCCAAAAACAAACTCCAGCATATTCAGTTATCAGACACGACTGGAACTTCAGATGGGACTGGCTTCTATGGTCAGATCAAACTAAAAAATGAGCTTTTTAGCAGCAAACACTCAAGATGGGTTTGGTGAACACAGGGATAAAAAGTACCCCATGTGTACAATGAAATATACTGCTGTATTTTTGATGTTGTGGGCCTAGATTTCTGATGGAGGTCCTGGACACCTTGTTTAGACACATGACATCATGGATTACCAAATACTAACAGATAAAAAATCAATAAGTGACTGACTCTCTTAGAAATCTTAAAATGGGCCATGAACACCTCTTGTCAGGTGTTCTCTAACCTCATCAGGCATTATAGGAGAACATTTAGAGCTGTTAAACTGGCAAATGGAGGTTTCAAAACCTATTGAATAAAAGGGTGCTGTTAATTGTGGCCAAAGTGTATTCGAGAAAAACATTTATTTCATAATGATATTTCCCCCCATTTTAAATTCTTATTATCCAGTGAAAGTTTAGATATTTGTGTATATTTTTTAAAATAAAAGATAAAAAGGATTAACACTGCAGATTAATTTTCACAGCCGCCTTGGATCATATTTACCAAGCGTGCCGGTATTTTTGGCCATGACTGTGTGTGTGTGTGTGTGTGTGTGTGTGTGTGTGTGTGTGTGTGTATGTATGTGTATATATATATATATATATATATATATATATATATATATATATATATATATATACAGTCAGGTCCATAAATATTGGGACATCGACACAATTCTAACATTTTTGGCTCTATACACCACCACAATGGATTTCAAATGAAACGAACAGGATGTGCTTTAACTGCAGACTGTCAGCTTTAATTTGAGGGTATTTACATCCAAATCAGGTGAACGGTGTAGGAATTACAACAGTTTGCATATGTGCCTCCCACTTGTTAAGGGACCAAAAGTAATGGGACAATTGGCTTCTCAGCTGTTCCATGGCCAGGTGTGTTATTCCCTCATTATCCCAATTACAATGAGCAGATAAAAGGTCCAGAGTTCATTTCAAGTGTGCTATTTGCATTTGGAATCTGTTGCTGTCAACTGTCAAGATGAGATCCAAAGAGCTGTCACTATCAGTGAAGCAAGCCATCATTAGGCTGAAAAAACAAAACAAACCCATCAGAGAGATAGCAAAAACATTAGGCGTGGCCAAAACAACTGTTTGGAACATTCTTAAAAAGAAGGAATGCACCGGTGAGCACAGCAACACCAAAAGACCCGGAAGACCACGGAAAACAACTGTGGTGGATGACCGAAGAATTCTTTCCCTGGTGAAGAAAACACCCTTCATAACAGTTGGCCAGATCAAGAACACTCTCCAGGAGGTAGGTGTATGTGTGTCAAAGTCAACAATCAAGAGAAGACTTCACCAGAGTGAATACAGAGGGTTCACCACAAGATGTAAACCATTGGTGAGGAAGGCCAGATTAGAGTTTGCCAAACGACATCTAAAAAAGCCTTCACAGTTCTGGACCAACATCCTATGGACAGATCAACTTGTACCAGAGTGATGGGAAGAGAAGAGTATGGAAAAGGAAAGGAACTGCTCATGATCCTAAGCATACCACCTCATCAGTGAAGATGGTGGTGGTAGTGTCATGGTGTAGGCATGTATGGCTGCCAGTGGAACTGGTTCTCTTGTATTTATTGATGATGTGACTGCTGACAAAAGCAGCAGGATGAATTCTGAAGTGTTTCGGGCAATATTATCTGCTCATATTCAGCCAAATGCTTCAGAACTCATTGGACGGTGCTTCACAGTGCAGATGGACAATGACCCAAAGCATACTGCAAAAGCAACCAAAGAGTTTTTGAAGGGAAAGAAGTGGACTGTTATGCAATGACCAAGTCAATCACCTGACCTGAATCCGATTGAGCATGCATTTCACTTGCTGAAGACAAAACTGAAGGGGAAATGCCCCAAGAACAAGCAGGAACTGAAGACGGTTGCAGTAGAGGCCTGGCAGAGCATCACCAGGGATGAAACCCAGCGTCTGGTGATGTCTATGCGTTCCAGACTTCAGGCTGTAATTGACTGCAAAGGATTTTGCAACCAAGTATTAAAAAGTGAAAGTTTGATTTATGATTTATTATTCTGTCCCATTACTTTTGGTCCCTTAACAAGTGGGAGGCACATATGCAAACTGTTGTAATTCCTACACCGTTCACCTGATTTGGATGTAAATACCCTCAAATTAAAGCTGACAGTCTGCAGTTAAAGCACATCTTGTTCGTTTCATTTGAAATCCATTGTGGTGGTGTATAGAGCCAAAAATGTTAGAATTGTGTCGATGTCCCAATATTTATGGACCTGACTGTATATGTATATATGTGTGTGTATATATATATATATATATATATATATATATATATATACACACACACACACACACACACACACACACACAGTCATGGCTGGATTAAATAAGTAAATTAATATTTTTAATAAATTATAAATAAAAAGTTTTTAAAACAATATTTAATATTTCCTCTTTAAAAAAATGGTAAGAACATTTGGAAAGAAAAATAGCTTAATTTAAGATATATTCTTTGAAAATATATAACATGAAAAAAATAATAATAAAATGTATGTATGTGTGTGTGTATATATACATATATGTGTGTGTGTGTGTGTGTGTGTGTGTGTGTGTGTCAAGTCAAGTCAAGTCACCTTTATTTATATAGCGCTTTTACCAATACAGATTGTGTCAAAGCACTTAACAGTATCAAATTGGAGGACAGAGTGTCAGTAATATAATGGTAAGATTAAACACTCAATTTTCAGTTAAAGGCATTTCATTATTGAATTCAGAGATATCATTGTCTAGCTCAGTTTAGTTTAAATAGTATCTGTGCAATCAAATCGGCGATAATCGCTAGAAATGTGTGTGTGTGTGTGTGTGTGTGTGTGTGTGTGTGTGTGTGTGTGTGTGTGTGTGTGTGTGTGTGGGTGGGTGTGTGGGTGTGTGGGTGTGGGTGTGTGTGTGTGTGTGTGTGGGTGTGTGGGTGTGTGGGTGTGGGTGTATGTGTGTAACATTATATAAAATATTTAAAAATATATTTATAGATGTTATTTTTATTTAAATGTTTTATATAATGTTTTCAGTGAATAGTTTATAGGCAAATAGTTTACAGAGAATAGTTTTTTGTTTAAAAATATTTAAATGTTAATATATGTTAATAATGTTAAATGTTAATAAAAAAGATGTATATGTATATATGTATATGTATAAAACTATTATACATTTTATTTAGTATTTTTTCCTGTTATTTAAAAAAAAAATATCTTGACTTAAGCTATTTTTCTTTCCAAACGTTCTTACCAATTTTTTTAAAAGAGGAAATATTAAATATTGTTTTAAAAACTTTTTATATATAATTTATTAAAAATATTAATTTACTTATTTATTTAATCCGTCACAGTAGTCTCAGACTTTTGGTCTCCTCTGTAACGTTTGGTATTCATGTATTTAGTAACTTACATACAGGCAGAAGGGAAACAGTGACAGTAAACCTGTCAGATAAAGGAGTTTGATAAGCTTTCTTTGTATTATAAAGCGAGGATGGGGATTTTGACACATACTGTTGCTGAAAGCCGGCAGCTCATCCTTACACTGGATATTTGAAGATGCACAAACAAACAAAGTGTTTTCAACACCAAACCTGCAAAAGCTGTCCAATCAATTATTCTTATAAATAAAAGATTTAAAGTGGGCTGTCTCTAAAGATTAAAGATTGATTAAAGCGTTAAAGATTTTACTCCGTGTCACGCTGATTAAAATTGCAAGCTTTGTAATTCATAGTGTTGTGTCTGATGAGAAATCCCTTTCACTTGCTGAAATCATTGTTGATTCAGTTATGATATCAATAAGAAAATAATTAATAACCATGCTTTAGGGTGTCGACAGCTCCTGTCACTTAATCAATGCAAACAAATCACACAGCATGTGCTGATTATCTGAGGGAGGCTGAATATTAATGTGTCTATGGAAGTCTATGAACGGCCCGCATACATTACCTGAGTTAAACAGAAAAAAATAATCACCTCTTCAGCAGATAAAGTTGTTGTTTCAGAGATTATCTACAAATACTTTTTTGTTGAAGTGCTTTATATCTTTATTATATATATTTCAATTATTATTTTTTATTTAATATTTAATTATTATTTTAAAATTATTTATTACAATAATAATATAACTAATAATAATAAAACAATTATTAATATTTATTATATATTTTAATTATTAATGTTTCAGTGTTTATCAAAGACTTTTTGTTGTATAAAATTATTTTTTAAAAATAATATTGTGTTTTTTAATTATTAATATATGTAATTATTATTATTATTATTATTATTAATAATAATACCATGAATAATATATTTTATCTTAATTTAAAGTTATTAATGTTGTAATATTTATAGAAGTGTGTGTGTATTAATTAATTCATTAAAATAATTCAATTAATAATAATTACATTTTAAATTAATAATTATTATTAATAGTAATAAAATATTCAGTATATCAATATTACATATATAAAACCTATAAAGCCTTTAAAATATATATTAATATTCAATTAAAATATATTTTTCATTTTATTATTATGAATTATATTTTAATAATAATAAAATAAATAATATTTTTAATTATTAATATTTTATTTAATTATTAATTAAAAATTATTATTGTTTTAATTAATAATTATAAAACGGTGTGTATATATATATATATATGTGTATATGCATATATTTAAATAGAGATATAAAAAAATAGATATTATTACACTTTTTTTATGCGCTGCTGGCCATATATAGTATGTAATGAATGTTTTTTTTTCTCATGACTTATTGCTTTAATGCGTATATTGCAGTAAAAATAGGATGTTTTTTTCAACCTACAGCTTTACCCGTTTTAATAATAAAGTGCGATTTTTGCCTTTTGAAATCTGGCGAGTCTGGCATATCAAACAACCCTCAAATTAGCCCGTCTAAAAAACACGATATTACTCCAGAGACCTTTTTATTGGTGAGGTAATGGCATTTGGGAAGAGCCAGATTCCTGGTTTCATTATTTGATAAGAATGCACTTAATGAAAATATCAGCCAGAAGCAATACATGCTAACACTTGATTTCAAAGTCCTCGAAGGCCAGAAAGAGAGGAGAAGAGAGTGCGACAGCGTTAGCATACCGCTAGCGTTCATTAAAGAAAACCTGAAACAGCAGACGACTTAATGGATGTCATTTCAAGTGGGGCCACCAGAAGGAACGTCTCCAGCTCTCGACTCCGATCATCTGCTCTCTTGTTCTAGTAGCTGAATGAAAAGAGTCTGTGAGAAAAGACATTTTCAAAGGCTTTGTTTCATAACCTAGTAAGCTGCCTACAAAGACATTACATCTCTGGCCAGTCATTTATGAGGGTCCGTGTCATAGGAGGCTGCTTCTGAAGCCAGGCGTCAATGTAGAGATCGAAACAACATATCTATTTATATACAGATATTGCAAATTCACTGTTTGGTTCACTCGGTTTTGGTCTGGTCATTTGGAGGTTTTACAGGAAGTGCTTCCTGTTGAATTGTTGCTGATTGTTTATTAGTGTGAATTTAAATAGCAAAAGCAGAATCAGGTTTGAATCAGAGTTACTGTAATTTACTTGATTCTGATTGGTCAGTCTTTTAATTTATTATTATTTTTGTTTTAATTTTATGTCTTGAAGCAATTTACAGAAGCCCTGAAATGCATTTTGAATTTTATTGAATGCCTTTTTTAGGAATACTTTCTATGCTATGTTTTTCTGCTGTTTTATTATTTTTCTTTTCTTTTTCTTTATTATTATTATTATTTTTATGTCTTTTTCAGCATTTTTAAAAAGATTTAATTAAATATGTATATTAATTTAATTTTAATCTCATATATTTAATTATATTGTTTTTATTAATTTATTTATGAAATACATATAAAATTAATAATGAATTAATAAAAAATAAATACATAAATAAATATATATATTTATATATATTATTTATATTTATATATATATTATCTCATCATGCATGCTTTTCCTTTGAGAAAAAAATAAAATCTTTAAAAAAAATTGGAAAATAAAACAATGGTATTAAAAAAATGAAAAAAAAAAAATCAGAAAAACAGTAATAACATTGATTTCAGGTATTTATATGATCAAATATTTTATGTGTGTGTGTGTGTGTGACAGGAAGAATAGGAAATAAAAAAAATAATAATTAAAAAGCAAATTCACCTTGTGAGTCACTGCATTACTTCTGGTATTTAGTGATTGTGCAGACGCAGAGCAAAAGCTCATTGTGACCCTGGACCACAAAACCAGTCTTAAGTCGCTGGGGTATATTTGTAGCAATAGCCAACAATACATTGTATGGGTCAAAATTATAGATTTTTCTTTTATGCCAAAAATCATTAGGTATCACGATATAACTACAGAAGAGTCAAGTTTTAAATAGGACGAATATCGAAACTCTTTGATCGTTTTTGAACGCGATGCTACTGGTCTAATTGGATTCAATGATCTATGCTAAGCTATGCTAAAAGTGCTATCGCCAGATCCGGAGATCGGCTGAATGGATTCAAAAATGGTAAAACTCAACTTATTAACTCTGGGGGAGTTGGAGAATGAGCCTATTTCCAAAAAAAGTGGAGTGTTCCTTTAAGTCTATCTGTAGCAATAGCCAACAATACATTGTATGGGTCAAAATTATCCATTTTTCTTTTATGCCAAAAATCATTAGGATATTAAGTAAAGATCATGTTCCATGAAGATATTTTGTAAATTTCTTACTGTAAATATATCAAAACTTCATTTTTGATTAGTAATATGCATTGCTAAGAACTTCATTTGGACAACTTTAAAGGCTATTTTCTCAATATTTAGATTTTTTTTCACCCTCAGATTCCAGATTTTCAAATAGTTGTATCTCAGCCAAATATTGTCCGATCCTAACAAACCATACATCAATGGAAAGATTATTTATTCAGCTTTCAGATGCGGTATAAATCTCAATTTCGAAAAATTGACACTTAAGACTGGTTTTGTCGTCCAGGGTCACATATTCATATCTGGCGTCATGAATCTGCAGGGACTGAAATGAAACCGTTGAAATGTGGGTGACAACTTCAGTCTTCTTTCTGTTTGGACATTATTTTGCATAATCAACAGGTTTCTTATCCATTTGAACATATAGCATATAATGTAACTCTTTCAGCAAATATTTCTAACTTCATGAGAACATTAGTCAGGATGTTCATAATTCATATTTTGGTTTTGCAGAATAAAAGTAAATCATGGCAGAGCTTCATTTCTGAACAATCCCTTTAATTTTATAGCTCTGTACTCTTACTGTATGTCAGCTACTGACTCGTTTGTGTCTGTTTTCATTTCTCTTCTAATGCATTTTAGGAGAAACACCTGAGACATGCTTTAAAGACTCAATAAATCTCATAAGCTGTGAAAGAGGAACTTATGAGCATTCAGAGTTTATTTGACATTTGGCATGCCTGATGTGAGATGATGATTGAATCAGGTGACTATATGACACAGAAATCAGGCTCATTCTGCTTCTGTAAAATGCAACGTGTGAGTTTATCTCATGCGCTGTCTGTCTGTCTATCTGTTTTATCGGATGCATCCTGGGATAACCTGGAATCTGTGCATGTGGTGTTAAAATCTGATTACTGTCTCTGTGTGTGATTGTGTCATCTTACCATGCTCTGGTTTATTATTTTGTTTCGTATTTGTGTATAAACTCTGACACTTTCACTGTAGTATGAAATGAAGCACTTTAAAGGAAATCCAATCCTCAGTGAGTGACACAAATATAATGGTGTAATAGCTGAAAACATTCATTTGAAGATCTTCTTTTGATTACAGAAACGTAGTTGTGGTTAATTAAGGTTTGTTTTGAAACATTATAAACCCTTATTTTTATTAATTTGCCACTTGCTGTTGCTTATTATTAGAAGGGGGAACATTCTTATTCCAGAGAGAATTTTTTTAAACTGAGTATTAAATGATGCCAAAAAAATGTTTTGGTTCATTTTCCTTGATTTTTTTTTTAATTATTATTATAATTGTTCTAAAATTTTATTTTATTTTATTTTTCATTCTATTTTATTATATATTTTCTTTAGTAATTTTTTATTTGTAATTGTATGTTTATATTATTTAATTTTATCTTGTACATTTTTATTTTTTTTTTCTTGTAAATTTGTATTTTTATTAACATTTTTTAAAATTATTTTTATATTTAATGTAAAATGAAACCATGAAATAAAAATAAACATTTTGCAAATAAAAATTTGCATAATAAAATGAAATAATTTAAAATAATTATTAAAAATAATCGAATACACTAGCATATAAATAAGCTCAAAGCTACAAAACTCTAAAAGTCACATATTTTATTTCATTTATTTAATTTAATTATTTTTGTATGAATTTATTCTTGTATTGTTTTTTTATTTAACTTTATTGTTGTATTGTTTTATTTTTATAAAATTTTTATTTTACTTTATTTTTTTACTTTATCTGTGTTAAAAATGTATTGTGCAAGTACAGCATATAAATGAGCTTAAGCCTACAAGACTCCAAAAGCCACAAAAGTCCAAAAGTTTTGATTTCATGGTGCTTTTAATTATGTTGCATCATAAAGGCAAAAACTTCCAACTGAAAACGGTTCATTTACAGCAGACAGGACCATTTCTACAGCTTTGTGCACTTTGTATGTGGCCTGTTTAGGGTCCTGAAAAGCCAGGGGTCTGAATCTGAAGCCGCACAGGCTGGGATAATGTAGTGCTCGCTGCCACAAAAGCAGACGAATCGCCGCGCATTAAGACCGGCCGCACAAAGCACAACAATGGCGTGCATAAACACCATTTAGAGGCTTTGACGAGGCATTGAGGGGCTGGGCGTCAACGTAGCATTGCAGCTGAGTCGGCTCATTGTAGCGAGGTGAAAAGATGCCTAATGAACAGGAAGCCTTACTGACAGAAACCATACAACGGCCGCATTGTGGGCCTGCCATCGACCCTGTGGGTCCCTGCATTAGGAGAAATGATGAGAAAGTCACCCCCTTAACACACACAGACCCAAACCCGCGGGGAAAGGGCCCAAACAAGCCCCCGAATATCTGGGCTCAAGACGCGCTTATATGCGGCTAGGGCTGGGCGATTTCTCCGATTTTATCGATTAATTTGAATTTGATGTTTTGATACAATTTCATGTTTTTAAAATCGAGGAATCATGATTTTGAATAAAAATATTACCAAAGGTTAAAATACGAATGCAAATACCTTTATTATCATTTGTCCAACAGTCCAAACAAAAATTAGTTTTAGTCTCTCATTCCTAATAAAACTGCACACACCTGCTTGCATTCAAAAATTGCACAAATCCCGTAAAAACACAAGTGCGAATACTAAATACACAGCTATTGTTTGAGTCTATTTGTCCTTGTTTTAATGGCTCTGTACCGTCTGCCTGATGCTAACAGATTGAACAAAGAGTTAGAATTAGACACTTTGACAACATACCAATGATAACAGTAAAGAGAAAAGAATGGACCCTTTTTTATAAGACTCTGATGACACGTTTCAATGGTCATCAGCATCTTAAGTTTAATTTTTTGATTTTTTTTTAAATGTGACCCTGGACCACAAAACCAGTCTTAAAGGAACACTCCACTTTTTTTGGAAATAGGCTCATTCTCCAACTCCCCCAGAGTTAATAAGTTGAGTTTTACCGTTTTTGAATCCATTCAGCCGATCTCCGGGTCTGGCGATAGCACTTTTAGCATAGCTTAGCATAGATCATTGAATCCAATTAGACCAGTAGCATCGCGTTCAAAAATGACCAAAGAGTTTCGATATTCGTCCTATTTAAAACTTGACTCTTCTGTAGTTATATCGTGTACTAAGACCGGCGGAAAATGAAAAGTTGCGATTTTCTAGGCCGATTTGGCTAGGAACTATACTCTCATTCCGGCGTAATAATCAAGGAACTTTGCTGCGGCAGCAGGCGCAGTGATATTACGTAGCGCCTGAAAGTACTCCCCGGCTATATTATAACTAGATACCTAGCTGGGGACTACTTTCAGGCACTGCGTAATATCACTGCGCCTGCTGCGGCCATGTTACGGCAGCAAAGTTCCTTGATTATTACGCCGGAATGAGAGTATAGTTCTTAATCATATCAGCCTAGAAAATCGCAACTTTTCATTTTCCGCCGGTCTTAGTACACGATATAACTACAGAAGAGTCAAGTTTTAAATAGGACGAATATCGAAACTCTTTGATCGTTTTTGAACGCGATGCTACTGGTCTAATCGGATTCAATGATCTATGCTAAGCTATGCTAAAAGTGCTATCGCCAGATCCAGAGATCGGCTGAATGGATTCAAAAACGGTAAAACTCAACTTATTAACTCTGGGGGAGTTGGAGAATGAGCCTATTTCCAAAAAAAGTGGAGTGTTCCTTTAAGTCTATCTGTAGCAATAGCCAACAATACATTGTATGGGTCAAAATTATCCATTTTTCTTTTATGCCAAAAATCATTAGGATATTAAGTAAAGATCATGTTCCATGAAGATATTTTGTAAATTTCTTACCGTAAATATATCAAAACTTCATTTTTGATTAGTAATGTGCATTGCTAAGAACTTCATTTGGACAACTTTAAATGTGATTTTCTCAATATTTGGATTTTTTTTTTTTGCTCCCTCAGATTCCAGATTTTCAAATATTTAAGTTAAGTCATGACGTATTGTCAAGTATGGTGACCCATACTTGAAATGGTGCTCTGCATTTAACCCATCCAAGTGCACACACACAGCAGTGAACACACACCCGGAGCAGTGGGCAGCTATTGCTCCAGCGCCCGGGGAGCAATTAGGGGTTTGGTGCCTTGCTCAAGGGCACCTTAGTCATGGTATCGAAGGTGGAGAGAGTGCTGCTCATTCACAATCCCTACCTTCGATTCCTGCCGGCGCGAGAATCGGACCAGCAACCTTCAGGTTACAAGCCCGACTCCCCAACCATTAGGTCACGACTACCCCTATTTGTATCCGATCCTAACAAACCATACATCATTGGAAAGCTCATTTATTCAACGGTCAGATGATGTATAAATCTCAATTTTGAAAAATTTATCCTTATGACTGGTTTTGTGGTCCAGGGTCACAAATGTATGTACATTTATAACAGTATATCACCTTTATATCACCTTTGCATCAAATTTCCAAAAAACTAGTTAAGGCTAACACAAGGGTGTTTCTAATGCAGCATCTATCACCTTTATTTATATAGCGCTTTTACCAATACAGATTGTGTCAAAGCACTTTACAGTATCAAATTGGAGGACAGAGTGTCAGTAATATATAATAAGATTAAACACTCAATTTTCAGTTAAAGGCATTTCATTATTGAATTCAGAGATGTCATTGTCTAGCTCAGTTTAGTTTAAATAGTATCTGTGCAATCAAATCGGCGATAATCGCTAGAAATTAGGTGTCCCCAAAATCTATGGGAGCGATGGTAAATATGACATCGGTCTCTCTTCTGACTGCCTTTATCAGTCTCTCTCAATTTTTTTCCTTTTTTTGAAAGTTGTGAAAACACTATCGTGGAGTTTCTCTTTTGCTATTTGAGCAAATAGGAATGCAAAAAATATATATTTGAGGTACTCTCCCATTCACTGTTCTTAAAGTTAACCCAACTATGACTACTTCCGCTGCTGAGAAACCCGGAAATGTGAAAAAAGTTCATGATCCAACCTCGTGCTTCTATCACGTGCTTCTATCACACAGAATGCGCTTTTGTGTTGACAAAAATGCGACGCGGACAGTGGAACAGGAAAAACATGCAAGAAGATGGGAGTGAACTTTTAACTTGAGCGCCATGTTTTTAGAATGCAATGCAGGAGACGTCAAACACGTCCATGTTTACATAGAAAAAAAACAATGGAAAAGCATCGCAATCGAATAAAAAACATGTAACTACTACTGCATGTCTGATATTTCATGTTTGCATCAGAATTGTTAATCTACTGGTGTTATACCTTCAGTCATTTTGAATTTGAATTACCTTGACCTTTTGAGATTTTGTAAAGCATTTTCCTAATTATGTTTCTGAACATATTTGTACTGTATAAAACAAGTTTGTACAAGATTTAGTTGTAGTTTATGCATCTTTTCTGCAAAGAGCAAGTGATTTGTTTAACATTTATCATCATTTTGACAACTTCATGTGTGGTGCACTTGGAATATAATTTTCTTTAATTAGAGGATTAATAAAGAAACATTACTTGAATAATTTTTTAGTTATTATTATTATTATTTCATTGTATTTATAGGCACCTTAAATGACACTCAGGGACAACTTAAAGCAAAACAATCACGAGTAAATAACAATAATCACTATTACAGCCTAACAGACCCAATACAAACAATCACATAAAAGCCTGCCTAAAAAGATGGGTCTTAAGGAGAGATTTAAAAACAATAAGACTTTCACTATTTCGCACATCCTGTGGTAACAAATTCCATAAATAAGGAGCTGCATGACTAAAGGCTCAAGAAAAGTTGTGCGAATTCGAGGAAGAACAAGAGTGAGTACAGAAGATGATCTTAGAGTACGAGTAGGAGCGTAGATATGAAGAAGGTCAGATAAGTATGAAGGAGCAAGATTATTGACTGCCTTATATGTAAGAAGTATTATATTAGAAGTAGTGCTGTCAAAAATTAATCGCGATTAATCGCATCCAAAATAAAAGTTTTTGTTTACATAATATATGTATGTGTGCTGTGTGTATTTATTATGTATATATAAATATACACACATACAGTGTATATTTTGAAAGTATTTACATGTCTGTATTTATATTCATATAATTTATATTATATATAAATATATTTAATATATAAACACAACATATTTTTCTTAAATATATACATGCGTGTGTGTGTATTTATATATATATATATATATATATATATACATAATAAATATACACAGCACTCACACATATATTATGTAAACAAAAACTTTTATTTTGGATGCGATTAATCGCGATTAATCGTTTGACAACACTATTTAGAAGTTTTATTTTCAAGTTGACTGGTTAATAATCGTTAAGACAAAATCGAGAATCGGTCAAACGTTCTGGAAAAAACGAGATTTTAATTGTTTGCCATATCTCCCAGCCCTACATGTGGCCCAGGGCGAAACTTTGAAGTCAATTCTGCGGAGAGCAAGAGAGACTCTGGCAGATTCACTTTTCTCTGCAATGAGGTTGAGATCGGTAACGAGCCGCTCTCGTTAAGGCCCGTCGCTCGCATACAATGCAATGACATCACTGACGAGCGGCCTTCACCTCTGCTGTAAGACCGAGGTAACCTTATTTACTGATGAGTTGAGCCTCGGCCCATTGTCCCGTCCTTTCATTTGCAGCTTTGCGCTCGCGGCTGGCGAATCAAAGGCCATTTAGGCCGAGGTGATCGAGCATGCAGAGGATTTAGACTGAAAACATGCCACCGCTTTCCTATTTTCCCTCCAGCTTACGGCCAGCAGCTCAGAGCGGAAAGTTTGGCCGACGCTCTTGCCGCTCCGGCTCTCCCTCCGGCGGATTCGTTATCCTCGGTGTGCCGAACTGAACGCATACTGATGATGAGGGTTTCAAAGACTGAGAAAATGTACTGTGGTAAACACTTTGATGGTGAAGATTAGTCCTTCAGTAACAAATAGGGGCGTATTGATGATCATTTGTTGAATTTGATTAAAAAAAATGTATAAAATAAAACTTCCAGCTCTAGCAACATATTTGTGGCATAATGTGGAAAAACACAGAAATTAATTTCGTATAGAACATAATTTAGACAGGGCTCACAGTATTTATTTATGTATTTATGTATTTATTTATTTATTTATTTATTTAGGATAACCAACATTTGTTTTGTGTTGATTACCACAGGAAATAATTTAGACTTGTCTCCCTTTACTTATTTATTTATTTATTTAAAAATACATCCAGCTCTATCAACAATATTTGTGGTATTATGACCACATAAAATGATTTATTTATTTATTTGCTTTTTGTTTATTTATTTATGTATCTACTTATTATCTATTTATTTATTTATGTATTTATTTGCTTTTTTGAATGTTGAATTTTTTTTATTTTTTATTTTTTTTATTTATTGTTAATTTAAAATGTATCCAGCTTTGTCAACATGTGTGCGTTATGCCGATTACCACAGTAAATAATTTAAACTTATCTCCCTTTGTTTATTTATTTATTTTAATTAAATCCAGCTCTCAACACAGAAAATAATTTATTTATTTAATTTAATTTAATCCAGCTCTCAACACAGAAAATTATTTATTTTATTTATTTATTATCTATCCATTTATTTATTTATTATCTATTTATTTATTTTTTGAATAGTTGTATTCATGTTTTTAATTATTCTTTATTTATTTAAAATGTATCCAGCTCTGTCAACATTTGTGGCATTATGACGATTACCATAGAAAATTATTTGGACTTGTCTCATTTTGTTTTAGTTATTTTTTTATTTTTTTATTTTTATTAATTAATCAATTAATTCATTCATTTATTTATTAATTATATAAAAATAACTTTATAAATCAATTTAATTTATTAAGTGTATGTCTAAATGTTGTGTGTTGTAATTTCTGTTCTAATGAAATTCAGGAGAAACATCTGAGAGTTACTTTAAAGACTCTATGAGAACTCCATTAAGTCTCCTGAGCTGTGAAAGAGCAACTTATATTCAGATTTTCCTCTGAGTGAGTTTGTGTGACTTTCCATTCAAATCCAACTTCAATACTGACTGATGTGAGGAACATTTTGTTCATTTCCCCATATGCTTCCATTGGATGTGCTCTACTGTGACTGACATTGTTTCTTTTTAAAAGAAAAAACAACTGAAGGGCAAATCTAAATTATTTTCTGTGGTCATTGACATTATGCCGCAAACTCTGTCGATAGAGTTTAACCTGTATTGAACCCAGAAGATGCACATGTTATTTATACCAATGAGGAACTAATCAGAAAACTTTGTTGTGTAACAACACGAGACGTTTTTAGAATTTTGCCAATGATTGAAGCACAAAAACATGACAAATTGGACGAGTAACTGGCAGACTGTGCTTGGAGGTTTTAAACTTGTGTTATTTATTTGACTTGACAAATGGTTTGGAGAATGGGCCTGTAAAAGGCTTCAGGAGAAGTCAGATACGCTGTTACCTCTCATTTTATGGATGAGGGAAAGTGCCAGGCGTCAGTCAATCTCATGGGATTTGCTCACGCGACTGCTGTCAGACGAACAAAACATCTGTACTTGTTCACCAAAATTTGCACCATCAAGCGATTTATTTGAGAGAAGTTAATGCACAAAAAATGGCCCGAAAACTAATTGTCTCGCCGCATACACACACAAATCTCACACAATGCCAAAGTGAATGGGCCGCTCCGTAAATCCAAACCGACTTGTATGATTGCATTTCAAATCCTGCTCATTGTGAGGCACAAAACAAATTTCAGTTTATCATGAATATTACGCTTGATTAAGCCTCTATCATATGTCTCTTAACATGCAGCCGACCTCTCCAGGAATTTATTCGTCATGTTTATTCATTGTGCTGACTTGTATATTTTTATATTTTCTCCCGATTAACTTCATTGTGAATCCGGCAGGTTTCTCGTTCTTGTGCATCAGCATTGCTATTGGCTTTCGCATCAGATAAGCGTCCCTAATATGAGGAACGTGGAGAAGGGGAAAGTACTTGTATAATAATACTCTTTGTGCAAACTTTTGTTGAAGCGGAGAGGTAGGATACATGCTGACTGGGATGTAGATTGCTTCAGTATTCCCTATTGTGCAGAATTTCGTCTTTAAAATGCAGGTAAGTGTTATGTATTATAATGATCTTATGTTTTCCTGTGAACGTATTGAATGCATTTGTCATTTTTGGTGCTTTCTTAAGGCTTTTATTTATTAATTTATTGGTAGAGCCAATAATTAAGAAATGGTGATTACTATTACTAGACATTTAATTTCATTATGTGACAAAAAAGATAATCAGTTGCCGATATTTTTATAGCGAGTCTCTAAAGAACAGAACAAAACAACATCACACTGCTGAATGTTACAGCTATAGGTTTTTGTTATATTCTAGGTTTTTAATAATTCATTTATCGGTAGAGCCGATTAAAAAAAACAAAAAAAACATGTACTATATCAGCATATCACTTATCATTTCAGACATTTGATTTTATTTTAAGACAAAAATATGTAAAACACAAGATCAAAAAAGAACCGATAATTGGTTACCGATATTTTACATTTTCTGAAAAATGCCACCATATGGTGTCTCACACTGCTGTACATTACAACAGAAAACAACTTATTTACTTGTAAAGTAAAATCAAAACTTACTTAGACTTTTTGCATGAATTACTCAGCTTTTTTATAGCAATTCATTTAAGTACTTTAAGCTGTTAAACAGTATCATGCATTTAAAGAATATATTTCATTGTTAAAATATTTATATTGCAAATGCCGTGTTGTATTGCGTTAAAGGTGCAGTGTGTAGATTTTACCGGCATCTAGCGGTTGAGGTTGCGAATTGCAACCAACAGCTCAGTCCCCCACTCACCCCTCCCTTTAGAGAAGCTACATTGGCCGATACAGGGCTAAGATGTAGTAGTCTGAGACAGCAAAGAGTAGCCGGCAATGAGGTTTATTAATTTATTACAAAGGTAAATTAAGGAATTATATTTACTTAGTTATTCAATAAATCGATATTGTTATTACAACAGTGATGAAACGCGCTCTGCTTGTCCTTTAAGGGCTACTGTACAAACATGGTGGCGACTTCCATGTAAGGGGACCCGTGGTGTATGTAGATATAAATTGCTCATTCTAAGTTAATAAAAACATAACGGTTCATTATGTAAGGTCTTTATACACCTCTGAAAGCATAGTTATGTATATTATATTGCATTTCTGTCAATAGATCCTCCTAAATATTACACACTGCACCTTTAAGTGTTTTAACCAATAATCAGTTATTGATATTTTTATAGGCAATTTTGTTGTGAAATGCCATCATTTGAGTCTCTAAAGAACAGCAGAAACAACAGAATCCAACAAATGTTTATGGGTAAAGTAACATATTTAAACTATGTTTTGCATAAGTTACTCAGTTTTTCATAGCTATTCAGCATTTTAAGCTGTTTAACAGCATAATGAATTTAAAGAATAGAAAATATATATATATAAATATTTGTTGCAAATTATGATTTTATTTGTTGTATTATATTGGTTAATAGTTATTGTATTGTATTGTGTTGTGTTGTTTTAATAGCTTTAACCGATAATCAGCTACCGATGTTTTTATAGACACTTTTTTTTAAAAATGACGCTACTTGGTGTGTCTCTGAAGAACAGCACAAACAACATCACACTGCTCTAGGTTACAACAGAAAACAGCTGTTTACAGGTAATGTAATATGTCAAGTATTTTTTTTATTTTTTATTTTTTTACATAAATTACTCAGCTTTTTATAGCTATTCATCAGGCATTTTAAGCTGTTAGACAGTATGATGCATTCAAAGAATATATTTTATTGTTAAAACATTCATGTTCCAAATAGTTTTTCATTGTTGTAGTGTATTGTTTAATTGTTATCGTATTGTGTTGTACTGTATTGTTTAATTGTTTTAACTGATAATCAGTTACCGATATTTTTAAAGGTACTTTTTTGAGAAATGCCACCACTTGTTGAGTCTGTGAAGAGCATCATAAACAACATCAACAGAAAACAAGTTTACAGGTAAAGTGACATATAAAGTATTTTTTGTATATATTATTAAGCTTTTTAGCTATTCAGCATAAATAGCTACAGTATATGCTGTTAAACGGTATAATGCATTTATTTAAATAATTTAAATGCAAATTATGTTTTTAATTGTTTTTAAAGTATTTCTATTGGCCTTTGGATCAGATAAGTGTCCTGTGGAACTTGGAGAAGGGGAATGTGTTTGTGTAAAAATACTATTTTGTGCAAACTTTAGTGCATTGGAGAGGTAGGATACATGCTGACTGGGATGTAGATTGCTTCAGTATTCCCTATTGTGCAGTATGTCAGCTCTAAAATGCTGGTAAGTGCATTCGCTCCTCGCGCGGGCCGCGCTGCTACATCTGCCGCGGGCCGTCTGCTCACCGCGACGCTCCCCGAGCCCCTGGCGGCCTGCCCTGACACCCGACACAAAGTAATCACAGATCACAGCATTTAATCACTGAAACAAGCACTCTGGAGAGGCGGCGTGTCAATATCCCACTCTCTCATTATCTCTTTGGATTGCACATCCACACTGTCAGATAAACAGAGTGGAAAATTAAGATTAAAAATATGGTAATTTCATTTGAGCGCAGGCAAGCGCTCGCTCCCGCTGCCCCATTATGCTATTGATTACTCTCAATTCAATCTCTCCTTTCAATGTAAACTTTAATCTATTCGCCACCCAACAAGCCTCGCTCCCCCGGGGCTATTTTAGAGTAAGTAACCATTTAATATAATATCACTAGCGTTAATGAATTGTGTAAATCACTGCTCTCCAACGAGCTCTCGATTCGAGAGCCAAGCAGTCTTTCCTTCTGTCAACTGCATTTAACAATAAGTGGTCGTAAATGTGGCTTTAAAAATGAACGCGGGTCCGACGTTTGATGATTGGCAGAATATTAATTGCGACATGCTTGAAAATTAAGAGATCGTTATCAAGTTCATTCATAAATGAATCTCAGACATATGCTATGGAATCACTTTTGTTTGCACATTGAATAAGAGAGATGAGTACAAAAGCAGGAATAATTATTATGAAAGAATAATGACTAGACTCCACGGCGCTTATGAACATGAAACAATTACTTGCTTAGCAAAGGCTTAATAGGCTCTGAGAAAATATTGGATGTAAAGCGGGAGCTGTACAACTCCATCGCGCCAGAGCATAATAGCAAGTGTTACTGGTTACATACAGAAATTTCCAGTTTTATAGTTTTGTATGATAAGGATTGTTTTCCAGGGAACATATTGTTTCTCATTGAATACACTATCATATTTGGGTGCTGTTCTTTGAGTTTTTATTTATTCATTTATCTATAAAGCCAATATTTAAAAAAATGTTAAGTAGTAGTTGTCTGCCGATATATCGGCCGATATTTGGCATTTTTCAATTATCAGCATGGAAACAAGGAAACAATTGTTTACACAGTTGTTTTTTATGGGTAAAGTAACATTTAACTTTTTTTTTTTTTTTTTTGCATAAATTATTCAGCTATTTATAGTTATTCATTAAGCATTTTAAGTTGTTAAATAGTAAAATTCAGTTAAAAATATTTTAAAGTTATTTTGTTGTTGATTATTCTTTAAGCGTTTTGAGGTAAGAGATAGCCCAAAAGAACGTAAGGGTTGTTTTTTTTATATATATTTTGTTAAAATATTTGCTGCATATTTTTATTTGTGGTAGTGTAACAATTATTCATTTATTATTTAATGTATATATTGGTTGATTATTCTTTAAGCATTTAAGGTGTTGAATAGTCAGAGATAGCCTAAAACAATATAAAGCATAAAAAAAACATGTTTTAATGTTAAAATATTTATCTTGAATATTAAATTTTTAATTGTGGTAGTATAACATTTATTTAGTTATTATTTATTATCATTATTGTTAGATATTCATTAAGCGTTTTAAGCTGTTAAACAGTTAGCGATAGCCCAGAATTATGTAACGCATTAAAAATATTTTATTGTTACAATATTTATCTTGTATATTGTATTTTTGATTGTGGTAGAGTAGTGATTATTTATTTGTTATTTTATTGTATATATTGGATGATATATTAAGCAGTTTAAGCTGTTAAAAAGTTAGAGATAGCCCCCAAAAAAAACAAAGTAAAGCATTTAAAAAATATATTTTATTGTTAAAATATTTGTTGCGTTTTATATTTTCAATCATGGTAGTGTAACGATTATTTCTTTATTATTATTTAATATAATGCATAAAAAATATATTGTTAAAATATTTATGTTGCGTAGTATATTTTTAATTGTGGTAGTGTATATATTTTATTGTTAAAATATGTATGTTGTGTTTTATATTTATAATCATGGTGGTATAACGATTATTTATTCTTATTTAATATAATGCATAAAAATATTGTTAAAATATTTATGTTGCATAGTATATTTTTAATTGTGGTAGTGTAACGATTATTTATTACTACTTAAAATATATAATAGTTGATCTCTACATCTTACAGCAGGTGGACATATGAATAAGGAGCAAAAAGGTGATTATATATCACTTTGCATCAAAAGATAATACAGACAACTGTCAGTCCGCTATCAGATGAGCTGATTGAATATTTGAGACAGGACTGACGAGTACAGAGCGCTGCCTCTGCGCGTCTCCGTATTAATAAGTGATGACCGGAGCATCTGGAGCAGGAGTGAGCTTATTTAAAACAGGCAGAGATACAGAAAGAGAGAGAGACTAACAATGATAAGAGCAGAGCGGAACAATGTGTGTGCTAATGCACCAGAGAGAGAGAGTGAGCTGATATAATGCTGCGGCTTACAGCTGCTGACTGCTGGAAATAGTTTTTTTTCTTTGCCTCTCCATACCAATTTCTAGCTGTGGCGAATGAGATACAGTTGAGCTGATAAATTTGTGTCAGGGACAGAAAAGAAATCGAATGATGGGAATTTTTTTAGTTTCTCCACAAAGCCCTGTTTGAAGTGGTATCATTGTATCTGGGCTTTCTGACAGATGCACATAAGAATCGCACTGAACAATGTATATTTCCCAGTGCTGCTTATCTTGAGAGGGGCCGAAGGGGGAATACATCATAAATGAATTTAAAATATATATGTATGTATGTTTTAAGCACGAGTGCCGTTACAATAATCCCCATAGAAACTTTTATCTTGAAAGCAGACAAAGTTAAACCGCAGGATTCCCAAATGGATCATAAGCAAAATGAGCTTCCAAGGCGTCGATTTCTTAAAAAAACATTTCATAGGCTGGAAAGTAGATTTTAACAACGATAAAAAACAAACTGATAAATGATGTATAAGAATAAATTAGCATAAAAATCTCATTTTGCTTTATGTTTCTGAATCTCTGATTGGATGAGATCTAAACTGCGGATCTTCTGTATGAAGAACTCATGAGTGTGTATTTATTAATCACACTTCAAAATAATGAGTTCAGTAAAGAAAAGGGCAAAGAAAACTAGTTACACTAGTGGGTCGTGACCCCAAAAATTGCTGGGAAAAACCATGCAAATAATAAAATGCAACTAATCATAAAATTTTGAGTAGTTAGGACAGCAAAATAAATATTTATTAACTTTATGAAGACACATTATAAAACATTTTTCATCTCTTTTGTTGTTGCGTGTCCAGTCGAACTGTGCAGTATTTTGGCTCAAATGCATTGAACTAAATACACAGTTTCTAAAGATGTAAATCATCTTAGTTTTATCTTAATATTACAGTAAAGTGAACTTCAATATGAATGGATGTTCATTGTTATCATGTATCCAGCTTCTGTACTTCTGCAGTAAAAAACAAGATGTAGATGAGTTTGTTTCTTCATCAGATTTGGAGAAATGTATCATTGCATCAGTGTCTCAGCAATGGATGCCCTGCAGTGAATGGGTGCCGTCAGAATGAGAGTCCAAACAGCTGATAAAAACATCCCAAGTAATCCACACCACTTCAGTCCATCAGTTAACATCTTGAGATGCCAAAAGCTGTTTGTTTATTAGAAAAAAATCCATTTTTAATTTCAAAACATCACTTATGGTCGAAATATGAGTCCATAATCCATAATAATGCTTCAGAGTAAATGTTTTGCAAATTTTCATTTTTGGGTGAACTATTCCTGATAGAATAAAAAGAAAGAAGAAAGTTGCAGCAGAAGAAGTGATAAAAACTATTCATATTTTTAATTTCCTTTTCCAACCTCCATCTTCAAGGTCTGTCGCTAATTAAAAGAGAAGAATAAATCGAAATATCTTCAATTTGTATTCTCTCTCGTGAAGCAGAGTCTGTTATTGTGTGGTAGTTTGTAAACTAGGTTGGCATCCACTGGTGGACGTTTTTGGATCTCTCACTAATTTATTATTTATTCATCAGGGAGTGTTGGTGATTTTGGCCTCTCATCTTTCTTTTATTGGCAGTAAGGGGGCGTTTGACACCAGCGTAGGTGAAGAACTCTCCCCGCTGTGCTCCATTTGGTGCCGTCCTTCACCTCGGCCACTGACCGGACGGCCATCGACCCGCATGGCTCCTCACGGACGGCCAACAAATGCTGCCACAAATGGATCTAATTGGCACCTCTGCATGCCCCGTCCAGAGGAGGGCAGAGATCAGGTGGGCAGACGCGGGACAGAGAGAAACAGGAGCAAAGTTTGGATACGCACACATTTTAATTGTTAAAGTCACATATAATTTGCATTGCATTTTGCATTTTTTTACCATAAAATATGATAGCATCATTTTGGGTTTTACAGGACTGTACTTAAATTTACGATTAAAAAAATTATGCATTTCTCTAACTGATTTACACTGCAAAATTTTTACCTTACGCAATATTTTTGTCTTGTTTTCAAGTAGAAATATCTGAACATTCCTAAATCAAGATACAAAATAACTTTAATTGTAAAATTTACATTTTTAATTTTTACATTCAATTTACAGTAATCTATGTATTACTTTAAATGATATAATGTTTCTCTGCAAAAAATATTATTACTCTTGATGTATTTCTGTCTTGTTTTCCAGCACAAATATCTAAACATTATTAAATCAAGAAACATTCTCTAGAAATGCTAAATTACTTTAATATTTTATTTTTGAAGTAACATTTCATTTTTAAAAGTGTCAAATGCAAAATCTATTTTTTTAATTTTGGTTAATATATTTTTAAGCAGTATTTCTGTTTACGCTATTTAATCAGTATTTCTGTCTTGTTTTCCAGTTCAAATGTCTAAACATTTTAAAATCAAGATACATTTACTTAAGAAGCAAAATTAAGTCCTGTTTTCTGAAAAAATAAAATGCACATTTTATTTTTAAAGTTACAATTTTATTTTTTTAAAGAAGTGTCAAAGGCAAAATTCTTACATTTTTTTTAAATATTGTGTAATATGTTTTTTGTATGCAATTCATCTGACCGGGTGTAAAAGTTGTTCTTTTTCAACATTGTAAATAAACTTATCTGCAAAATTTATGGCAAAAAAAACATAAACAAAAACGGCAGCTGTGGTTGCCAGAATTTTACTGTAAAAATACAATAGCTTTTACAGGACTGAACTTAAATTTACAGTAAAAAAAAATTGCAACATTAACTCATAGAATGTTACACTGCAAAACAAAATTAAAATAAATTTATATATATACAGTGGGTACGGAAAGTATTCAGACCCCCTTAAATTTTTCACTCTTTGTTATATTGCAGCCATTTGCTAAATTCATTTGTTAAATTTTTTTTCCTAATTAATTCACACATGGCACCCCATATTGATAGAAAAACACAGAATTGTTTACATTTTTGCAGATTTATTAAAAAAGAAAAACTGAAATATCATGTGGTCCTAAGTATTCAGACCTTTTGCTGCAATATAACAAAGAGTGAAAAATTTAAGGGGGTCTGAATACTTTCCGTACCCACTGTATATATACAGTCATGGCCAAAAATATCGGCACCCTTGGTAAATATGATCAAAGAAGGCTGTGAAAATTAATCTGCATTGTTAATCCTTTTTATCTTTATTTAAAAAATTCACAAAAATCTAACCTTTCATTGGGTAATAAGAATTTAAAATGGGGGGAAATATCATTATGAAATAAATGTTTTTCTCTAATACACATTGGCCACAATTAACGGCACCCTTTTATTCAATACTTTTTGAAACCTCCATTTGCCAGTTTAACAGCTCTAAATGTTCTCCTATAGCAGAAATCTAGGCCCACAACATCAAAAATACAGCAGTATATTTCATTGTACACATGGGGTACTTTTTATCCCTGTGTTCACCAAACCCATCTTGAGTGTTTGCTGCTAAAAAAACTCATTTTTTAGTTTGATCTGACCATAGAAGCCAGTCCCAATTGAAGTTCCAGTCATGTCTGATAACTGAATACGCTGGAGTTTGTTTTTGGATGAGCGAGGAGAATTTTTCTTGAAAGCCTCCCAAACAACATGTGCTGATGTAGGAGCTGTTTGACTATTTTTTTAAGGTTTTCTGCAATTCTCCAGCTGTGGTCCTTGGAGAGTCTTTAGCCGCTCAAACTCTCCTTCTCACCGTGCATTAGGACGATATAGACACACGTCCTCTTCCAGACAGTTTCCTAACATGTTGATTGGAAATTCTTAATTATTGCCCTGATGGTGGAAATGGGAATTTTCTTAAAGCCACTTCACTAATTTGTGAAGCTCAATTATCTTTTGCTGCACATCAGAAATATATTCTTTGGTTTTTCTCATTGTGATGATGATTAAGGGAATTTGGCCTTTGTTTTGCTTTCCCTCCTATTTATAATCCTGTGAAACAGGAAGCCATGGCTGGATAATTTCATGTTCATAATCACCCTGGTGTGCTCAAAATTGTGAATATGAATGGAATATACTTCAGAGATATTTTACTCATAAGAATTTATAGTGGTGCCAATAATTGTGTCCAACATGTATTTTAGAAAAACAGTAAAAATGTACAGAATTTTGATCTTTTTTTTTTCAAAGAAGATTTAATATCTTTAATCATTTTGCATGTCAAGTAAATGTATCTTGATTTAGGAATTTTAAGATTTTTGTACTGGAAATCAAGACAAACATATTGAGTAATAAAATCCTTTTGCAGTGCAATATTACACTGGCAGTGTGTGTATTCAGTTTTCATACGTACTAATCAGAATACTTCCACCACTTTCCCTTCATTCCCTACATCAATATGTGTCTGTTCTTGCCATCCAGAGCCCTGCTTGTGTGTCTTACATTAAAGCACAATGTAATACTAATGTATTGAAAACTTGAGTCTTTTCTAAAGTAATCTTTTATAGGGTTTTTAGTGCTGTGACATTTTCCATTGCAAATACTGATCTGATTCCATGTCATCTTCCCAAGTTGTTGTAATCGTGTTCTCCAGTGACTGTGTAAACATGTTAGTGTGTACTGTCTCACAGAAATGTCGTGATCAATAATTCTCTACACAGCTGGAAATAGTTTAATCAATGAGTACAAGATGAGCGGTCAGCGACTAGAAACTTTAGTGTCAAGTCATACAGAAATCAATGGTCATTATGCCTCTGATTAGCATTAAAGGAACAGCCGAAATGCTTTAAAAGGTGTTCAGTATTGAAATAAAATGAAATAACATCATGTGATTAAATAAAGTAAAATAAAAAATTAAATAAAAAAGTTGACAGCTCCCTGAAAGTCAACATTTTATTTCTGTAATTGTACTTTAAATACAGCACATTTGATAAAATAAATAAATAAAGTGAAAGGAAATAAAATTAAAAAAAAATAAAATTATAAAATAAAATACACATTTCACCTCTGTCTTTTTCCAGCAAGCAGCTCAATGAAAGTCAACATTTTACTTCTGTAATCATATTTAAAATACAGCACATTTTATAAAATAAAAGCAAAAGAAAGTAAAATAAAAATAAAATAATAAAATCACATTTCAGTAAAATAAACAAATAATAATATAAAATACACGTTTATATTTTAAAGCTTGTTCCAGTCAACAACTCCATGATAGTTAACATTTTATTTCTGTAATTGTACTTTAAATACACACTGAAAAAATGATTAATTGAATTTACAATTTTTTTAAAGGTAAGTGGTTGCAATCAATGTATTTTAGCTACATTTAAATAAACAAATTTAGTTGACTAACTTTCAACATTTTTTTTAAATGTAGCTAAAATAAATTGTTTGCAACCACTTACGTCTACAATTATTATTTTTTCAGTGTAGCTCATTTTATAAAATAAAGCAAAATAGAAATAAAATAATGTAATAAAATAAATATTTTACCTTTAAAATGTCATCTTCCAGTCAACAGGTTCATTTTATTTCAGCAGTCATACTTTAAATACAGCACAATCTTTAGTAAGAACCTACTGTGTTACAATAATGAGAATCAAATTAAAATGTTTGGATATAGTTTATTAAATTAACATGAATGTTGGTGGAAAATGTCTATAATTGTGCAGAATATGTCAAAATGCTCCGAATGTCTTATTTTGTCGTTTGATTTTGTTGAAATGTGCCGTGGACGTGTTCTGGTGACACGCAGCCATTAGCAGCAATCAGTCATTGTGTGCTCAACACAAACTAACGCACTGTTTCTGTGTGAATCCCGTCAGTGTTTTCATGATCATCTGCGTGACTGTCAGACCCCAGAATGTGTTTTTGACACTACATACGTGTCACGTGCAGTACTTTAAGTGCTATAAACTAAAAATACAGACTGCTTTAAGTGAAGGGAAGAGTAAGCGCAGTGGTTTGACAGGCATGGAGGTATCAGCGCAGATCAGACCGCGTCGCTTTCCTGAAGCTGTGAAAGAGAGTTTGATCTCTTCAGCGCCGGCAGCACAGGTAGATCAAGGTCCGGGTGAGAGACGCCTTATAAAAGGATAAACAACATCCTTTATCACAATCCAAACAGCTCTCACGAATGTGTGCTTTACTGTATGTGAGCTGGAAACTAGTTTAGAAAGAGACAAACAGACGTGTGCGACTCATGGAGAGGTGAGGGAGCGATTCAGGACGGATGCTTTGATATAATATAGGATGGAGCACTTGTTGTTGTTTTATTATTTGTTGTTATTCATCATTTTATATAGTTTATTTTGTGTTTTTATTATTTTGTATTGAATTATTACTTGTTTTAGATATTTTATATCATTTTTATCATTTATTTATTAAATACATTATATATTAATTAATTGGACTATTATTTGCAGTTTTTTATATTGCTTATATTATTTTTATTATTTACATGTTTTCTATAATTGATTTGATATGTATTGTTTATAAAATGTATTATAATTTATTATTTTTATATTTTATTTTTATTTTATTTTTTATGTAGTTTATATATTTTTATATGAGTAAATATACAAATAATAACAATTTATATAAACAATACATTAACAATAAAAAATTGTGTGTGTATATACACACACTTATTGTATGTTTATTTGATATTTGATTATATTCTCTATAATTAATATCAATGTTATGTATTATAGTTTATATAATTTATTTTAAATATTTATTTTATGTAATTTATACATTTATATTTATTATTTTAATTTTTTTATTTAATTTTTATGTTGTTTATGTAGTATTTTTATCATTTTATATATATATATAACGCACTGTTTTAATATATATATATATATATAATTAAGATATAAGTAAATACACAAATAATAAAATATGTATATAAACAGTATAAAATAATAAATAACTAAAAATAATTAATATATATTTACATATATATACTTATTGTTGTATGTTTATTTGCTAGCAAATCTGCACTTGATTTTGTAACGTTATAAAGACATTGCATGCTCATGCAGAACAATATTCAGGAAGCCTTTACATATGCATGTATATATATATAATTAATTGCATTTTTTAAACACTTTTATAAGCCAAAATATGTGTATATGCCCATGAGTGCAAGAGGATTTCATCAACATTTGTGCTTATAGTGTATAATAGTGACACTAACACCATTAAACATACTGCAGTCAGATCATGTGGCTTTACAGCTGCAAATGAAAAGCATAAATCCACATTAAGCATGTTCAGGATAACCCGTTTTGTTCCCAGTTTCTCAGAGTAATTATCCTGAGCTTAAAGCAATGAGATTTGGTCGGGCTGAGAGTCATTAAGGCAGGATTCAGACTCGCTGCTTTCCTGACACTTATTAGTAGAGGAATCCCTGTTAAGGTGAGCCGCAGTTTCCCAGCTTTCCATTGGCTGATTATGTGCTTCAATAATTTGACGCCTGATGTTTTCTCGGGTTTTCATTTTCACTTTTGCTGTCAATTCTCCACTCTCAATAGAACGTGAAATGGATTCTCTATTTACCGCTACACACTAATAGAACTTTATCATAATCAAATCTGGGAGGAATTGTGGAGAATAACGCGAGTCGCGGATTTCCGTACGGACTTCTGTATGGAATACATATCAGAATCTGAGCGTTTCTGCAAATCACAAAGCCTGGGAACAAACAGCTTATATCCAGTTATTTTCCATTTGAAAGCCAAGGTGAATAGGGTTTTTTTATTATTATTATTGTTATTATATCACACAGCATGAGGAGAAAAGAAAAAGTTTCCAATGGAAACCTGTTCTATTCATAAAAGTACATTTCATCTTAAAGGAAAAGTTCATAATTATTCTTTATATTATTGTTACATTCTTTTTAGTATTTTTTTTTTTTACTATTTACATAATGTCTCATATAATATATATTAATATTTATTTTTTGTAATAGGTATTATTATTTATATTATTATGAAATGTATTTATTGTTATATTTATTATTTTTTTGTTTGCTGTTGTTTTTATTTTTGTGTAGTAATTAATAGGTGGATGTTTTTGTATTTTATTTATTTTATATTGTTTTTTTACTATTTACATATGTCTCAAATAATTTGTTTTAATATTTATTATTTGTAAAAAAATTGTTTGTTTTTTATATTTGTATTTTTTTATTTAGTAAAAAATGTATATAATTTATATTTTATTATATAGAATTTACTATTTTAACATTGTGCATTTAATTGTATTTATTTTATATTGTTTATATTGTTTATATAATTCATAATTTTTATTTTCTGTTTTTACTGTTGTTGTTTTTTATTAATTATAATTATATTTTATTTCAGTATTATTTAAATTATTTTGATATTTATTTGATGTTACATTATTTGTTTTTATTTTGTTATATTGTTAATATTTAGTTTTGTTAAATTGTTAATAAATATATTAATATATTTTTTATCGTTATTGTTATTTATATTATTTAGATATTTATTGTTATATTTTTGTTATTTTGTTTATATTATTGTTTGTTTTTATTTTTATTATTCTGTATAATTTATATTTGTATTTATTGTGTATCATTGTTTATATTATTTTTTTCATTGTATTTAAATTATTCAAATACTTATTATTCAGTATAATTAATATTTTTTAGTGCTGTCAAACAATTAATCACGATTAATTGCATTCAAAAGTTTGTTTACATAATATATGTGTGTGTACTGTGTATATTTATTATGTATATATAACACACACATGCATGTATATATTTAAGAAAAATATGTTACGTTTATATATTAAATATATGTATATATTTATATAAATTATATGAATATAAATATATACATGTAAATACTTGTAAATATTTTCAAAATATATGCTGTATGTGTGTGTATTTATATATATACATAATAAATATACACAATACACACACATATATATTATGTAAAAAAAACATTTATTTTGGATGCGATTAATCGCGATTAATCATTTGACAGCACTAATATTTTTATTTATTGTGCATTGCTAGTATTATTTATATTATTTAGATATATTATTGTTTGTATTTTTCATATTTTTGTTTTATTTTTAAAAATAACTTAATATGCTATTTTTTTATTTATTGTGCATTATTTATCATTATTTACTTGCTCTCATATTATTTCAAACCGTTTTTGTTCCACAGAAAATATATCAGTATATGAATTTAGAGTAAATCTAAATGACCAAATTCACTTTATTCCTCTCAAAATATACGCTCAACCATCTATTATTGCTGAATTTTAACATTGTCTTAATGTCATTTTTCAGGCTAGAACTGGACCAGAATCTGTGCGTTTGCTGCTAACAGATCCCATCCTGAGCTCTCATTCAGGGAACAATCACAGCTTTATACAGCAGAGAAACTTAATCTGCAAGAGCGTCGATACCAGAAACCCATCAAGGCCACGACAAAACCCCTAATGAACTTGTTTGGGAAAAATCAGGGCTGCAATCTCATCCGGAGAGCGACGCAGGGCCCGATGGGAAGGGCCGGGGCCTCGTAAAGCGGCTTTAGCGTGTTTTGGAAGAGGAGGGAAGGGAATAATCTCTCCAGACTGACAGGAGCTTCTCCTTTTCTCCGTACTTTCTCTTTCTCGCCGGCCGTGGGAGTTCGTCTCCTCTCCGCGACCCTTCAGGCTGGCATTTTCCTAATGCACTATCAGTTTCAACAAGCGGAAATAAAGTTTCAAGCGTCTCGGGGCATCCGTCTGTCTCGGTCGCTCGAGTTTTCCTAACCAGCTTACGTCGAGCCGGAGAAGGTGCGAAGGTTTTGGGTTTCGACTGCTAGCTCACCTGGAAGCGAGTCGCCTTCGTAAATAAGCAGATTTGTCATCTCGTCGCTCAATAGGAGCCTGTGGTAATCTGAAAATGTCAGACGCGTTCGGATTACATCTCTCGCGAGATGAGAATGAAAAGGATGCGGGCAGGAATCGTTATAGACGCCACTTTCTAACCATGATAATAGCTGAAAACACGCTGAAGAGCTGCGAGGCGAGACACAGAAGTAGGTCTCAGACTTTCAAACAGCCTCTATTAACTCTGCATAAAAAGTGAGAGGAGTTATATGTTATTATATATAGATTATATATTGTTTATTGTTTATTTTTTACTCTTATATTTTTGTATTATTATTATTATTTTATTTATATAATCATTTTAAATTTATATAACAATTTATTGTTAGTATTATTTATATTATGTAAAAAAAATTATTTTTATATTGTTTATTATTTTGATTACTATTTATTATTATTATTATTTTATATTTATTCTTTTTTAGTTTTGTTTTGTTTTTCTTGTTATTATTTATATTGAGTAATTAGTTATTATTTTATAATATTTGTTGTTCTTTTTATTATTATTTTTTATATTTAATATTTTATTTATTTTTTTGTTTTTTTATTTTATGTAATTTATTGTTTTAAATTTTTATAATTATTTTTATTATTTATAGAATTACTTGTAGTTAATATTATTTATATTATTATTATTCATTTATTTTATATTTTACTTGTTACCATTTATTTTATATTATATATTACTTGTTATTTATTGTTTTCCCTCTTATTTATATTATTTATTAATTTATGTTGTTTATTCTTATTTTTGTATTTTTATTTATATAATTATTATTTTAAATAATTTATATTTATATTTGTTATATATATTGACATTTTGTTCAACAATTCAGTGCTTGAATTGGCTTTGCATGCTTTATATTGTGGCCTTTATATTGATCCATATATATATATATATATATATATATATATATATATATATATATACACATACATACATATATACATACATACATATACATACATATACATACATACATACACACACACACACACACACACACACACACACACACACACACACACACACACACACATATATATATATATATACATATACATATACATATACACATACACATACATATATACATATACATACATATATATATACACACATATACACACACACACACACACACACACACACGCTGGAAAATAACCCAGAATCAGTGCTAAGTGTGAAATGTCAACTGGCCTTAACCTGGGTTAAAAATAAAACATTAACCCAGGGTTAAGTATTTATATTAATATTGAATAATAAAAATATATAAATTTAAGTAAAAACACAAATAATATAAATGAATTATCTCAATAATATAAATTCTATAAAGTATAAATTATTATATAAATAAAAATTAAATAAACAATATAAAATAATATACATAATAGTAAAAACCAATATAAATTATATGAAGTATAAATAATATTTTTACAGCATCAGTATATATATTTAGCTAGTACCTGTGTAGATAAATAAAACTCATGTGCGTACAAGTCCTCATTACCTCACATCTCGTTACCGATGCTGTAAAATAATGTTGTTTTCATTGTCTTTTCACCTCGTGTGAGTGTCGTAGCTGTTAACACGACAGACTAAAACAGCATTAGCATTAGCGCTATCAGCTTGGATCATGCTCCGCCGCCTTGATCAATCACGTTCCACATGGACGCCTTGAATTTCCCAGCGTCAGGCTGACATTGTGCGGCGAGCTAATCACACCACAAAAGAGCGAGGAGTGACAGCTGAAATTAATTTCTAAATAATCTTTTAGATCAGCATGTCACATCAAAAATGTAAATTGAGACTCTCCTTACTACAATCCATGCATAAAACCAGCATAAAATGGCATGAAGTGTTGAATAAGGAACTAGTATTATTCAAATCTGGCATTAGTCACGGTCAGTAGCTTCAGCATCCGGGAAATAAACTGGTTTCCGGTTGAACGGAGTACAGTCGAGATACTGGATGCAAAACGTGCTTTGATACGCCGGTCAGTTTTCTGGGTGCGTCACAATCGCCTGGACGCTGCAAACGTAGATCCAAATGTATATAAAGAAAAAAAGAAAACGATTTTTCAAAGATTATTAAACTGTAGGCTACTATACTTTATTTTGGATCAGTTTTATTTTTCTGCTTTTCATTATCATTTTAGTTCACGTTTTAGACATTTTGCTGTCATTTTTATTAGTTTTTGTGTGTTTTTTTATATGTCTGTGTCTGTTTTTGTTTGTTTATTTATTTTTTTGTTTTAACTATTTTAGTTTATCAACTTTTTAGTTTATTATTTTTCTATTTCCTATTCATTCTAAATTTAGTTAACATTTTAGCAATTTTGTCATTGTCATTTTTATCCGTTTTTTCTTTCTTTCTTTTATTTACTTATTTTAGTTTGTCAAGTTAAACTAAATAAAAATAGAAATGTTGCCTTGGGCAACTAGCTGAAATAAAATAAGTTTTTTATATTTAATTTGATTTCAGCTATGATTTATTTTATTTCAGTACTAGAGTTATTTTAGTATCAATAAGATACTATTATGGTTTTCATTTATTTTGCATTAGTTTTTTGTTTTTTAATTTAATTTAAATTGTAAAGATTTAGTAATTGTGTTGTTTTGTAATTTTTATTGTTTTTTAATGTCAATATTGTTTAGTAATATATTTTTATTTGACTTTGTTTTTAGTTATTTTAGTTCAAGGTCAGTTAAATAAAAACAGAAATTTTGCTTTTATCTTGAGACTTTTTATCTCAAACTACTTTTTTAAATATATATTTGAGATATAAACACAGAATTATTAGCCTTTTTTCTTGCCAGTTTATTTGAACAGTTAATATATTGTAATTTTTACTGCGTTTTCGAGTTTAAATCTCAAAATTGTTTTTTTTCCCCCCAAAAAAATCAAAAAGTAATTGTGAATTTTTAGTCTATACATATAAATCTTTTTACAATAAAATAATTACAAAGAAAATAAATTTATGGATAAATTGTCTTCAGATAATTACATGATTAATATATATATAAATATTAAAATTAATGTATATGTTATTCATAAAAATTTATAATAAAATGAACAAAATAAAATAAAAAATATGTTTTTATTTTGTAATATATAATAAAACATGATACATAAAATATATTTTTTTAAGATACAGGTCTTATATACAGAGACAATCTCAGTGCCAGATATTTCTGTTTTCTATCATTAAGGCATGAAGTCAACACCTTTCATTTATCAGCTCATCGGTAGTAAAGTGAGATCTCCTCCTGTCGCTCGCGGACAGGTAACTGTCAGTGCAAACACACACCAATGCAAATGAAGGCAAATACATTCACTTCAGAGCTCTTAATTACATTATATGTATTCCATGAATCATAAATTGTATGTTCCAAGGGGGTTTAGTGGCAAAATAATAGCTTTCTTTAATAATTGATTTTCTGAGCGCATATCAAATAGAAAATAAGGATGTTACAGTGACACACATATTGATTGGAGTCAAAGGCTACGAGAAATATCAAGAATTCATTAATTTCTGTAAAAACGCCTGGTAACCGCAGCATATAATAATATGTAAGTGAGAGGAATGGTAATAATTTTTGTATAATCTTATTTTTCTCTTTTCTATGTGCAACAGTGACAGATAAAAACACCTCTCGAGTCACAGACGCTGCTTTAATAGTGTCGTGTTTTAATATGCGGATGCCATCAGCTGTCATATTTCACCTAAAAATGAAAGTTTTGTCATTATTTATGCAGCCTTTTGTTGTTGGACAGAGACTAGTGAGTCTGAGTTTGACTGGTTAGTAACAATAAAATAAAATAATTCAAATGAAAAATTCATTATTGTAACACATTGCTGCTCTTAATTCCATTCACATTTCTGTACAACTGTATCATAGTACATCTGTAAGTTGTTCTGAAAATGAGGCTTCTGTTCTTTTATCATCATTTATAAAGCCTATTGTTGTTCGCTCATAATGAATCACTGACCTGAGTAAAAATCAGTTTATTAGCATTAATGATTTTGCATCTTGCTATTGTAGCTCTGGCCTGATCCGTCCTTCTCAAGGAGGAACAGGAAGATGCTCCAGACCCCGCTGGCATTTCTGCCTTTGTTTTAAGTGTCGTGATCTCACAGCGCTGAGAAATACGGCGTTTAGACCAAACCTCGGCCTCGCAAACCCTTCACCTCTATGCTAATCAGCCAGAGCTCTTCAATAGCTCATCTGCATTACATCCTCTGCTTTTTTGTAGCTCAAGAAGAGACTTGTTTCATTTAAAAAAAAAACTACTGATGGACTAAAAATACTAAAAATTATACTGCATTTTACATACATGTAATTTTACTATAAAAAATTATAGATTGCTTTATCATTGCATTATAATTTACATCTGTCAACGTGCATATATAAAAGTGTATATATATATATATATATATATATATATATATATACACAGTATATACAGATGCATCTCAATAAATTAGAATGTCATGGAAAAGTTCATTTATTTCAGTAATTCAACTCAAATTGTGAAATTGTGTATTAAATAAATTCAGTGCACACAGACTGAAGTAGTTTAAGTCTTTGGTTCTTTTAATTGTGATGATTTTGGCTCACATTTAACAAAACCCACCAATTCACTATCTCAACAAATTATAATACTTCATAAGACCAATAAAAAAAAAGTTTTAGTGAATTGTTGGCCTTCTGGAAAGTATGTTCATTTACTGTATATGTACTCAATACTTGGTAGGGGCTCCTTTTGCTTTAATTACTGCCTCAGTTCGGCGTGGCATGGAGGTGATCAGTTTGTGGCACTGCTGAGGTGGTCTGGAAACCCAGGTTTCTGTGACAGTGGCCTTCAGCTCATCTGCATTTTTTTGGTTTCTTGTTTCTCATTTTCCTCTTGACAATACCCCATAGATTCAGGTCTGGTGAGTTTGCTGGCCAGTCAAGCACACCAACACCATGGTCATTTGACCAACTTTCGGTGCTTTTTGCAGTGTGGGCAGGTGCCAAATCCTGCTGGAAAATGAAATCAGCATCTTTAAAAAGCTGGTCAGCAGAAGGAAGCATGACGTGCTCCAAAATTTCTTGGTAAACGGGTGCAGTGACTTTGGTTTTCAAAAAACACAATGGACCAACACCAGCAGATGACATCGCACCCCAAATCATCACAGACTGTGGAAACTTAACACTGGACTTCAAGCAACTTGGGCTATGAGCTTCTCCACCCTTCCTCCAGACTCCAGGACCTTGGTTTCCAAATGAAATACAAAACTTGCTCTCATCTGAAAAGAGGACTTTGGACCACTGGGCAACAGTCCAGTTCTTCTTCTCTTTAGCCCAGGTAAGACGCCTCTGACGTTGTCTGTGGTTCAGGAGTGGTTCAACAAGAGGAATACGTCTGACACGTCTGTGTGTGGTGACTCTTGATGCCTTGACCCCAGCCTCAGTCCATTCCTTGTGAAGTTCACCCAAATTCTTGAATCGATTTTGCTTGACAATCCTCACAAGGCTGCGGTTCTCTCTGTTGATTGTGCATCTCTTTCCTTCCACTCAACTTTCTGCTAACATGCTTGGATACAGCACTCTGTGAACAGCCAGCTTCTTTGGCAATGAATGTTTGTAGCTTACCCTCCTTGTGAAGGGTGTCAATGATTGTCTTCTGGACAACTGTCAGATCAGCAGTCTTCCCCATGCTTTTTGATGGCTCAGGAAACCTTTGCAGGTGTTTTGAGTTGATTCGCTGATTGGCATGTCACCATATTCTAATTTGTTGAGATAGTGAATTGGTGGGTTTTTGTTAAATGTGAGCCCAAATCATCACAATTAAAAGAACCAGAGACTTAAACTACTTCAGTCTGTGTGCACTGAATTTATTTAATACACGAGTTTCACAGTTTGAGTTGAATTACTGAAATAAATGAACTTTTCCACGACATTCTAATTTATTGAGATGCACCTGTATGTATATATATATATATATATATATATGTGTGTGTGTGTGTGTGTGTGAAATTTATATAAAGTTGTGCTCAAAATTATTCATACCCTTGGTAAATATGATCAAAGAAGGCTGTGAAAATAGATCTGTATCATTAATGCTTTTGGTCTTTTATTTAAAAAATTTACAAAAATCTAGCCTTTCATTGGAGAATAAGAATTTAAAATGGGAGAAAAATCTCATTATGAAATAAATGTTTTTCTCTAATACACATTGGCCACAATTAATCATACCCTTTTATTCAATACTTTTTGCAACCTCCTTTTTCCAAGATAACAGCTCTGAGTCTTCTCCTATAATGCCTGATGAGATCAGAGACCATTCCTTCATCCAGAATCACTCCAGACCCTTTAGATTCACAGCTCCATGTTGCTGCTTCTTCTCTTCAGTTCACTCATGTTCTGCAGGGTTCAGGTCAGAGGACTGGAATGGCCAGCAGAAGCTTGGTTTTGTGCTCAGTGACCCATGTTTGTGTTGTTTTTGATGTTTGTTTGTGGATCATTGTCCTGTTGGAGGATCCAAACATGGCCCATTATAAGATTTCTAGCATGGACAGTCAGTTTTTAATTTTTTATCTGTTGGTATTTGATAGAATCCATGATGCCATGTGTCTAAACAAGATGTCCAGGACCTCCAGCAGAAATATAGGCCCACAACATCAAAAATACAGCAGTATATTTCATTGTACACATGGGGTACTTTTTATCCCTGTGTGCACCAAACCCATCTCGAGTGTTTGCTGTTAAAAAGCTCATTTTTTAGTTTCATCTGAGCATAGAAGCCAGTCCCATCTGAAGTTCCAGTCGTGTCTGATAACTGAATATGCTGGAGTTTGTTTTTGGATGAGCGAGGAGAATTCTCCAGCTGTGGTCCTCAGAGAGTCTTTAGCTGCTCAAACTCTCCTCCTCGCCGTGCTTTAGGACGATATAGACACACGTTCTCTTCCAGACAGATTTGTAATAACTTTAGTTGATTGGAACATCTTAGTTATTGCCCTGATGGGGGAAATGGGGATTTTTCTTACAGTCACTTTCTAAATCTGTGAAGTTCAACAATCTTTTGCTGCACAAATATATTCTTAGGTTTTACTCCTTGTGATGGATGATTAAGGGAATTTGGCCTTTGTGTTCCTCATATTTATAATCCTGTGAAACAGGAAGCCATGGCTGGATAATTTCATGTTCATAATCACCCTGGAGTGCTAAAAAATACTAATATGAATGGGAATATACTTCAGAGATATTTTAATCATAAGAATTTCTAGGGGTACCAATAATTGTGGCCATTGTGTACCAGAGAAAAATATTTCAATTAAAGGTTAGATTTGTTTTTTTTGTTTGTTTTTTGTTTTTTTATAAAAGATCAAATGGATAAACAATGCAGACTTATTTTCACAGGATTATTTGATCATATTTACCAAGGGTATGAATAATTTTGAGCACAACTGTATGTATGTATGTATTGTATGTATAAAAATGCTTAGCAAACTTAGCATTGTATCCACCTTATTTTTCCCGCAAGAGCGACCCCGGTCATTTTTAAATGGTAATTTTTTAGCTGCACAAAACAGCAAATTTAGCTGCTTGATATTGCAAACCGTTGTTATGCTTACCATATTATTTTAACATAGTATTTTAATTATAAACATACTGGTTTATAGTGCAAACAGTTTTACCCTTTACTGCACTGTTATTCTTCTGGTTATTTCCCTACAGCGGCTTATGAACTGGAAGTCTCACACATTCAGAGAAAACGACTTGTTTCCACGTTGAAAAATAAGGATGGATACTATATTGTTGGATAAAAGCAATTTAATCAAAACTTAATTTAATATTTAATATTTAATAATTATTTTTTCATTTAATTCTACACACATTTATATATATATGTATGTATGTATGTATACTATAAAATGCTCTTATAAAAGCGATGCAATTAAAATTTTATTTAATTACAATTTAGTGTTGCATTTTATTTTAGTCTTAATATTAATTTTTAATTTAATAAACAAATTTTTAATTGTAATTTTAATTACATTTTATTGGTTTTTGTTGTTTTTTTATTACTGTAACTAAATTATAAACTGGCAGACAATAGTGTGGATACTCATTTTTTATAATAATAATAATAAATATTATTATTAGTAATAGTAGTAGTAGTAATAGTTGTATATTATTAAGTATATACTTATACTAAAATGTGAAAGTAATTTAAAATATATAAATATAAATTAATAAAAATAATACATGTCCAAACTATTGACCACTAGTTTATATTTGAGTTCAAATAAAAACACAAAACGATGAGGAATATAGCGTTGTTTGAAAGTGTGATTTATCAATGATATTCAGCAATATTCCTCCCGCTTTCCTCCATCAAAGGCCCTTTGATTCTTTATCCTACGAGTCTAATTTGCGTCTCTTTAATTTAACCAATCGTTAGCTAATTGTTTAAGCGCTGAGATGGATTTCAGTCTATCTAAATGAAATATTGTGAATAGTCTTCACGTGTCATTGATTGAACATTCATAGAGGTTATGAATTAACAGTCTTTATCTGATGACATGAACTGAGTGGACATGAATCACGACGATAACGTCTGCAATTAAAGAGCTGAATTAAATCGTACATTTTCATTTCTGCTAACCTCGACCTTCCTCTTCTTACAGTTCCTGAAAGACTGTCTGTCATTTTCAGGATAAAAAACTCTCCTAATTTCTTCTAAAGCTCCAGAATATTCAGCCATCAGGACGTCTCACTCCACGTGACTGCACTGCGGTTTTGTCCTTAAAATGTCGAGTCAGTGTGTGTATGTGTGTGTGTGTGTGTGTGTGTGTGTGTGTGAGTGTAGCGTAGTGTGGTTGTGATCGGCTCATAATGTGATCTAAAGGGCTCTTGTAAGTTAGAATTACTGAACACACTCTCTAGTGTTTGTAAGAAACAAGATCCGCTCAACAGCAGCAGCAGCCGCTCGCTCCTACTGTACACAGCCACATCATGCATTCATATACTGGATAAAATATTACACTCACTTCACAATTATTGGTACCCCTAGAAATTCTTATGATTAAAATATCTCTGAAGTATATTCCCATTCATATTAGTATTTTTTAGCACACCAGGGTGATTATGAACATGAAATTATCCAGCCATGGCTTCCTGTTTCACAGGATTATAAATATGAGGAACACAAAGGCCAAATTCCCTTAATCATCCATCACAAGGAGTAAAACCTAAGAATATATTTGTGCAGCAAAAGATTGTTGAACTTCACAGATTTAGAAAGCGGCTGTAAGAAAGGAGCTAATAAAGCATTAAAAATCCCCCATCAGGGCAATAACTAAGATGTTCCAATCAACTAAAGTTATTACAAATCTGTCTGGAAGAGAACGTGTGTCTATATCGTCCTAAAGCACGGCGAGGAGGAGAGTTTGAGCGGCTAAAGACTCTCCGAGGACCACAGCTGGAGAATTCTCCTCGCTCATCCAAAAACAAACTCCAGCATATTCAGTTATCAGACACGACTGGAACTTCAGATGGGACTGGCTTCTATGGTCAGATCAAACTAAAAAATGAGCTTTTTAGCAGCAAACACTCAAGATGGGTTTGGTGAACACAGGGATAAAAAGTACCCCATGTGTACAATGAAATATACTGCTGTATTTTTGATGTTGTGGGCCTATATTTCTGCTGGAGGTCCTGGACATCTTGTTTAGACGCATGGCATCATGGATTTTATCAAATACCAACAGATAAAAAATCAATAAGTGACTGACTCTGTTAGAAATCTTATAACGGGCCGTGTTTGGATCTTCCAACCGTACAATAATCCAAACACAAACCTCAAAAACAACACAAAAATGTGTCACTGAGCACAAAACCAAGCTTCTGCTGGTCATTCCAGTCCTCTGAGCTGAACCCTGTAGAAAATGAGTGAACTGAAGAGAAGAAGCAGCAACATGGAGCTGTGAATCTAAAGGGTCTGGAGTGATTCTGGATGAAGGAATGGTCTCTGATCTCTTGTCAGGTGTCTCTAACCTCATCAGGCATTATAGGAGAAAAATTATATATATACACATACACACACACACACACACACACACATATAAAACAACACAATCTATAAAACAACACACTTTTATATTCTAATCTGCATATTTGTTTTTATCATAACCTGTTTACATCTGACATTTCAAAGCAAAACGAGATATTCTCTGGGAATAAATGTAGAACGGGACTTAAATTGATCCATCAGGAATTGTACTTACTGGAATGTTGAAAAATAATTGGTTGATAGGTTGGTGACCTCATCTGAAAAAGAAAGGGGCGTTGAAATGTTGAAAGTGCCTCAGATTTTCCAAATGAACAAATGAAACATTTCTCATCAAATTCCCTAAATCTTTAAGCTCTGTATTCCAGCTGTGCATCAACAATTGTCTCACTGGCGTCTATTTTAATGTCTCCTCAGGAATCCACATCTGAGACAAAGTAGATAATGAAACATAACCGAGACCTTCGCTCCGAGCAATACGCCGTTCCTCTGGGAAGCAGCAACAATCGCTATCAATACGACACACAAACATGCCAATTAACATGAATTTTCCTAACTGGTTTGGACATCAAAGATTCGATACTATCACTGGGACAAAATAAAGCACTTAGGGTCAGCGGTGATGCAAATTGTCTTTTTTCCCTTCAATGGCTCGCTATCGCATGCCTCCAGTAGCTTTCTTTTCTTACAGAGGAGCAATTAGAGATAATGCTTTATTTAAACTGTGTATATACAAAGCTCTTGTTAATGTGGCGGCCCTGAAGAGGGGCGTTTGGACGGCTGAATGTCAGGTCGAGGCGAGGAGGGGTCGAATTAGAGCTTATCACGCTCATCTGCGTGTAGCACGGGAGGGTTTGGCCCGATCCTGAGCAGATAACGAGGGAAGAAGGCCGTACGGAGCACATCAAACGGGACGCTGGCGACTGGCGGACCCAGAGGACTAGAGAAGCCCAGCCGTCCCACCCAAAATGAGTGTTTGTACTCGCATGACCCGGCGAGAGATCGCTTCGCAAGAAACAAACACACGCTTTGTCCGAAGTAGAATGGGTTTAGATGGAAAAGTGCTGCTGCTGTGAAGAGTAAACCACACCGACGGATCTCAGACTGTGACAGTGACAGGACAGAATGACAAATCAAAGTCCAGAGTTTCAACCCAGCTTTTATAACATCAGTAGAACTTTAGATTGCACTATTATTAAAGAAATACAAATAAACGTTGTATAGCTCTTGTTTTAGTAAACTTAGCTTTGTATACTACGAATAGTTATACAGGAGTACAGTTGAAACACCTTAAATACTGTAACTTGTGTACACAAGAACCCCGAGCTGTGATTTTTGCTCCACACATGTGTATTAGTGTTCTCTTTGATCGTGGGAAATTTGAAACGGGTGCATCTTTCCACTCTGAACATATCAGCAAAAGTTTTTTTCCAAGATGAGATTTTCATTTCACCTTGTCCCTTCCACAATGAATAGCTTATTATTCTTTCATGATTGTTAAACTTAACATATATGATTGCAAACGTTACTCTGTACATATTTTATGACATGCAAGGTCTTTTCATAATCATGCTGTTTAGTTGTACAGTGTTATGATAATAGGATAAAAGTCACATTGCTACGCAAATTCTGTTAAAACAAATTATATTTGTGATATTTCACCTGTCTATTATTTTAATGGGCATATTTTCTAACATGAATGTTAAAAGGATTACATAGCATTTTAAGAATATACAAGGTGGGTACAGTTGAGACACCCTTTATAGGTTACTATGTACTGTATACAGTAACAGAAAATAAAATGCATCCAGAGGCTGTGTGTGTTTGTGTACTGCTATTACCAAATATACCTACAAGTATAGTAATACCAGTAAATTCACTTTTTTTTAGGTCCCCATGATGAAACAAGCTTATAAATCCTACAGAATGATTGAAAATGTAAAAATACAGAAAGTTTCGAGTGAAGGAGTATAAGGGTTATAGAATATACAGGTAAGTATATTGATATTTTTACTGTTATGTTTACATTTGTACTGCTTGCCATATATTTTTGTAGTGTTAAATATGTGTTCCTGTTTTGTTTAACTGAATCTGAATCAAAGCAAATAAATCAATTTATTTTAAAACTGTAATTATTTTTAAATCATTTAAACTGTAATTGTAATTATAATTTTGTAATTTATTACATTTGCTGTAAATGGTTAGCCAGCTTTAGAGCATTTAGAATGGGTGTTTAGACAAAAATGCACCTCATGTTTATGAGCTAATTGTGGAAAATATGAACTACTTATGGCTATTATCAATTTATGATATTTCAGTACACAAGCAAAATAAATATCATGTGAAAAATCACTTCATTTCAGCATCTAGTTTTTGTGTAGTGATGAAAAAAGCAGAAAGTGTCTCTACTGTACTCAGTCTACCCTACTATTGTTGGATCTATGATGAATTGTTTTGATGAAGTTTTTTGGATTAAAGCATTTATATCCTATTTCATAATTTTGTTTATTCTAGCTATATATTAATATTAGATTTATTCATATATTAAAGAAAAAAGGGGTACATGTGTATACACTAAATATATATTTTATACTGTACATATTTTGCATGTATGTATGTGTGTGTGTATATATATATATATATATATATATATATATATATATATATATATATATATATATATATGTGTGTGTGTAAGCAAACATATACAAAATATAGATGTAATGTCACTAACAGAAATGTACCATATATATATATATATATATATATATATATATATATATATATATATATATATTAAATACACACATATACAGTGCATTCAGAAAGTATTCAGACCCCCTTCCCTTTTTTTTCAATTTTATGTTGCAGCCTGATAGTACAATTGTTTAAATTCATTTTTTTTCTCATGAATCTACGCTCCGTACCTTATAATGACATATGAAAGTGAAAACAGGATTTTAGAAATGTCTGTAAATTTATTAAAAAGAAAAAAACTGAAATATCACATTTACATAAGTATTCAGACCCTTTACTCAGTACTTAGTTGAAGCACCTTTGGCTGCAATTCGAGTCTTTTTGAGTATGACGCAACAAGCTTTGCACACCTGGATTTGGGGATTTTCTTCCATTCTTCTTTGCAAATCCTCTCAATCTCGGTCAGGTTGGATGGGGACTGTCGGTGGACATCCATTTTCAGGTCTCTCCAGAGATGTTGAGGGTTCAAGTCAGGGCTCTGGCTGGACCACTCTAGGACATTCACAGACTCACTCCTGTGTTACCTTGGCTGTGTGCTTAGGGTCATTGTCATGTTGGAAAGTGAACCTTCGGCCCAGTCTGAGGTCCTGAGCGCTGTGAAATTGTTTTTCATTGAGGATATCTCTGTACTTTGCTCCATTCAGCTTTCCCTCAACCCTGACCAGCGGTCCCTGCCGCTGAAAAACAGCCCCACAGCATGAGGCTGCTGCCAGCACACTTTACTGTTGGGATGGTACTCTACAGGTAATTAGCAGAGCTGGTTTCCATGTTGTTTGGAATTGAGGTTCATCAGACCAGAGAGTCTTGTTTCTTGAGGGTCTTGAGGGTCCTTTTGGTGCTGTTTTGCAAACTCCAAGTGTTTTCATGTGTCTTCACTGAGGAGAGGATTGAGTTTGGCCATAAAGCCCAGATTGGTAGAGTGTTGCAGAGATGTTTGTCCTTCTGTAGGTTCCTCCCATCTGCATATATGATCATGGAGCTCAACTAGAGTGAACCATTATGGAAGATCTGTGCCTCAATACAATCCTGTCTCTGAGCTCTGCAGGTAGTTCCTTTGACCTCACGGCTTGGTTTTCTCTCTGATATGCATTGTCAGCCATGAGGCCTTAGAAAGGTGTGTGCCTTTCCAAATCATGTCCAATCAATCTAATTTACCACAGGTGGACTCCAATCAAGGTGTAGAAACATCTCAGCAATGATCAAGAGAAATGGGAGGCACCTGAGCTAAATTTGAAGCGTTGTTGCAAAGGGTCTGAATACTTATGTAAATGTGATATTTCACTTTTTTCTTTTTAATAAATTTACAGACATTTCTAAAATTCTGTTTTCACATGAGGTATGGAGTGTAGATTAATGGGAAAAGAAATTAATTTAAACAGTATTGGCGTATCAGGATTGTAACAGAATTGTAGTATCAGGCTGCAACATAACAAAATTAAAAAAGGTGAAGGGGGTCTGAATACTTTCTGAATGCACTATATGCTGCTCAAGAAGGCAACACAATGCATTAAGAGCCAGGGGATGTAAACTTTTGCACAGTATGATGATGTGTAAATTCTTCTCATTTTGTTTAACAATTATTTAGTACTGGATTTCCGAAGCTATATAAATACTTACATGTTTCCCAGAAGACAAAATAAGTACTATTTACCCTGATCATCCAATTTAGAAAGTTTACACCCCCTGTCTCTTAATGCATTGTGTTATCTTCTTGAGCATCAGTACATGTTTTCACCTTTTGTAATAGTTATGCATGAGTCCCTCAATTGTCCCCAGTGTTAAAAGATGGATTTCAAAATCATACAGTCAATGTTGGAAAGGGTTCAAATATGCCGAAGATGCTGAAAAAACAAAGAATGTGCAGGAGCTGGGGGATTTTTCTGAAGAACAGCAGGCAGTTGAACTGCTCAGGACAAACAAGGGATTCATGAGCAACTATCACAAAATAGTTGTGGATCATCCAGGAAATGAAACATAGTATTAAGATTCAAGGGTATTTAAACTTTTGAATGGGGTCATTTTTATAAATTCAGTTATTATTTTGTCTTGTGGAGTATGTAAACATCTGTTATGTGAAATAACTTATTCAGCACGGTACTAAATAAAAATGAACATGCAATTTTCATGATCCCTCTTATTTTCTTTCATTTAACATTTTGCACATTCTGCAAGAGTTATGTAAACTTATGAGCACAACTGTGTGTGTGTGTGTGTGTGTGTGTGTGTGTGTGTGTGTGTGTGTGTGTGTGTGTGTGTGTGTGTAGTCAGCTATTTCTATCTTTTGCTGTAGTGTGTCAGTAGGAAATATCAGTTTACATTTCCAAGCATTCATTTTGCCATTAATTGTAACAATCCAGTGAGACTTCTGGATTTAGTTCGTTCTGTTTCTTCATGTCAGACTGGATGATGATCAGATCAGATCTCTGTGTGGAGCACTGGCTATTACAATTATACAATTAATGGCAAAATTAATGCTTGGGAATGTAAACTGATATTTCCTACTGACACACTACAGCAAAAGATAGAAATAACTGACTTAAAACCATTTTTTAGCTGTTGAAAATACTAGTGTTCTAATCATTTTGGCCACCACTGTATGCGTGTGTATATATATGTGTGTGTGTGTGTGTGTGTGTGTGTGTGTGTGTGTGTGTGTGTGTGTGTGTGTGTGTGTGTGTGTGTGTGTGTGTGTGTGTGTGTGTGTGTGCCCGCATTTTTGTGACAAATGAGGGCATAAATTTGTATAATGACAAGGGTATGACAGGTATTACAAGGTGACTTTTCAGGACATTACCCCATGTCCCCACTTTTCAAAATGCTTATAAATCGCACAGAATGGAGTGTACTGAAAATCTGAAATAGCAGAAAGTTTCCTGTAAGGTGTAGGGTTAGGTGTAGGCAACAGCACATACAGTTTGTGCAGTATATAAACCATTACGCCTTTGGGATGTCCCCATTTTTCACAAAAACAAATGTGTGTGTGAGTGTGTGTGTGTGTGTGTGTATGTGTATTTGTGTATACACATATGGATATACACACATATGTACATATGTTTTAATAATGCATTGCTTTATTAATTATGTTAAAGATGAGAGTTGTTTATTTTTACATTTAGAATTTTTTTTTTCTTGGGGGGGGGGGGGGGGGAGAGATTTTAACTTTCTATTTTCCCCCGAAATACATCATTGTAAAAACAAACTAGCTTTTCATAAAGACTTTAAGCAAAAGTCTGTGTTTCCACTGTTTAATCTCACAATTGAAGCATCTCATTTGTGATTTTTCAGGTCATCACACATCAACATTTCCCCAAGATCTTTGCTGCTGCCACTTGTGTGATTGTGCTTCTGGTGGGAAAGGTGGAAACAATACAAAAGCCCTTCTTTGTGGGGAAATCTCTGGTGAATTGTCCATAATGCTGAAGCGTTCGGCGGTACAGAATGAGACGCGGGGGTCAGACCCAATAACCAGCTCACTCCCCTCTTTGTTCAAAGCAGCAACCCCATCCTTTTCTGTTGTGTTTGTGGCCTTTATTTTGGGCTCTAAACACCCAGATGCCTGAGCTTTTCTTTCAGGGAATAACTGTGGACATCCTTGTCTTTTTTCCCCCCTTTTTCACTTCATGAAGCCCCAGTCAATGTGTCATTGTGTTTGCTCAGAAGGACCTGACATACACTTTGGTGGTCTTGGTCACTGTCTACATTGGTGGCTGGAGTAGTCCGCGGATTACGCTTTTGTGCGTTGTGAAAAGGTAAGAGAAGTCACTTATTTGAGCTCAGTGAAGCTGCTCAGTATAGAAATAAGAGACAGGCTTTTGAAACGGCCCTTTCCGATAAATCACAAGCATCCTCTCGCAGAGATCGCCTGATACACGCACACAAACACAAGCAAACTTCACATGCATTTTCAGAGAGTGAGCTAAGAACAAACTAAACATGATGACTGATCATCAGCCACAGCAGTGCATTTCATAATTGTTGTGATGTGTGCTGCCCCCTGTAGGCCATCTGCTCTCACATTTGTGCACAGAAAAGACAAATCAGAAATCTCTCAACTAAACACCAATGAAATTTAAAAGGCAGCAAATAAAGACTTTGGTTTTTAATCATTTATGTAGAAAGGCTCTCAGAACAACTCTAAAGTAATTATAAAACTTGATTTGAAAGGCAGTGTACATTACGCATTGTAACTGGAAATGGCATGTTTGTCTGGACATCAGGTTAATTTCTCAATTATTTCTCTTAGAAAGCAATGAGAGTAAATTGAGAGGTGAATCCTGATGAAAATATCCTATATATCTTGCATGGGTCTCCTTGAGAGATCAGTTTTATACTCTTATTTTTTGACAGTAATTCATTTGTTATCAAAAGTTTGGAATAATTATGATTTTTTTTTTTTTTTTTTTTTTTTTTATGTTTTTGAAAGAAGTCTCATCTGCTCATTAAGGCTGCATTTTTTTTTTGATCCGCAGTAAAGTAAAAACAGGAAAATTGTGAAATATTATTACAATTTAAAATAGCTGTTTTCAGTGTGAATATATTGTAAAATGTAATTTATTTCTGTGATCAAAGCTGTATTTTCAGCATCATTACTCCAGTCTTCAGTGTCACATGATCTTCAGAAATCATTCTAATATGCTGATTTGCTGCTCAAGAAACATTTCTGATTATTAGCAGTTGTGCTGCTTCATATTTTTGTGGAAAATAAAAAATTATTAATATTTTTTTTTTTTATATTTAAATGGAATCAATAAATTCAGTCAGATTGTCAGGATACTGTAGTCTGTTACCACTAAAACATGATCAACATCAACAAAGCCATCTTTACATGCAGAGGTGGCACTGAAGCTGTTCATTCACACTCACAGACTGTTTAATGCAGCTCAAGGGTGGCATACATGTATTTACACAACAATTGTGTAATTTTATAAGATTAATTTAATAATAGTAAATAACCTACATAAAGTATATAAATGATACAATTTAAAAATCATTCTTTTTCTAGTTTCTAATTGCCTCTGATTGGCCATTGCATTCATGTGCTTAACAGATATGTGTGTGATTAGTTATATAACACTAAAAAAACAATGTATGAAAGGAAATCATTGATGAAACGTGAGCAGATATAAATGTGATGCCGCATTCAGCATGTTTTATTTATTTTCCCGTTTCACCTTAATTGCATCGTATTTGTTACAGTTTGTGCAGGAGCATTTTTTGCCCACATATCTTGAATTTCTCATTTTGTTCATTTTGGTGCCATTTTCACCCCAAGCCCCCACTAATTTTCAATCTTAGGGTGAACTACTTTAAAATAATTTTGATTAAAGCAACAGTTTTCATTTTTCTTTCTATATTCTCTATATTTCTATATTATCACTGTTATTTTAGTATCATTGAGAAACTATTATAGTTTTTATTAATACTTTGAATCAGATTTTATTTTTGTATTATCTATTTTATTTTTAAGTTTAAATTTTTAGGAATTTTGTTGTGTTTTTGTCTTTTTTTTAATACATGTCCATATAGTTTGTTTTAGTTATTTTAGTACATCAAGTTAAACTGAATTAAAGCGAGAAATGTTGGTTTGGCAACTAGCTGATATAGTTTTTTATATTTTATTTCATTTCCGTTAATGTTTATTTTATTTCAAGCAACAAAATGTCTTTTAATGGTTTTAGTTTTAGTTAACTATAATAACCCTGTTTTAACTTAAAACAGTGGATTTTGCCAGTGAGGTCAGAAAAATACACTTAATTCAAAGGGAAAACACGATTATTTTTCTGACCTCATTAGCAGATTTTCATTAGCAAAAATTCACTTGATCCTGACACTTAATATCTCAAGTCATTTTGCTTTTCATGTAAAAGTATCTTGATTTCAGAATGGTTAAATATTTGTATTGAAAAACAAAAAAAAATACCAAGTAAAAAATAGATGCTGCACAAAAGTAGGGATGCTTTAATGTAGTATTTTCCTAATTATATGGTTAGTATAGGCACACTATTAGCGCACTTAATAGGATATAAGAGGTCCAAACCTCTGAGAGCCCATCAAGGGCCCACACAGGGGGCCCATCCATTGACACAACCCTGCTATTATCTTCACGTATCCCAATGCACAGTCTGTGACAGTGGAAGCAACCTAGGATTTAAAGGTCACGCCGGCACAAAGGAGGACCTCTCTGCATTGCTCGAGGTGCTTTATTTGACCTTGCAGTTCTGCCAGAAAGGATGCAGGCAAAATCTTTCAATACACTAAGTGACTGCTGAATACGAGCCAGGAAAAACACAATATTGGGGAGGTGCAGGGTCGCTCTGCTTAAAGGAATCCCCCGCCGGCTGCGGGACGAGGCGAACGCGTCGCACGGCGAGGTGCAAACATGGCATTGGAAGGGCCCAGATAAGGATACAAATCCCCACATTGAGAGGGCCTCTCCGCCGCATCGGACCAAGCAGTTACGGCCTTTGTTAATGAAGTTTCATTTGATTCCGTCTGACAACCATTGAAACAATGGGCATTGGGAAACGGCCCTAACAATGGCTTTCGTCGGCATTTCTGACACTTTTCGCATAAAAAGCGAGAGGATCTTCCTTCCTGAAAGAGTCCGCCATAAAAGGCACCTGCAAACAAGAGTTGAAAAGGGTCAGCAAATGATGCCACTTTTGTTCAGCCGCACAAAGCGTCCCTGATTTCCATTGTGACCCGAGAGCGCATTGTGCATGAACAATGCGTCACCGTACACAGAGTACACAGGAGTAATTGGCTTTATTCGCAGGCTCTTTTGACCAGTCAGTCTGGATCAGCAAAAGCCAGATTGTTGCAAATGGGGCAAATCGTTCAACTTCATTTGAGCATCAATATTGAACGTTATATTGCAATATAAACATTGAAAGGTGACTGAAGCAACACAGCACACAGAAAAGGTCAATATTTAATGCACGAAAGTCACGAATGTTGTGAAATAAGCTCATGGTGTGCTTGAATCAAATTTGTTATTAAATAAAGTTGGCTATTCTGCAATATTTTGATTCATGGACAAATAAAGGTGTCAGCTGAATGTTTCCTAACAGGTTTTCAACTTGCCATTCACTCTTAAAAATAAAAGCTATAAAAGAGGGCTTTCACAGTGATGCCATTTTTGGTTCCTCAGTGAACATATCTTAAAATAACAAAAAAAAAAATATGTAAGGAATGTTTTAATAATCTGAAGAGCCATTATTTTCTATTAAAGAACCTTATTTTGCATAAAAAAAAAAACTACATTCTTTAAAATAAAGGTTCTTTAATGCATCTTTGGTTCCATGCAGAACCTTTAACACCCATGGAACTTTCCATTTAACAAACGGTTCTTCATAGTGGAAAAGTCGTTCTTTGCTACACCCTTTTTGGAACCTTTATGGATTAATGGAACCATCAATGCCATTAAAGAACCTTTATTTTTAAGAGTGTCAGCAAACAGGCCCGGTCCAAGAATTTCAAGATGGGACAGTTAAAAGCAATGGATCTGGCAGCAAACAGTAAGACTTTTGTGATTTTATGTTTAGAGGCCGTTTACATACTGAATGGGCATTATGGCTACTGCACCTAAAAACTTCTAAGGCTCAAAGAAGGAGAGCTACAAGTGGTCATGTAAACAATGGAATGCTGAAGCCATATAATATGAGCTCTTTAGTGCCGCACGACGTTTTTGTTTCTCTTTAGTCTGGTATCTGCCGCAAACATCACTCAGGCATTGTTGAGGAGAGATTGTCTTTCATACCTGCTTTGTTCAGTTCTTTGGGTTTGGTTGATGTGCCACGCCTGCTACTCAACCTCTGAATATGTGCCAGACATTTCCCTGCTTTTGTGAAGTTAGTCATACTGGAACAGAAAACTTCTGACGGTAAACATTTAGACGGGAGCTGAGAAGCTTCCCGTTTTTGAACTGTAATTTAAAACCTAAGCATTCTTTTTATTCATTCATAAGTGTTTTGTAAAACTCTCGTATGAATAAGGATCTTTATTTGTATTTTTTAAAGATTTTTTGTGACAGGACAGATCAGAATTGACAGGAAGCGAAGTGGGAGGTCCTCGAGTCGGGATTCGAACTCGAGACGCCCGTAGTGCAATGGCGCTAAAATGTAATCAACATTTTGTGTTTAGAACGGTTCCGTCTAAAAATAAAAAAACCTTTCTCGCCTTTCACGTGACAAATGACTAATGAGTCGGTCTTTGTAGTGACTCGAACAGACGCAGTGCTTTCAGTGTATTTGATTCCCAAAGGAGTTTCTGTAATGAGTCGGATCTTTGTAATGAATCAAATGAATGCAGCGCAACTAGTTCGATTCCCCAACGAATTGAACGGATGCTGCTAAACCAGTGTAAGCCAATTCCCGATTGAATGAGTTGGCTCTTTTTAATGAATCAGGCTTATGCAGCTGTGCAGTCCCATTCCCGAACAAATGACTCTAATGAGCCGATTCTTTGTAGTGAATCAAGTGGATGCAGCGTGAGAAGTGTAGTCCGATTCCCGAACAAATGACTCTAATGAGCCGATTCTTTGTAGTGAATCAAAGCATAACCAGTGTAGTCCGTTTCCCAAACGAATGACTCTGAGTTGTTTCTTTTAAGTGAATCAAACCCATGCACCTGAAACGTTAAGTCATTAAAAAAAAAGAGTCATTAAAAAGAATGTTAACACTTCTTACAAAAATTGTTTTAAATTAATTTATCATTCACATCATCTTTTGGCAGTGGAATTGCATTTATTTTTTCCAATTATTTATTTCTTAGAAAATTGGAAATGGAGTCATTAATGCTATTTGCATCCCTGGCAAACACTTCATGTGCACTATTTCTCTGTGTCCTCTCTTTTGGTCCCTCCAGAGCAGTGACCACACCCTTGGCCCATTTCTGTGAAAGTGCAGATGGGTAATCCCACAATAATTATTTCCAGATTAGGAGAATTGGGCCACAAAGCAGGCCTAGCCAGGCATGAAATGGCCTCTCAAACACAGCAGCGGCAGCTCCAGGCAACCACCTGCCCGACACTAACTCGCCTCACCTGGACTCAAAGAGTGAAACAGTCAAGAAGACCATGCAGTGTCTTTGGAGAAAAGGTACATTTTTAAGAGATGAAATACCATTCTCTGAGGACAGAGCCTGAATAAATCATTAGACTACTGTCTGTATTATTGGGGTTGATGCAATGAGTTGGATCGCTGTTGAATTAAATGTCTATAATTGTGGCAATTGCACTGCATTGTTGCATTCTGACATTTTCTCTCACTTCATCCTTCACACTTGTTGTTTGCATGTGATTCTGCTGTTGCTGTTTGTCAGTGCTTCAGGGAAGAAAAAAAGAAAAGAAAAAACTTAATCTATGCATAAAACACTTTGTGGTCAGTATAAACTTGTAGAGTTTTGTTTATTGTTTTTAATGATGACACAGCGTCACACGTCATGAAAACCAATTCATGGTTATCTTTAACTAAAACTGTAACCTAAATCATAAAATTAAAATTGTTACTTGAAAATAATTGTTTATGTATATTTTATTTATATTATAAAATTTATTTAGTCATTCCTCATTTTGTATTAGTTTAACTTAAGTACTAAAATAATTTAAACTAATCAACTAAAACTAACAAATTATATAAAAACTATAGACAAAAAAAAAGAGAAAATTATAATGACAAACTAAAATTTAAGTGAAAAAAAAAGAAAAATCTAAATAAAATGTATTACATTTTATTTTCATATTTTCTGTTATATATATATATATATATATATATATATATATATATATATATATATATATATATATATGAGATTTTATCAAGTTTATTGATGTATTTGCACCAAAATACTGTCGAGTTTGACTGGACAAAACCTTTTAACATCAACAACAAAAAAATATATGAAGTGTTTAACAAGTCAATTTAGTTTACTGTCGTAAATTTGTATGATTCATTTCATTTTATTATTTACATTTAGCATCATTTTTCCCTGCTGTCTGTGACCCATCTGACACAGTCTAGCAGGTGAGAAATGCTGCTGTATGTAATAATCCACAGCATTTGTGTCTATTAGTAGATATTGTTACAGACACATGATTGCTGCTTTAGATTGCATTCACATCGAGAGTTTCTAGACATTTCCTGGCCCTGCACGTGATGAAGGGAATAAATTCAATCAAAGGCGACAAAAAGATTTGATCACTGCATCTATTCATAAGTATTCATAAGTATTTACTTGAAGTATTCAAGAAAGGTCAAACTTCAGACTGTCAGCCTTTTACATCAGAGTTCATTTTTTGACATCATATGGTACATTAAATAAAAGCAATATCAGAGGAATAAAGAGTGATACAGTATTCAGCGATGAATCATTGGTTGTTCACACAGCTTCTCTATTACACAAAGCTTCAAAGCAGCCAGCGTGCGTCTCTCCGTAACTGATGTTAATGGATTTTTCTTTTATTAACTGATCTGCTCATTATTTGTCGTTTTCTCTGCTGGGTTTTTGATGGATCCTGTCTGGAGGTTTTTCCTGTGAAATGTCTGTCTATGGGGTCTTTACATGAATCACTTCATATGATTTCTATTCACCTTGAATGCATCTTTGAGGAAGTTTACTCTTGCTTTACCTTCACTTAATTAATATTATCAAGACCCCCCCCACCCCCCCACCCCACCGTACACAGTCTACTACATGTCTTCTGCCTCTTGTGGATTATCTGTGCTCTACAGGAAGTAGAAAGTCCTTTATATAATTTCTAAAATGTCTGCTTCTTATGCAGCTCTTTTGCATCAAGATTTTTGCTGATTTTTTTTATATAGTTGTTGATAAATCCACTAAGTATTCAATTAGATATAAGCAACTTAATGTTTCATACATAATTTCTAGAAAATGATTTATAGAAGAACTTGAAAGTATGTGTGAAACAGGAGGTATTTGAAATATTTGTATTTCATTTTAATGCATATCACGATGCATTATGCCAACCACTATAAATCTGCTTTGTATTGAATTTGATATAACAAGTCATACTTAATATAGAAATTATTTATCAAATGTATCTTATGTGTATCAAACATGAAACTGTATGTATTTTTTTCAAGATTTCTGTTTAATTTTAATACATTTAAGGATGTATTATCTTGAAAATGGCCATTAAATAGCAATAATCATTAAACAGAATAAAAATCTAAAATAATAATTTAAAAAGTGTTTAGTTTTAGTTGTTTTAGTGCTTAAACTTTTATTTTACAACATTTTTATTTCAGTTCGTTTATTTTATTTTAAGCAATTTTTTTTAAATAATATTAATTTTTTCAGTTAATGTTTATTATAATGACATTTTTTATGGATTAGGATAATATATTTTTTTAAATATAGGGCCTGCCCTATGATTATTAAAAGCTCACTGATTTTCATTATAACAATGTTCTTGGAAACATATTTTTTAGTTATTTTTTGTGTGTGTGTAGATTGATTGATAGATTTAGTTTTAGTCATTTTAGTACTTAAACTGAACAAAAATGAGAAATGTTGATTTGGCAACATTTTATTTTATTTCAATTAATGTTTCAGAACATGTTTTTCTATGGTTTTAGTTTTAGTTAAAGATAATAACCTTGATTCTTGTTGAAATATTGCAATATGATGGTCATTTCAGGCTATCAGCTACAATAACATCAAGCGGTTTCTTACACTGACACCCCCAGCAGAGATTTGCACCACTTTTGTGCTTCAGCAGCGTCTCGTCACACGTTGAGCCAGCAGACACTGAGTTGAGTCGTCCCCGTCCAGTCTCCTGCTCGCGGCTGTAGATGTAGAGCAGCGGGGTTTGTTCACTGTGGGCCGTGTGGCAAATTGTAGTTCCCTGTCCTCATCTAGATAAGGTGTGGAGCTCCGTGTGTGTTCAGGTCTGCTCTTTTAGCACAGAGGAGATCATAACGGTGAAGAACGGAGCACCTGCATCTCCGTTTACCTCTGGCTCTAATATATTCCTGAAACCTTTCTCATTGTCAAAGCCAGGCCACAGCGGTCTCTCTGTGCTCCTTTCAAGCAATTAAATAGAGGACAGAACGCTTATATCAGCAGTCCAGCATCACACTTACAGCGAACCTCCTCAACGCTCAATTTACACAAACGCCTGATATCATCAAGCAGCTTCAGCTGTGAAGCATCACTGCCTCCCAAAAAATTACAGTCAGCATGTTTGCATCTGCTATTAAAGGCCTGGTTTAGCCCAAAATGAGCGTTACTGTGTATCATCATTTCAACATTGATGTCTCTTCAAATAGTTTTTTCTCATTTTAAGCATGTATGTTATGTATGTTAAAACAAACTTACTCAGTAGTGTTTGTTTTTTTTTAGGTTTTATTGATATTTTGCTTCAGTTTTTATTATTTCCATTTTCATGTTAATTTTAGAATTTTAGTCATTTTGTTGTTTTTGTCATTTTTAGTCGTTTTTGTTTTATATATATATATATATATATGTTATATTTTATGTATGTATGTACACTATACTGTTAAAAAGTTGGAAGCTGAAGTTGGTACACATTTTTAATGTCTTTGAAAGAAGTCTCTCTTGCTCACCAAGGCAGCATTTATTTGATCAAAAATGCATTAAAACGTGAAATATTATTAAAATTTAAAATAGCTGTTTTCTATATTGTAAAATGTAATTTATTGCTGTGATCAAAGCTGAATTTTCAGCATCATTACTCCAGTCTTCAGTGTCACATGATCCTTCAGAAACAAGAGCATAGGTTTTGATTTTGGCGTTGGTGAGGAAATAATGGCAGAAAACAGATATTTAATTGTTTGATCAAAATTATAGGGAAAATGTAGTAGTTGCTGGATTCTGGTAGGGACATGTCCAGAGTGTCCTTACTAAATTCTACACCTTGTTCAGAAATCATTCTAATATACTGATTTACGGCTGATTAGCCTATTATCAGTGTTGAAAACAGTCGTGCTGCCTCATATTTTTGTGGAAACTGTGATATTTGATTTTTTTCAGGATTTTTTTGATGAATAGATAGTTCAAACGAGCAACATTTATTTGAAATATAAATATTTTGTAACATTATAAATGACTTTACTGTCACTTTTGATTCATTTAATGCATTCTTGCTAAATAATAGTATTAATTTCCCTAAAAAAAATTATGGTAACAATATTACACGTAATATTTTTGAGTAGTGTTTAAGGCTTGATTTTTTTTTTTTTTTTTTAGGTAAGGTAAGTTGCACTAAATAAATGCTATTTTTTTAAGACTAAATTTAATGAGAAAATCATGCAACATATTCGATTTGTTTGAGTGGACATTTAGAAAGTGTTTTATGAGTTGTATATTCGAAGAAAAGTGGATATAAGACAGTGTATGTCAAGTTCAGGCATCAATTGTGGTACTGAATAAATATTTGTACCTAACGTTAGACTGAATTTATCAAAACGGATATTTAAAAGGTGTAAATTTTTTATTTAAAATGTCTATACTTATACACAAACGTACAACCTATATAAAAACATCGAATAAGCGTTGTATGATCCATGATAGCACACACACATCTCGGAGACGTCTATTTGACATCTGCATTTACATCCCGCAGGACGTATTTTTTAGGGTGTTTGCTCATCTGCAATATGTCTATAGGACGTTTCCTTTTAGATGTCAAATAGACGTCTATTAGACGTCTTTAAGATGTTTATGATTTAGAATGTATGTAAAACTGACATCTGAAAGACGTCTGTCAGACGTTTGTAGAGAGCAGATGCTTTCCAGATCAAGACATCTTTAACAGACATCTTGCAGAGGTTCGTGTGCTGTCTGGGTATATGTCTGAGGGAAATTGTAAGTGATTTAATGTGGTCTTTCACCTTGTTTAATCCATAAAACAGTTCATGTCAAAAGCTGTGTTACTATAATGAATTTTAGCTCATTTTGGCTTGATATTTTTTTTTGTGTTTCCGTGACGTGAAAAGATATGAAGAGATCATGCTGTCTTTTTCTCTTTTATAAGCCATTATGCTTAGTAGGACTAACGTTAATCTATGAAATGTGTAAACCACAGTAATGCGCTCATTTGTTGAATGGTTTTTGTGTGTAACGTTAAACTTCTGGAGTTACACGGCATTTCAGAAGAGAAGTTCATCGTTCTGAACTAAAATGAACAACTGAATCGTTTCACGAGGTGGTTCAAAGTGTCTCAGTCAGTTCCCTAGGTAGTGAATCAGTAGATCGTGCACAGAGGAAGACCGTGGCTCAGTAAACACTGGGACAACTGATCAATCAATGTGTAAAACGTCACCACGGTATTTATCAACAACAGGCAGGACCGTTATATTTTGATATTATTTTTACGCTATTTGAGGTAACTTAGCCCTATAAAATGAAATGTACATGTTCTATTACAAATCCTGTCAGCATCAATGCTTCTTGTTGTGCAATGGATTGTGGAATGAATTTGTGCCAAAAAAAAGGTTGCAACTTCCATTTCATCACAAATTTAATTAACTGATATTGATACATTGTAAATGATTTAAAAGGCATCATTTCAGTTTTTGAAACTTGAAAATGTACTTTTAAAATGTACAAGTCCTCTGCTCAATCTGACCTGTGTTGCAGCCTAGAATTAAACCACACCATGCTGGTTTCGTCTGGCCAGAGAAGAACTGCCCCCCGACTGTCCCTGGTTTCTCCCAAGGTTTTCTACTCAATCTCTGTCACCGATGGAGATTTGGGTCCTTGGCGCTGTCACCTTTGGCTTGCTTGTTTGGGGACGCTTGGCTGATTGCACAGACATTATTGGAAGAGAACTAAACTGGATGATGTCAACACTGAATCACAAATGAACTGACTTTAACTAGAAAAATGACTTGTTAATGTCCTCTTGCATTATTGACAAACTATTTTCCTGTATGACTCTGTAAAGCTGCTTTGACACAACTAGTATTGTATAAAGTGATATGTAAATAAAGGTGACTTGGTTTCATTTTATATACTGTAACCTGTTTTTTTTTTGTTGTTGTTTTTTGACTTCTCCCTTATTTTTAAAGATAAGTAATAATATATGTAAATGTTTGTTTGCTAACATTTTGTTTAGCTTGTTTTAGTTTATTCTTAGTTCATTAAAGTTTAAACTGAATTTTGCAGTTATATTACAGATGTAATGTTTGTCAACTGGAGCTTTAAAGGGATAGTGCTCCCAAAAATGAAAATTTGCTGTTAATTTGCTGACCATCAGGCCATCCAAGATGTAGGTGACTTTTTTTCTTCATTCCTATATGTTTAGTTTGGTTGAAAAATTGTATAAATGGAGATTGTTATTAAATAAAGGCTATTATATGTTGTAAAGTGTGTTTTTAGTGATTGATAAACACCAGTTAATAATTTTAATCATTTTTTAAACTATAAAAATATGTTTATGTAGTTCCCCAGCAATTTCTTATGATGCCCAAATAATAAATCTTAGTTGAGGTAACATATAAAACACATGGAGTAAACGGTTACATTTTAATTTACATAACTTGCTGCAGTCTTCTAAATGTTTGACCAATTAAAACATTTGAGTGAATGGACTACAAAACTAGTTCACTAATGGTTGAGCGAACTAAAAAAATTAACAATTCAGGTAACATTTTGAAGTCAGAAATTGACTGAACGTAAAACTTCTGTGGAACTAGTTGCTAAATAATAATTAGTTGAAACCACTTGAAATTGTTTACAGTGCAGTGATGCATTTCTGTATTTCTAAATGCATTGTATTTTTATATTTCTACATTTTGTAATATATAAATGAATGTATTTTTTAAATATATAAATGTATTTTTAAATTATACAAGTGTATTTATTTTAATTATTTCAATTAATTTATTGTTTTTTTTAATTTATGCATTTTTTATTTTTATGTATTTTTATTTAATTATTTACATGCAGTGTATTTCATATTTTCTTTTTAGATGAATCGTTATACTAAATATGCAATAACATATTCTTTAGTAATCACACAGAAAAGTTCATTTTAATAGTTTTCATATTGACCCCAATAGTATTAGTATTGCATCATAAAGAAAGAGAATTAGTAGGCCTATTTAATGCCATACATATGAACTTGCTTGCATCTAATATTAAACTTCCATGATTAGATGACATGACTTGACTGTACTTCAACCAGATCTGTCTGAAAAATACAGACGTGTTGACAAAACCATACAAAGGTTTCAGAAAAGCTTGTGGACACTTTATAGTCCGCTCAAACAATGAAGTTCTGTCATCTGAAAACACAGTCTATGTCTCTTTCCAGAGAAACTTCAGAGATCCAGAACGAGTGACTCATTTGTTCTTGGCAGAGCGTGACCGAACCACGTTGAGCAATGCCAAATAACCAGAACCTCTGCGACTGAAAAGAGATCATCAATAAAATAACAACAGGTTGGCATGTTAAACAGAGCAAACAGCAGTCATGTCACACACAATGTAAGCAGAATATTAGCTTCATAACTCAAATGGAGCATGCATGCTCTTCAAACACAGCAGACAAAAGCCAAGAAGGCACTCTGGCATCTGAATATTCGTGAGAGATAAAGACAGATACAGCAGCAGCAGCAGCACTCATCCAATGTGTGTGTGTGTGTACAGAGGGAGGGTTCGACATGTTCCTGTGAATAAGAGTAACACATTGTGTTTGACTGTTGTGTTAGTCACGCTGCTGTTACACTGACTGTGACAGGTAAAGATCACGTTAATGAGCGGCTCTGACCTCTATATCATGTCATCTCAGTACTGCATTATAAAACGCACAGGTCTGACGCCGATTCTGACTGGACAAGTCGTGTTCAAAGCCGTTGCACAATGCTGTTGATGCAGGCGATTGAAGTTACTGGCAAACATAAACAGCCTACAGTTAAACTAATGGGCCTCAGTCAGGTATTTGATGCAAATGACAATGACTTTGAGGAACAGAATAGTTTATATGGAATATTGCATCATTTATTCATTGGTTGTCTCTTCAAATTGTTCTTATGTTTAAGAATTATACCTAAATGTTTTAAACAAGCATTAATATTCACAATTTTGTTTCTGAAGTCATTTATCTTGTTTTCAGGATGCTGAGCCAAAACAAGGCAAAAATACAGATAAAGAAACTAGTATTTTATGTATGTGCACTGTAAAAATAAATAAATCATATTAAAACTGTAAAATACTAATACATAAAATTCCTTCATATCAATAAAGTACATGGTGCCCTATTTTTATGGACTTTTTAGAGATGTATGCATGCACGCCTTTATTTCCAAATTTATTTGTTTACAAAAATTCATTTTTATTATTTCATTTATATGTAGTGTATTTCTTTCCTTTTTTTTCCCTGTCACTACTGATGCTTTGATAATTTGAAGGATAGTTTAATTTTTGTCCACTGGAATGTATATATTTATTAGTTTGTTTAAATTAGATTTGTTTTTTCAATAATTGGTCAGCTGAACGATCACTACCCATGCATACCTATTGACCGTACAGCTACATTTTCATATCTGTTAAATTAAATATGGTATCTCACTATAGAGTGTTGCAGGAATTATGTATTTTTGTAGGCCAAAACCTGGAAACGAGTGCATTTTATCACTTCTGGTTCCATTGTCTTCAAGTCAATGGATTTTTTAAATAGCTTTCGGCTTAAATGCCTGAAATAAGATCAGAAACACAATCTCAAGATATTTTCACAATTTGTTCTACAACATGCAGTAATACCCCTTGAGATATTTTTTAAAACTTTTACTTGTCTTTAAAAGGTGGTTGCTAACAAGTGGCTAAATGGGACTACAGGAATTGTCAAGAACATCAAATGTATTTCTGGTGTTGCTCTGGTGGTAACAATGTTCTTAAAATGCAGCCATGCCTGTCAATTATCTGCATGTGCTATATAGACACTTTTATCCAAAGAAACTTGCATTGCATTCAAGGTTTATCCTACATTTTATCAGTTATGTTGCTGCTATAAACATTAACTTAGTGCAATGAAAACTGCTGTGCATAAAAGCATCTGCCAAATGCATTTAAATGTAAATGTGCTTAGTGATATGCTGTTTAATTGTTAGCCTAACTGCTTCTCCGCATTGACAGTTTAGCTAACCATAAAGAGAAAACACAGGAAGATGATGATTTTTCGCTATTTTTAACGTAAGAGCGGGCGTGGTCATTTGTCATTTGAATGTGCGCGGCTTCTGAACGCTTCCAGTTATGTATTTTACCTGTACAAAAACAGCCCGTCTTGATGCTTGACGTTTAAAACTGTTGTGTGTTATTATATTATTTTAATGTAGGCTAGCCTATTGTTGCATTAAACATAGCCTAGTTTTATGCACATTTACAGAACGTTTCGCGCTGCAAAATAATTCTATTGCAACGTGAAACGTTCTGTAAATGCGCGGGACTTCTGATTCATTACCACTAATGAATGGTAGTAGTTAAGGTGGATTGCATCCCTTGCAACTAGCACATGCCATGAATTTCAAACCATAAAATCAAGCTTCAAGCGCATGCTTTGGCTTAGGCCTACTAGACTGTTTCAGGACTTTGTGTATTCTCTACTGTAATAAAGCCCATAAATTGAAGCGTTCATCGATCGGGCCCCTCCTTACAGGAACGGTGAGCCTTCAGACAGAACATCGACAAACAATATACGGCGATCCGGACTTCTTTTGAAGTGCTCGTGTTTGCGTTAAAACTGGGTTAACTAAAACAAGGCCCTAATGTCACACAGTCCTAATCCCACGTAAGCCACGCCAGCTATTCAACACCCAGAAATTAAATTAGGTATATTATTGTGTGTTTATTATGAGTCATTGCAAGGGATGGGACATCATCCGAAAGCCCTGTGAGACGCGACTGTGTGAGCGAGAGATTAAAGAAAAGCCTTGCGAAAATACAAGAGGGGCACTTGACGATTGATTTGGTGTTTGAGAGCTTAAGTCAATAGTCCCATTGGAACAGATAAATTCCCGGAGCTCTGCTATCATAATCTCAATCAATAGCCGTCCGTGATGAAGGAGTCCAGTGTACATATTGAAACGGGCCGTGTTTGTGCAGATAAGCTTGTACAGTAGGCCTATCTCTCCGGGGTTTGGCGGCACTTGGATGAAGCGCTCGAGACTGATGTTTGCTTAGTTAAAAGATCATGTCTGCTGACCGAATCCAAACGGCCGCAGTATTAACGGGATAATGCGATAATCAAAGAGCTCTGATACTGTGTACAATACACTCTTACTCCGTTTATCCAGTGCTTGTAACTGCTCTGTCAAATGCTGCTTATTCATTATTTGCCACATTGTTCGAGCTCATGGATAACAGATAACCTGCCTTCTGGAATATGACGGAGTGTCACTCGGATTTGTCGGGCAAATAACAGCTGACTAGTTCCACATACAGGTCTGTTGACACTGGCTTTTCTCAATAGCGCTGTTGAATAAACGTAGCCTACACAACCTCAAATGATCCCAGTCAGCGCGAAAGGCACGTAAAAGATCCGAACGTGATGCGCAACAATTGGTTGAGATAGGCAGCACAACTGTCAAATGAAATCTATATAATAAAAAGTAGCCTATGTTTTTCAGATTTAAAGCAAACTCTTTCGTAAGGCTTATAATAGTTCAAAAAATATGATTTATCCTAAATGTTGCAGTGGATTTGGTGTAAGCGGATCTGCTTAATGGATGCGGTGAAGGGTAAAAATATATAGGCCTATAAATATTTAAGTGACTTGCTCTCTCGCAAAACTTTTGCATTCCCGCGGGGGAAAAATGGCGCGCGCTCGCTCGCATGAATTTAACATACAAGCGAAAAAATGGCGTTCGCTCGCAAAACTTTTGCGTTCCCTCCAGAAACTCTGCGTTCGAACACAATTCCTTTGTGATGAAATGAGGTGGGGGTAAATATATATATGCTATATATTGCCCTCGAACGCTAGTTTCTTGGGCGAACTTGATAGCTTTTTTGTTGTTGTTGTTGTTGTTGTTTTTACTAAAAAATTTTTTTTATAAATTTGATAACCGCTTTGGGGCTTCCTATCTTCTTTTTTTCATTCATTGTATTGTGTTTTATCCTTTTCTTTTATCTGGAAGTTTTATTAATAAAACTTAGTGTGCTGTTTAATAGTGTGCTTTAAAATTATTTATTGATTGATCAAGAACTTTTCACAGTGCATGCCAGGATGAAACAGCAGAACCAAAAATGCAGTTATTGGTTAAACATTATAAACAGGCCTATAAGAAAGAAATCAGTCCACATCTTTTTCTCTCTATAACCCGGATGCTGTGGATGTAAACACATTTACCAGCATTCTTTGCAAGTCTTTGTTTTAAGCCCAAAACACTGTTTTTTTTTTTCATCTGAACTTTTCTCTTTGCTCTTTTTTGATTGTTCATAATGAGTGATAGTTTAATAATATGAGTGACAAGTAGGCTAATTAAACGGAGAATAGTAGGTTACCATACCGTTTTAATCAAATAATTTGAAGTGTGCAACCAGTAGCGTTCCCATAGTGCCATGGGAGCTGATTTGAAAGGTTGGAAATAAAACATGGCAGGGAATTGTAAGTAGAGCATCTCTCAAATAGCAAAGTTTTTCCTTACTTGTTTATTTCTGTGGTTGTTGTTGTTGTTGTACAGGTTAAAGGACAATTCCAAAATGACGGATGCAGTATGTCCAGGAAATATATTCATACTACACACAAAGAACACACTTAAGGAACTACATTGAATTGATTGATTAAATGCTGTGAAATGGAAATTAAGAAATGTAGAATAGCATACTAGCATAATACTCTTACTGTCTCTTTTTTATATACAATAGAAACAGTATGAGTAGGCTACAGTATGCTAGTAGGCCCATGCTATTCTGAATTCAGCTCGTGTTTTTGATTGTACTGAAAACGCAAATCAGTGAAGTTGTGCCCTCTAGTGGTAGAAATAAATCATTTTTATTAAACAGTTTAAATGTTATGAAACAGATCACCCTATCACTGATAAATTACTAAATTGTTATATAAATTATATGTTTTGTCATTTTTATTATTTTTTTATAAGACTACATATTTCTTTAGTTCATTTTTATTTATTAGTTTTAGTTATTTAGTACTTCAAGTTAAATTAAATGAAAATGAAAAATGTTGCCAGCAGTGTTGGGGGTAGCGCATTACAAGTAACACAAGTTATGTAATCAGATTACTTTCCCCAAGTAACTTAAGTAACAAATTACTTTCAAATTTATTTTTAACAAAATATCTGAAAAATATTACTTTTTCAAATTAGTAATGCAAGTTACTTTGTTTTCCCATTTATTCACTTACTGCTCTCCTGTTTCCATGTTGAGGGAGATTGGGAGTGATGTGTAGATGCACTTCCTTCACGCTGAGGCTTTTGGTGAAAGGGCCCTTACAGTTGTCAAAAATATAACTTTTACGTTTTTTTGTTTTAAAAACAAACAAACAAGAGCAAGCCTAGCCCAGGTGATAAAACGTAACACAAAAGTAACATAAAGCATTACTTTCCATAAAAAGTAACTAAGTAACACTTTTATGAAGTAACACAATATTGTAATGCATTACTTTTAAAAGTAACTTTCCCCAACACTGGATGCCAGTTTTATATATATATATATATATATATATATATATATATATATATATATATATATATATATATATATATATATATATATATATATATATATATTTAATTTCAGTTAACTTTTATTTCGAGTAATGAATTTTTTTATGGTTCTAATTTTGTTTTAGTTAAAAAATAATGGCCCTACTATCTGCAGCAGACAGAAAAACACACATCTGTTTCACTGGCAAAACATATTATAATGATATTTATTTTATTTGTTTATTTTTTTGCATATTATGTGTTGCATACAAAAAAAACAGCTTACCAAAAAGCAGCTGCAAAAAGCAATGCACAATGCACAAAAATACAATCAGTTTGTCCATTCTTTATATAGTTCTCTACTCACTGTAAATACTGATTAAACCAAACATCCAGACACACACATTGTTGAAAGCAGCAGATGAGACCTCTTCTAGTCTTTTATTCTGTCCTCTGCTGTTTAACAGCCTCTAAACCTCTTTTCTCCACAACAGACTGTGAGCTTTCAAGAAGAATGGAAAGGTGAGCCTTCAAGGTAGCAGATTTTTCCAAGAAAGTCCAACACTTGGGGAAACAAGAGAAGCAACTGCTATCTAACAGTGAACATGAGGCCCAGACTCACAATGGAGACGCTGGTCCTTGAAGAACTCTGGCATCTTTCCAAAGGCCTGGATCTGCTCAGGAGCGATTGATGGGAATTTGGGAGACACAATGGAGTGGCGGATTGGCTTTAACTCTCACCTGCGTAAATGAACCTGTAGAGGTCAGAGTCCAGCTGCTGCCAAGCTGAATAACACCAAAACAGCATTCATGAGTGTTATTTCCACGACTGCATTTACATGCGTCAGGATTATTTGGCTTTCAAAATTGAACTGAGGATGCTTTCAAAAAGCCTTTTAGAAGAAAAATAGGACAAAAATGTATAAAGTGCCGTTTTAAAATACATTTTCAGTATGAATGACCCATAAACGTCATCATGCACAGCAGTGTTGTAACTGTAAACTACAATCGAAATAGAAATGTGTGTATATATGTGACCCTGGAGCACAAAACCAGTCTTAAGTCGCTGCGGTATATTTGTAGCAATAGCCAAAAATACACTGTATGGGTCAAAATGATAAAAAAAAATTATACCAAAAATCATTAGGATATTAAGTAAAGATCATGTTCCATGAAGATATTTTGTAAATTTCTTACTGTAAATATATCAAAATTTCATTTTTGATTAGTAATATGCATTGCTAAGAACTTCATTTGGACAATTTAAAGGTGATTTTCTCAATATTTAGATTTTTTTGCACCCTCAGATTCCAGATTTTCAAATAGTTGTATCTCGACCAAATATTGTCCGATCCTAACAAACCATATATCAATGGAAAGCTTATTTATTCAGCTTTCAGGTGGTGTATTTCAGAAAAATTGACACTTAAGACTGGTTTTGTGGTCCAGGGTCACATATGTTTGTGTTTATGTGTATTTAAATATAGAACAAAAACTAATAAAAATGTCAATCAAATCAAAATAGAACTGTGTGTGTGTGTGTGTGTGTGTGTGTGTGTGTGTGTGTGTGTGTGTGTGTGTGTGTGTGTGTGTGTGTGTGTAAACAAGTAAACAAAAATAAAACAAAAAAATGACAAAATCAGCTTCCCAGAAAATGAACATTTCTACTTTACACAAAGTCACAGTTTAAAAATTAAAATCTAAAATCTAAAAATGAATTCAAAATTAATTAAAGATAATTCAAAATATTAATAAATATTACTTAAATAATACTAAAATAACACTGATGCACACAGAACAAATATTTTTTAGAAACACCGTTATTAGTTGTTAATTGTTAGCCTTTGATATATGCACCTATAACAATCTGTACTTAATTCATATTTTATTTTATTTTATTTTATTAACTCTCAAATTTAAATAAAAAAGTTTTATTTTTGTGGAATGTATGGTGAAATGAAAATCATATTTCACTTATATGTTTATTGAGAAAAACAACTATAAACTATATTTCTTATTTCTAAGAAATGTCTGAAATATTGTGCATCGATTTTATGTATGTATGTACAGTATGTGTGTGTGTATATATATATATATATATATATATATTGTTTAATTAATGTGACTTAATTTAATTAGTGACTGTTTTGTTTTGTTTTCTCATTATTTTCTGTCATTTAATCTAACCTGTGCTGTGTCTGATCCAATCCAAATTCACACTCATTTGAAAGGGAGCTGATTCTTAAACTCTGAATTTTGCCCAAGCCATGCGTGTATTTTTGAGGAAACACACTCTCACCACTTCTGCAAAGATATCATGGTGTGTGTGGTGATTTGTACAGCAGCGTCGCCTATAGAGACAAAAGCAAGAAGTAAACATGCAATAGAGAAGCGGGTAAGAGATGCCAGAGATACAACCAAACAAACAAACCACACCGAGACAGCTAACATTTATTCACTATATAAAAAAGTTAATGAAAAGTTAATGATCATCATGAATTGAGGCCTTATATATATATATATATATATATATATATATATATATATGTGTGTGTATATTTCTTAATTGAAAGTTACAAATTATATAATATACGATGCCTCAGTACAATAAAAACTAAGACTTTTTGCATGGTTAACTGAACTTGAAATGATCTGCTCACACAATCTGAGAAACTGGTTTGTTTGTTTAATAAATTTTTTGAGTATTAATATAAATGTGTGCATAGGCTACCCTTCGTTTTCCTGTAGCCTCTCAGCATTTCTTCCTGTTTGAAAAAGAAACAGGACGCTTTCTAATTATGCTTGTGTGCAAAACCTTTCCAATGTTTAACATAGTGGTAATCACAGCGACTCTGGGTACAACCCCATATTAACATAATCTAGTCATACAGTGTTTTTCAGTCAGGAAGATTTTTTTTTTGTCATCTAGTTTTTAATCTGATTCATTTCATTTCTATCATAATGCCATGTGGTGTATAGCTGCAGTCCGTAACTTTTTTTGGTTAAAAATGATCCGAAATCAATATTTGTGCAAGTACATAACCAGCCAAAACTATCATCTTACTTTAGCCCGATTCACAATGGTTAGCTTATAATAATGTTTTCTAATTTGAGTGGTACGGGTAGGTTTTCGCAGTAAATTCGAGCATGCTGCTGCGTCATTACGTCACGTCTGTAAACATAAAGAAGTTGTCCCGGCTACTAGGCTATCACACGTGAGGATCCTGCAGGTGGCGGATCATTTATAGTCTTTTCTCACAGCAGCTAGAATAATTAAATTTATCATTTTAACGGCGGATTGTGATCCAGAAAGGATTGTGTTTTTATGAAACAGGTGAATGAAATTAAATTATATTCCAGTTTTAAAAGTGCTTCTGATTACAGATAGCCTGGGATTACACAAGATTTGTATTTTAAAGAAAACCAGTTGGAAGGAAGCATAGTTTGCTTTTTGGGTTAAAAGAATTTCTTAATATGAAATTCGAATGGTATGACAATTAGAGATCTACATGCTAAAACACACTATACTCATAGTGACGCAATGCTGATGTTGTTAACATTAATAATTTGAGAATAAAGTATAACAATAATAATAATTTGCACTGCTACAGTAGATGTGATATGAGCTAACTGGTCTTTAGATTTAATCACCATTGGTAGTGCGATTTATTGCAATGCTTTTTTCCTCAGTTGGTCAGAACAAACGTGGCAGACTTGTTACTTACTTGTTCTGATGGCAATATACCCTGAAAATTCTTATTTGCATCATATATTCCAAGACTTAGGCTAGAATCTGTGATTCTTAAGCACAGTATCCACACCGGTGCGGTGACTGACAGACTGATGCACATACTCCTCAAAACATTAGATTCATCCACGTGCCGGAGCACAACCCCACTCAAGGAAGACAATTCCGCACAGAGCTCGCTGCAATTCCAGGTTTTCAAACAGAGATGGCTACAAAGAGGCAAAACCTACGGACTGCAGCTTTAAATAGAGCCCAAAGTGACAGTGTTTGATAAGGTAATAATGCACAAATGAACGACTTCGCCCTCTTGTGGCCATAAGATGTTTGGCATGATTAACATATCTTTTTGGGTTTCAAAAGAAAAGGTTTTTATTTTGCGTTCCATCATATTTTTTACCAGCATAATTGTTAAAATAAATGTAATTATTAAATGTAATTTTTTTATTTTTTTAGATTCATTTTTTCATTTAATTATTACATTTTATTAACTAAATTTAGTGATTGGTGTCAGAATAATAATCTGAGTGAAAATGAAAATGAGTCCTTAGCCATCTTCAAGAATTGGCCAAAACACATCTCTTCCATCTTTATTTGACCCTCTGACTCTAGCACTCTCTATTCAAATTATATTCTTTAAAAAAATTGCCCCTTTTAGACTTGCACTCTATTCATTTACTAACTGCTTGTTTTTCTTTAAAAAATAAAATAAAATAAATAACACTAGCTTCTCTATTCTTTTTATTCTTTTTGTATACTTTCTGTTTTCATTTTATTTATTATTATTATAAAAAAATTTAAAAATAAAAAAAAAACTGCTACGTGTACTGTGTTAAGCTAACTGACTTGTATAGCACTTGCGTATCATTGCTCTTTTGTTGGTTTTGATTGCTTCTATTGTCCTCATTTGTAAGTCGCTTTGGATAAAAGCGTCTGCTAAATGACTAAATATAAATGAATATGAGAATGTCTCAGTATCAGGTTATTTTAACACTGACATTGTTAATATTTTGAATGTTTTGATTTTAAGTTTAGTTAAAGTTTGTTCTTTTGTTCTCTTAGTTATTTTTACTAGTTTTATTAGTCTATGTAGTTTTTATTAATGTTTTTTTTTTTCAGTTTTAGTTCTAATTATTTTATTACTTTTAGTAGTATTTAATATCAAGTTAAACAAAATGAAAATGAGAAATTTTGCCTTGACAACTAGCTGAAATAAAATTTGTTTTTTAAATATTTTCTTTATATTTTTTTGTGGTAATATTTGTATTTTGAAATATTTTTTAAAGGTTTTCATTTTCATTTATTTCAAGTATATATATATATATATATATATATATATATATATTCTCAGAAATAAAGGTACAAAAGTTGTCACTGGGGCGGTACATTTTCAAAAGGTGCATGTTTGTACCTAAAGGGTCCATTTTGGTACCTTAAAGATACATATTAGTACTTAAAGTGTACATATTTGAACCTAATAGGTACAAAAGTGTACTTTTTGAAACAGCTGACAGCTTTTGTACCTTTATTTCTGAGAGTGAGTGTGTGTGTGTGTGTGTGTGTGTGTGTGTATATATATATATGTGTGTGTGTGTGTGTGTGTGTGTGTGTGTGTGTGTGTGTGTGTGTGTGTGTGTGTGTGTGTGTGTTTTATAGTTTTAGTAAATGCACATTGCCTTAAACTTCCAATATGAAGAATATTTGAGAGGCTGTATTTTCCCTCAAAGGCAGGCGTCTATGGTGGCGACACAGAGTGAGGAATCATGGGAAGGAGTGCGGCTCCCTGGAGCAGAACTGAGAGGAACAGATGCCGTCTCTGCTTCCAGTTCTCGCTCCTCCTGTCCAAACTGAAGTAGAGGCCAACTCTGAGATCCACAAACTGGAGAAAAAGTCCTTGGCCCTGCAGAAGAATAAGAAGAAAGAAACTATGAAGGGAAAAAAATATTTATTTCTATATTATATAACAACAGGAAATGGGAGGTTCCTTTCCCAGGCATTTGAAGCGTCATGATCTGATGATGAATCCCCAGCTGCTGACCATTGACCAGATCATGAATATAAAAAGTCATTCTGACAGACAGAAGAAATATGTGAAATAAACCTCTGTAAAAGAGTTACTTTAGAGAGAACTGAAGAACAACAACAGCAGAAGTGAATGTCTACGCTATTTTATAAGGTTAGTGAAGAACATCTATTCTTATATTCAAATAGTTGCCACTGAACAATAATATAAATCCTCGTAGAGTATATCTGAAGTTGCATAGCTTAACTCCATAAAGGATATTGCATGGGATAATCCCGGATAATATCCAGGACGCTGCTGGAGTCCAACTGTGTTTGTTCTGACTTTCTTCTTCTACTATTATAATTATTCTACCATAAAAATGTCTGGGAGTTACAGCCTCAAATCTCACTTACTAGTCAGGCAAGAGCCGCCTGCTATAATAATAGAATTTAAATATTTGCACATAACTCTAGAACCTGATCTTTGCTCCTGAATCAAATGCTTTTTATTTTTCCACTATTTTGATTTCTTTCAAAGCTTTTATAGCATGCCAAACATATGCTGCTTTTTAATTTTGCTTTGTTTTATTGCACTTCTTAATTTGTTCTTCCACCCTACGCGCGCGCGTGTGTGTGTGTGTGTGTGTGTGTGTGTGTGTGTGTGTGTGTGTGTGTGTGTGTGTGTGTGTGTGTGTGTGTGTGTGTGTGTGTGTATACACACACAATAGGCTATATATATTCTACCAAAATATATTTTATAGTTTTATTTTTTAAAGAATATATTTTGTCCTCCACATATTTTAATCCAAGAAAATCACATTCACATGTCACATTTGAAGAAAGATTTCTTGTTGCCTATAACATGTGAACAACACATTTGAATAAAATAAAAGTTAAATTGAATAAAAATAAGTAATGAATAAAGCCTAAATGTAGGCTACTGTAAGATTAGAAATGCATTTTCTTGCTCCTGAAATACATTTTGAAATATATTTTGGTATGTAAAAATATATTTCATTGAGCTTCACTGTTTACAACATATATGTAAAATATATTTTGGTCAGAGAGCTTGATTGATTGATTGATTGATTGATTGATTTTTACTGCTAAAATAACTGGAAGAGCAATAACACCGGAGGTCTCACACATTTAAGTTACAAAATGCTGGCGTTTAAATAAGGTGGATATTATTTGTTTATACTGCTCACAGTATTTTACTTTGTACAATGTCTAAAATACTTTATTAAACATGTAATACAATACAATGCTATGAAACTGTAGTTTTTGACAACTCTAAGGCCCAGTTTCACAGACAGGGCTTAGACTAAACCAGGATTAGGCCATTGTTCAATTATGACATTTAAGTAATTTTTATAAATGTGCTTTACAAAAAAAAACATTACTGGTGTTCATCTTGAGACAAAACAAAGGCACTGATATATTTTAAGATCAGTCAGTGCAAGTTTCTTTCAGTTGAAACAGCTAAAACTTACATTTTAGTCTGAGACTAGGCTTAAGCCTTGTCTGTGGAACTGGGGGTATATCTAACTAGCTCTAGCACAAGCATTGAAATTAAAGGGGTCCTATTATGCTCTTTTACAAAGTCTTGATTTTGTTTTGGGGGTGTACTAGAACATCCTCTCATGCTTGGTGGTTCGAAAATCGTATTATTTTTCACATAATTTACATTATTATAACACCTCTCTCCCCAGCCTGACACAAACGGCTCAATTAGTTCTGGGTTTGATGAAAAATGAAATGTGTTGTGATTGGTTAGCTGTCCCAGTGCGTTGTAATTGGCGAACAGCTTAGATGGTGTTTCAGTGCCCCGCCCCTTGCCAAAGCAGCAAGTTCGTCAATATTGCCATATCAATTCAGACCCCAAGAATATTGAACAAGAGGATTGCGCAAAACCTTTGCACGCACGGATATTGCAAGACATATTAAAGTGATAACATTATTGTTGTTGTTTTTTGTGTGTGGCTAAATCACATTTTAGATAGGATGTCAACAACAGCTTAAAAATAACTGCATTTACTATGTAGCCTAAAGATACATGCAACGGTAATATGTATTATGTTTATTGTTAATTCTAACATTATAACATGAATTGCAGTGAAACTGTTATGCAGTTGAATTTATTTATACCATAGTCCCACAGACTATTTGTGGCGGCATATATGTGACCCTGGACCACAAAACCAGTCTTAAGTCCCTGGGATATGTTTTTAGCAATAGCCAAAAATACATTGTATGGGACAAAATTATCCATTTTTCTTTTATGACAAAAATCATTAAGTAAAGATCATGTTCCATGAAGACATTTAGTGAATTTCCTACCGTAAATATATAAAAACTTAATTTTTGATCAGTAATAAGCATAGCTAAGAACTTAATTTAGACAACTTTAAAAGTGATTTTCTCAATATTTAGATTTGTTGCACCCTCAGATTCAGATTTTCAAATAGTTGTAGGCCTATCTCGGCCAAATATTGTCCGATCCTAACAAACCATGCATAGATGGAAAGCTTATTTATTCATGATGATGTAGAAAACTCAGATGATGTAGAAAACTCAATTTCGAAAAACTGACACTTATGTTTTGTGGTCCAGGGTCACATATATGCAAATTAATTCTCTGCCATCGGGGCGCTTTTGGAGTAGAGAGCGAGGTTTCACCGGTAACGCTGTACACAAAGCAGAGCTCCGCTCACAAACGCTGCTTTATCAGACATTGCATGCAAGATGAAATGAAAATGACATCCAAAATTTTCTGAAAACAGTCGGTTTCCTTCAGAAATACAGTGATATACCCGCACCTGGTTTCGATTTTGAAACGTGCAGTGCTCAACCAAGCGTTCTCCCCATCCACCAACCAATCGAATTTCAGTAGGCGGGATTTATTTTAATGATATTCTAATGCACCGCTTTGTGATATCACAAATTCATGAAAACAACTTATTTGAAGTTCTTGAAAAGGGATTTTTAAAAAAAAAACAAACAAAAAAAAAACGAAATATCTCCCTTTGGAGTTGACTTTGAGATTTGTAACTTTGTAGATCTTTTTATGCCCAAACTACACACTGACTAAAATTCAAAAAGTGAAAAAGCATAATAGGACCCCTTTAAAGCAATTTCTTGCGCCGCCTACAGGAGGATTGTAGCTGTATCTCGCACGTTATTTCTGTGAGGCGGCTGGGCCAAGATTAGGTCACGTGTAAACAGATTTAAATTCATTCCATTCCCTCAACCCTTGAAATGTTGTAGAAAAAGAAGCAGTTTAAGTCATAAGTGAGAAAATGATTAAGTTTCAGTGAAAGCAGCATCAAGTCAAACAACTTTTCTCCGCCTCGCTCGTTTATTGCGCAACTCTCTGAGTCGTTGGAGAGGAAGCTTCCCAAACGCGGAGAGGATATTGCAAAATACGCTTTCTCAAACATTCCTGTGACTATGGAGAAGTGCCACGATAGTCTGGCCATATACGTGCTCTTTAGGGTCCGATGAAGAACGTTAAACATGTGTACTTGACTCAAGTACAAGGCGAGTTTTTACTGAATGGAATCATGATGCTTTGGGAACGACTGTAGGTAAGACATTCGTTCATAGATCCCGGTTTGTTTTCGAGGCAAAAGCGGTGAATGGCACCATCTGTGCTGTTATATTGTGATTCATTTATATCCATGACTTGACTTTCCTGGGATTTGTTTCTGAGCTTTCCCAGATTTCCTCTGTAAACATGCGGTGAGGTGAAATCCTTACCTAGCATTTAACTTGATGAATGAATCTTCATGTTTGTTCAATAGATTCCTGTGTATTTTTATATCAGAACTTTGATTTACTTTTGATTTAGACATGCTTTACTATGACTTCTTTCCACATTTTAGAATGACAGCAGAGCATTGGTAGAAAAAGCTGTGGAAATGTCACACAAAACTCTTTTATAATTCTTTGTCTGGATTTCAGCACATGTATCTGCCAACTTCATAAGGTGCATCATGGGATGCTTTAAAACACTAATGAAGGAGGAACATGTGCTGCACAAGTAATGATGCATTTACTTCTCATTATATTTAACTTTTTTTATTTAATGTAAATTTTAGTTGCATGAAAAAAATCAAACATAGACAATTTTACACTATTGCATTAATTTACCAAGCGTTTCAACCGTATAAGCAGAAGCCTTAAAGTTTTTAATATCATGAGAAACATAAACAATATGTCCGCCCCATTGTCCACACTTATTTGTTTTATTTGATTGAACTCTAGTTATTTTGTTGACTCAGAAAGAGTCATTAAAGCTGAAGTCATCAGCAATGTTTTCATGCACCTCATCCACAGTATTTTTTTTTATTTAAATTCACATATACTTGCAATCCATTTATTTATTCATTCAAGGTAAAGATAATTACCTTGTAGTTTCTGAATAGTATAAGTATCTCCCAAACATATATTAAAATGTATAAACCTTGCACATTATTTATCTGACAGTGTTTAAAATCTTACAATTATATTATGAGAACATGTACAGCAAGCCAAAAAAGGCATGTGTTTCGTAAAATGATGCTTATTTGAGATGCATTTGAATAGTACAGCATGTCCTGACACAAACATGTTTGAACTGAATCAGAGGCTTTAGGCAAACGACAGACTCATTGCTATTATGAAACTTCATCTGGCAGTAGTGAAATCTGTGGTTGTGGGAACTCAGCACTTGAGCAGTTTTCTCGTGGTCTGTTCTCTTAGATAGACACTTTGTAAATTGTGTGTTAACTTGTGCTTCACCCCGTCAGGAAATTGTTGAACTATTATAATGATGTGGCATGTTAAAGTAAATTTTTCCAGGTCAGTAATGAGTGTCGTTCATTGTCGTCAGGGATTGTCATTTCTTAAAACCAGTGCCACCCAAACTTTTGCTATACTTGAAAATCAGGTTCATTATTCTGATCCATTTTCTTCTTATTTGTTTTTTTTCTTCAGTTCTTAGCAGAAATTGTCAAACTGGATTGCAAATGTTTGTGAATCAACCCAAAATTATGCAACACGCCTTTAACAGTTGCAGGGTGTTTTTAGACCTGGTCATATTACAGGATTAGTTCTTCGATTCACGGTTTTATCATGATTCTTTGTCATGTTGGTTTTACTATTTTCCAAGTTGTCTGAACAGTACAGCCAAACTAATTGCCCAATTGTATAAAAAAAAAAAAAAAAAAAAAAAAAAAAAGCCTTTCAAGGTAACAAAATATAAAAAAAGAATGGCGGATATTTAGGCCAAATTGGGCGAAGATAAAAATCTTATTATTGAAAATCTTATCATTTAAAAAAAATAAGAACAAAGATATGCATTACGAATACACATGATACAAATAAAACAAACGGTGCTTTATTTTGAGGTACAGTAGGTGTATTTAGCATTCAAGAAATTGAATGAACAAATATATTTTAAAAAGTATATAGATTGATTCCTATTAAAGCAACTGTACTACGTTTTCTTCAGTCGAGTAGTGAGTGATTTTTCTGTGTTTTGTTTTTTATTAACATTAAAGGAATAGTTCACCCAAAAATGAAAATTGTCATCTGTCTGTCAGTTCTGTCATAGTGTTTTATTTTTATACCATCATTTACTCACTCTCATGTTGTTTTAAACCTGAATGAGTTTCTTTCTTCTGCTGAACATGAATGTTATGTTGAACAATGTAAATAAGCAAACAGGTGCTGGTTCCCATCGACTTGCATAGTATTTTTTCCTAATATCAAATGTGGACCAGCTTCTCACATTCTTCACAATATCTTCTTTTGTGTTCAGCACAAGAAAGAAATTAATACAGGTTTGGGGCAACGTGAGTGAGTGAGTAAATAAAGACAGAAATTAAATTTTGGGGTGAACTAGGGTCGTTAATGACCATCAGCAGCATGTTTAGCACTATCCCTTTAAGACCTGCATGCAATCTAATATACAGGCACGCATCTGTTTTTCTCTCAACTGTTTACTTTCATTTTAGACATAACCAACTGTGTTTATATGCACACCTTGTGTTAATTAATTAATGAAGATAACTTAGTCCAGTAGTCAGGCGCTGTTTGACAGTGTGCATGTGCGCTTCATGTGTACGCGATCAGAAAATGTGCATATCAGAACAGCATGTGAATGAAATGAATAACCGGCAAGGCTTTAAAGCACATGCAAATAATGTACTTTTGTGATTGTGAGTAAGTGCAGTGTCCAGTGTAACTCTACCTCTGAAATAACACAGATGTGAATGTATGTGGCGTTGTACAGCATGAGCATATAGAGACAGAGGCACCAGAACTGCAACTCCATCAATTAACGTCTTGAGAAGCCAAAAGCTGGATGTTTGTAAGAAACAAATCCATCATTATGGTATTTTAAATTTAAACTGTCACTTCTGGTCAGAATGTTAGTCCACAATAATGCTTTCTCCAGTGAAAATCACATCAAGAACCCATATTTTTTTACAGCTGTTTTGGCTTGTAAAAGGTTTTTGGTCTGTACATATTTCTCTCCTGATACAGATGAGGTGACATGAATTATGGAATTGTATTTTATTGTATTTTATTTGAGGATAAAAATAACTTAAAAATGGATTTGTTTCTTACAAACATAGTTTTTGGCTTCTTGATGGACTGGAGTGGTGTGGATTACTTGGACTCTCATTCTGACGGCACCCATTCACTGCAGAGCATCCATTGCTGAGCAAGTGGTGTAATGCTACATTTCTTCAAACTAAAATGGAAAATCAAGCTCAAAGGAGTAGTTACTTGTTACTAATGATTAGCTACTTTTACAATATCCCTTTAACATTATTAGCATGGCTTGCTGGTTTTATTAGGAAGAGTCTTTAATCAATAGGAATACTAAAAATTAACTAATTAAATAACGTTTTGTTCTTAGGTAAATAGCCTTTAAATGTGGCTGCTGTAAGTGTGTGTGTACAAGTGGAATCAGCTGACGTCATTGCCCATTGAAATCAATTTACTAACTGTGAAGTAAATATTTGGCAATCCACTGAACACCTGGATGGGGGTTTGGAGGTTACGAGCAGATCAAGGTTTGGCTGAGTAGTTAAGCTTCAGGGTTAATGTAGGCCATGTACTCTTAGATCCTGTTTAATTACAAAATGTTCCCTTTTTCTCCAGTGCACGTTTATTTTATTCCTCAAATTCCCATATTTAATGCTGAGCAAGCACATTAAGTTCCTCTGAAATGCAGCCGTGTGGTCTGCTCTTTTAAAGAGCAAAACTGTTGTGCAAGAATGACTCTGTTTTAGCCGACGATTGCTGGACGGCACTAGAGAGCTTCAGCTCTAGTCAGCATTTCCCATGTATTGGAGAAGAGGGAAATGAGAGTAGAAATCTGCAAGTATTAGCAGATTGCTTGAGCTTAGTTATTTAAGAGTTGGTCATCAGATTATATATTACTGCACTTATGCTTACAGTTTTATTTATTTATTTATTTTTGTAAATAGATGTCATTTTCTAAATATTCTGACCATGAAGGCAGTACATACGCTGTAAAAAAAATTTTCATGTGTTATATGCCATGTTTTTGTAATTATTTGTGAAATTTACTAGCAATTCCTGAGTGAAATTCAGACGTACACCAATTTTCTTTAAAAAAAAAAAACAAAAAAAAAAAGCATTTAAGTGTGCATTTAATTCCCACACATGTGTAATTGATTTTGTGTATAATTTAACATTTACATTTATTGAGACATTAGCATATATAGTGAAAAAATGTCATGTTTTTTTAACCTGGTCCTGAACTTTGAGTTTGTCTCACAAACACTGCTCACTTTCAGTATGGTGCAAAGTTCATCAAACATGACTAACAACATCATAAAAGCTGAAGAGGACATTCAAGAGTGCCTGAATATTATTTATAGGGTTTTCTAGTAGTATATACAGGGTCATGGAAAATCAGACCTTGAGATGTCATGGAAATGTTTGAAAAAACAACAGCAACACACACGTTTAACAAATATTTAACACTATATATAAATCCAGTCATTTTGTCATTTCTTTCTCTACAGATATGGGTTGGTCGTCCCTCATTTTTCTGGTCGCTGTACTTTGGGCAGCTGAATGTGGTGTAATATCAACTAAAGAACCTCTAGGTTCAGGTAAGGAAGTTGTATCTGTTTCCCTCATTAACTTTATTATCTGGAAGAAATGAGTCATATACTGATAACTCGCTGAGCTATAATTGTTTAATTTAGTGAATCTCATAAACCAGGGGTGCGCAATAAGTCGATCGCGGAGGTAATGCTGGTAGATTGCACTTTAGGTCAGTGGTTCTCAATCGGGGGGGGGGGCACGAGATAACTTAACTTAAAACTAACATATACTATATTCACTAATGTTATGACTAATATGTTAAATAATGTATATATAAATAAATAACAGCACCACCTCTCTACATGTTTTGGAGCAGCAAAACTTTTCTCATCGTACTGTGTGAAATGCTGTATGAGCATATGATGCAGCTCTCGGCTGGATAAAAGAAGCCAGTGTCACACTAGTAGCCTTAAGATTTAATGGATGACGATTGTAATCAAGGTAAAGATGATTACAGTGACATACAGGATTGTACATTAGACACGCGTTGCGTCCGTCATTTGATGCGCAAACGAACCATGTATGTGCGCTATCAGTGCACTGATCACTATAACATCATATTTCTGCTTGAACACAGCTCAGTATATTCACGTAGTTGAATACAGTGAGTGTTTTATAACAGATGCTCGCGTGAAGTTTGTGACGATCAGTGGTGCTCATGTACATATGGGTAGCATCAGACGAACTGTTCACTGTGGAGTTCAGAATATACTTACTTTTAAGTTGTATAAAATATCAGTGACATGTTTGCAAAAAAAGAACATGGAATGTTTAAATCTATCTTGAATTTGCTTTGTTTAAAAATAAATTCCATGAAAATACAAAGGTTTTAGTGAATAGAAAAGTTTGGGCTTGCGGTATTGATTTGGAGAGGAGGGGGTCTTGGAGTTAAAAAGGTTGAGAACCACTGCTTTAGGTAAATGCAGGCACAGTTCTATGGGGGTACTAAGAATTTAACATTATTTTATTATGATTTTTGTTTTTAATTAAATTAAAGATGCATCCCAACAAGCTTTTTTTATTTAGGCCTATTTGTTTTATATGTATTTTATGATTTATTTATTTTTCACTTGGTAGATCTCTGTGAGTTTCTCATTTGAGAAGTAGATCCCCACACAAAAAAGTGTGGGCACCCCTTTCATAAACTGTGTACAGAACAGCATTTAAACTCAAGGCGTGGCTGCAAAGCTCTGAGAATGGTTATACATACAAGGTGCACTGTGTGTATGTGTGCATGGCCGCGGGAACTAGGGGTGCTGAGGGCCGGGTCTGAGATTTTCCTTTTGCCCCTCGATCATCCCCAAGAATACTTAATTGTTGTGATTATTTATTAAACTGACCAGAAATATATAGCCTAGTGCGGCTGTATATATAGCCTAGTACGTCCCTGCATCTCCGCCTCACACTGACAGAATTTCATGTGAATGTTCACATAATATTACCGTAATTTTACATTCCGACTTGTAAAAACCAATCACGTCCTCGTCCTTTTTATGAGCTGTTTTCCGAAGTTTCTCGTTTCTCAAAACGGCCACCGTCAATAAGCACTGCTCTTTAATTGCGTTCTAGTCTCTCAGACCACTGTAGCCTAATGTAATCGTAACGTCATAACGTTTTAGGCAAGTAGGCTATCCATATTATGACAACATATTTTAATAAGACTGAATTTGAATTTAACCTGATCACGTTTAATAAAAACACATTTTAAGTTTAATCATAACGCGCATGTCCACTATTATTCAAACAACGAACAGATTATACAGCGATCAAAGAACATTTACATTATCAAAGAATACTGAAGCATGAGTGTAAAACTATAAGCTATAATCAGTGATGTTGTCTGCAGTGTATAAAGAATTAATCTCTTACGTCGCACGTAGGTAGGCTACATCTGCGTTTCTGATGAGAGAATTCAATAAAGTGCATTGACCAAAACTTTTGCGTATCAGAGATGTTAATATTTAATAAAATCCCTTTAAATAATAGAAATATTAAAGAAAAAATTCTTGAAATACAATCACAAAAGCACAAATACATTGGTTTGCATATAGGCTACATCTTAATTTGTATGTTAATCTATAAGAGTTTGGGCTGTTTATAGGATTTTGTCAAAGGCCCCGCCCTGCCTCATCAAGCCCCGCCCCTCAGCATATAATTGAATATAATTGTTATATTCAATTATATTCAGTGTGTGTATATACACACACACACTGAATATAATTGAATATAACAAACTCATTTGTCGAAATCTACTAAAAGTATTTAGGAACAACGTTGTGGGAAAAAAACAATCACCTTATTGTTTTAAACGCTAAATATGAGATTTTTCACCCTGCCATGTTTGACCCCAGTGTTATTTTAATATCCCTGATATACAGTACTATTATAGTTTTTGTTGATATTTTGAATAAATTCTATTTTTATATGTGCATTTAAAAAATATATATTTTTTGTCATTTTATTATTATTTTAACATGTCTATGTAGTTTTAACAAAGTTTTAGCTTATTTTAGTTATTTTAAAACTTCAAACAAAATGAAAATGAGAAGTAGTGGAAATTAAAAAAAATAGTAGCATTGCTGCCGCTATATTGTTTAATTTTTTTACCAAATTAATTGTGTCCCCATGCTCTTGTATTATGTCTTGTTTCCTAACTCTCTTCATCATGTATGTGTGTGAACAGGTTCCTGCAAGGATTTCGTGCAGGCGTTTGATCGGACGTTCTCGATCCCGGGTGAAGTGGCGATACTGGAGTGCCCACTGCTGCTCCATTATTTCTTTGATCCTGCAGAAACGCCGTACAACGTCACATGGTACGATGAGAGAACAGGGTCTGAGATCATAGAGCTGGAGCAGAGCATCATGCTCATGAAAACACAAGTGTGGTTCTTCAACGTCACCCTGCAGCAACAAGGAAAATACACATGTGTGGTCAGGTATGAATGGACTCTCTCCTTTTGAGTTTTAAAAGTAATTCTGTATGTTTATCAATAAGAATCTGTCCGAAGCAATGGATCAGGGGACACACCAAGCCACTTCACTCAGGCATTAAGTGTTTTTGCTCAAAGCAAGAATTAGAAAAGTGACAAAAAAATTCAGTAATATTTTTCAAGATTATTTCTCAATAATTTGGGATTATTGGGACTATTATTGTTTCTTATTATTATAAATAGTTTTTGCTGCTTCATATTTTTGTGGAAGCCTTGATACATTTTTATTTTCATAAATGTTTTGAGATATAGAAAGTTCAAAAGGATTTATTTGAATAATGTCTTTTGTAACGTTATAAATGTCTTTACTGTCACTTTTGAACGATTTAATGCATCCTTGCAGAATTTGAGCATTGTTAATAAATAAATAAATAAATAACTTGCTCACCCCAAACTTTTGAGTGGTATGCATCACGTTTCCACAAAAATATGACTGTTTTCAACATTGCTAATAATCAGAAATCTTTATTGAGCTGCAAATCAGCATATTAGAATGATTTCTGAAGGATCATGTGACACTGAAGACTGGAGTAACGATGCTGAAAATACAGCTTTGCTCACAGAAATTAATTACATTTTAACATATGTTCACATAGAAAACAGATCATTTGAATTGTAAAAATATCTCTTTTTTTACTGTATTTTTGATCAAATAATTTCAGCCTTAGTGAACAGAAGAAACTTCAAAAACCAGAAGCGCATATGAGAACCAGGCTGAAAAACTTACGTGCACCCTGCTTATAAAATATTATTCCAAAGATTTGACCGGTAGTGTAAGTCTCAGTATTAGTTTCTTGTTTCTTGAACAATTGTATAAAATCAGTATCACATTTGCAGTCGTGCTGATCAGTGTTGGGTGTAATTAATTACTTTAATTTAATTACTTTTCCCTTGAAAAAATAAAGTAAGGGATTGCTCTTGTTTTTTTCTGTAATTTAATTACAGTTGCTTCTTGTGTAATTGAACTTAATACTGTGTACAGACTGTAGAACATTTATACACAATACAAAATTTAAAATCTAACCTTAAAATGCATGCTTTTTATGTGCTCCTCTCACTTTAAATACTTTGCTGAGTTAATAAGAATATTGGTAACACTTTAGTGTCCAGTTCTCACTATTGACTAGTTGGTTATTAGCATGAATATTACTGGGATATTGGCTGTTTATTATTACTTAAAAAGCACATATTAATGTCTTCTTCTGTAAGACCTTATTCTAAATCCTTAATCCTACCCAATTCTTAAACTTAACAACTATTTTACCAAGTATTAATAAGCAGTAATTAGGAGTATATTGAGGCAAAAGTCATAGTTAATGGTTAGTTAATAGGGAGAATTGGACTCTAATCTAAAGTGTGACCAGAATAATTTATGTAGTTATCTATTATTTATTTGAAAGGATTAAAAGAACAATTTCATGTCTATCCTTGTATCATTAACTTGTTGAGGTTGATATAAGATTTAGAAAGTAATTAGGAATTTTTTTTTTTTTTTTTAATTAATTACTTTTTTGAGTAACTTGCATAACACTGGTGCTGATATTTTTATGATATTGCCTATATCATATAGAGAAATTAGGGACAAAGGGGCATTTTTGCCCCATATATTGAATTTTAGGGCCATTTTAACTACACTTTACTTGACTGCATTATGCAGTGAAAGTGAAACCCGATAATGTCAGCTTCCAGATTGTTAAACAACAATTGACCTATCGGTAAGCCCCTCCCCTCGAACGCAGATGAGCCAATGGCAGTCGAGTTGAGGCATGCCTCAGTTGCACACGAACCAGAACTCAAGACATCTTTAGGTTTCAGCGTCAAAGAGAAACATTGAAAGATCCGAAGCTTTCATGGGTTTGATGGTGTTTATGCTACAAAAATGAAAAAATATGTGCCTGGGGTACTTGAAACACTGATTCCAGGTATCCTGAGAGGATGGGCAATGGAATTTATTTTATTCACTTTCAGTTTAGTTTGTTTATTTATTTATAAAGCACTATTAAAACAACAGAGCGGTGACCAAAGTGCTGTACAGTAATGTAGATAATTCCTCAAAAACGAAACGACAACGATATCAAAACACAGATAAAACAGTACAAACAGAAACCTATGCCTCAACACACTGCAGTCTCAAAAGCTAAACATCAAAAATGAGCCAATTTCCTATAAACCCAACCAAAACAGAGCAAAATGTCCCTAAGCATTCAACCCCAATTCTAATGAAGATGAAAACATTCGTTTTCTGGCTGTCATACTCTCACTGAGTTACAGTTTTCATCTGTTTGAGCAGAACATTAATGTCATCTTGTTCTCTCATTTCATCTCTTCATATTAAATTAATTTACATTTAACCAGTTTAATCTTACACTGTGGATCCAGGATGTTGTCATTGCGATCGTGACTACCGCGTCTCCTGTTTGCATTGCATCTATATATTTTTACATATTTATTTTAAATTCTTTTATCTATCCCTCCATGGTATATTTAAGTCCCACTTGAATGATGGCCCTTCCAAAATTGATCAAAAACATCTTGGGACAAGGTTTTCACACTGACAGCTGTCATTGTAAGACAGTTGTTTGTCCGAGTGAGCAACAGTAACTATATATTCATATTATAATATGAATAAGAGTAAAAGTCTTGACACAGATTGAGGAGACCGGGATGTTTCTGTGAGGTGGGGATCCCAGGGAAGCTTGATTCGCTTGGAGTTACTTTGGAAGTGAAATGTTTCTTAGAAAAACATCTTGAGCAGAGGATGTGGTCCGTCTGTCAGACTCGGGGTTATGGGCCTTGCATGCAACAGAAATGCCATTTTCCATGAACTAGAAATCTATTTTTAAGACGATGAGATTTTTTCCACTGCGACCTTGACGTGTTTTCACGAGATTCGCTGAAGCTGCAGCGCTCTGTTGACTGAAGAAGTAAATGGACTGAAAGATCAGGAAGGATTAATATGTGGCGTTTCCAGCAAACCAGCGTCGTGTTGAACAGGTGTTGAAGATCCTGACCTTTAAACAAGCTGCTGCCGCAAAACACACACTTACGGCCACGGACAGGAGCTGTAAGCAAAGAAAGGTTAAGAAAACAGGCTAAACTGATGCTGATTTGTTTAATGCATGTGGCCGCAAACATTTAATTTTAAGCACTATGCATCATTAAAGTTTCACTTTCACCACGTAAAGCCGGTAAATGTGGTGTTTCCATGTAATAATCGTAATATGAGTTTACCTTATAGTCCGAACCCAGAGTCTCTGTGTCAGTAAGCGATAAAACGAGCTTCTTCCCTCCGAAGACTTGTCGCATTTCGGGGCAAAGCAAAGAAAACAAAAAACATGTCGAACAAAAATATAAAATACGGGAAACTCTTCATTGGTTATTCTAAATTTAATTGAATTACAAATTGTACTACAACTGGAAAATACTGTAAATTGATAAACTGTTCAGCGTAATGACGTTTAAAGTCTCCGACAGCGCCTGTAGTCCCATTTAACAACTTGTTAGCAACCGTCTTTTTTAAGCAACGTAATAGCTTAAAAAAATCACGAGTGGAGTGTAACTGGTGTGTTTTATGTCATAGAATAAAACATGAAAGTATCTTGAGCTGGTGTGAACCACGGACCTTATTTAAGGGATTTTACCAAAATCCCATTGAAAAAACCCATTGACTCTGGGACGATGGAACCGGAAGTGCTAAAATGCACTCGCTTCCGGGTTTTCGCCTACAAAGTGACAACATAGTTCCCCCACTCTATTATGCCGCCTGCACACACACACACACACACACACACACATTATATATGTATATATATATATATATATATTCTTATTTTTTATTCACCATGCTGACATACTTAACATATTTTATAGGAAATGAACAGCTACACAATAAGGTTCTGAAAGTGCTGTAACTGTTTGTGATCACTTTGCTTATAGAAGGTTGTGACAGACCCAGATCATCACTGCTGCATAGTTGCATTTTTCCAGTTGCTAAATATGTCAATGTAGTGATTACTTCCATTTCTGGCGCTATGGCATTTCTGCGCGGTGTCGGAGATGTTAGCGTGTCTCTAAGATCGGTCACAAACATGATCCCTGCACGATCTAATGTGTAGCATCTTATTAACTCACTGTCATGCATTGTATGCAACACATTTCTTCTCTCTCTCCATTTTCTCCGCTGCTAAAGAAACTCTTAATCCTCGTAAAAGTCCTCGTCTGTACTCCTAACAATTTTGGACCTTAAGACCTCTTTTAAGGGTTAAGATGCTTTCTGAATTACTTTTTTCTTTACTAGGATCTTTTCTTTAATTTCAAGGGGAAACGCCCATATTTCTAACAATTTTCTTAGAATTTTGTTACTAGGAGCACCTCTTATCGCTAAGATTTTTCATGAATACGGGCCCTGATGTGCTAAAACACTAGCCACATTTAAAACCAGACTCAAAACTCATCTGTCTAGCTGTGCATTTGTTGAATGAGCACTGTACTATGTCCGAACTGATTGCACTGTTTTTTTTTAATGTATAATCATTTTCTATTCTTATCTGTTTTAAATTCATTTTAAATCAATTTTATATCATTTTAAAAGTTTAAACAGAAGGTTAAAGTGAGTGCTGTGATGGTAAAGAGAATGTGGGCAAATAAAGACACACACACACACACATTATATATGTACATATATATTCTTATTTTTTTATTCACCATGCTGACATACTTAACATATTTTATAGGAAATGAACAGCTACACAATAAGGTTCTGAAAGTGCTGTAACTGTAAAGTGTTGGTTAATCAGTTGAAAGTAGGACCTTTTGAGTTCAATTTGTTTGGTTTATGATGGTCAAAGTAAGTAGGGGGTGAAGTAGTCGAATAGTTAGGTGTTTTGGAAGGTTTTTGTCACTTAGTGTGGATGAGTTTGAACAAAGTTTGAATTTTTTTTTTTTTTTTTAAATCATATGAAGAGGAAAAATAGCAATAGACTTTTTTTTCTTTTTTTTTTAAAGTGAACAAGTAAAGAATCAGAGATCAGAATATGAAATATAAATCAGAAAAATTAAATGTTAGGACTTTTTTATTTGTTTGTTTTATTTGTTTTGTATTGTCATTTATTTGTTGTTGTCGCTTATTTATATAGTATTTTTTGTTTTATCAAATTAAAAAATATTAGGCATGTTAAAATTGTTTATTTACATTATTATTGTTTTATTTATTTTTATATTTTTTATTATTATTTGAAATATTTTGTTTTGCTAAGGCTAAGAATCAGAAACTTTTTTTAAATTTAGTATTTATTATTATTATTATTATTATTATTTATTTTATTTATTATTGTTGTTTTTATTATTTTGTATTTTTACTTTTATGTTATTTGTTTTTTTGCAAAACTTGTATATCAGAAACCTAAAAATATTAGGACTGTTAAAATTATTTGCTTATTGTTATTTATTTATTGTTCAGTTTGTTTTATTTTTTATATTATGTATTTGTTATTTATTTTAGGATTATTATTGTTTGTTTTGCTGAATCAAATTTAAAAATGTTAAAGTTGTTTAACTTTTTATTTATTTTTTGTTTTTATTATTATTAATCGTATTTTGTCTTTTGCTAAACCTATGAACAAATATTTTTTAAATATTTATTGTTGTTTTTTATATTTATTTTATTTTATTTTATTTTATTTTAATTTATTTTATTTGTTTTAACCTAAACCTATTAATCAGAAAACATAAGAATATTAGGACTGTTATTATTTGTTTCTTTCAGTTATTTGTTTACTTTATAATCTTTTTGTTTTGTTTTGTTTGTACTGGGTACCTTAACGCATCAAGTGTTTTCCCCAGCGTAATATAATCCAGTGTAATATAACTGGATAATATAACTCCTATTATACTGGAACATATGTGTCTTTATTTATGGGGCTCTGAGGAGCATAGGACAAAAAAGACTGATAAATACTTATCTAGATTAATGGACAGTACTTAAACCGTCAGCAGAGGGCAGCAGTAGTCCTTTGCATCCCATGTGTGTTGTGTGTCCATAATATTTTACTCTTTCCATGCCACTGCTGTGTGAGAAACAGTGTCGGGGAGTAACTAGTTACATGTAACTTAATTACAAAATAAAAGTAATTGTAATCAGTTACAGTTACTGAGAATTTTTTTAAAAAACTAAATTAGTTACTTACGAAAATGTTAAGGATTACAAAGGGGGTTACATCTGATTTTTTTCACACACACTCCCACATACGGATTTAATTGACTTCTTTCATAAATTGCAGTGACTGCTCTAAAATATGAAACGCCAGTGTTTCAGAAGTTTATTACATGCTTACCCGATAACCCTTATATTTCCTATATGGGTTTATGCTTTATTTTATTTTTTAAGATTAACTCTAATTTTTTTTCTCTAAGGCATTGTTAGATCCAGTGTTTCCTGTCATAGCTATTCAAAGATTTGATTTCAAAAACAGTATCATAGCTATTAAATTATTTCTTGTTGTGATTTTAAAGTAAGTCTGATTTTGTGGTGGCTGTGCTTCAAAGGGGTGCCCATTTTCCACAAGGTGCTATGATTCATTAGGGTCCTCTTGAAATGGTCTCAGTGGTCGTGTAAAACAACACCCTGTTTAGCTTGTCAAAAACAGCTCTGTTCACAGTCACTCGTTTCAGTGCATATCTCTTTACATGCTAATGAGCTCTGCTCACCCCGCCCCTGTGGAAGTGATCCATCCTTGAGTTTTAACTTTTTAACACAACCTGCCGTGAATTGTCCCTCATTCAGAAAACAGTCTGGAGTGAAATGATTTGCGCAGCCAGACATAAACAAATTTAGTGGAAGTGAAGTGACATGTGACCAAGTATGGTGACCCATACTCGGAATTTGTGTTCTGCATTTAACCGATCCAAGTGCACACACACAGTAGTGAACACACACCCGGAGCAGTGGGCAGCCATATTGCTGCGGGGCCCGGGGAGCAGTTGGGGGCTTGGTGCCTTGCTCAAGGGTCTCACCTCAGTCGTGGTATTGAAGGTGGAAGAGAGCGCTGGTTATTTACTCCAAAATCAACTGTTTAGGTTTTTGGGGGATTTAAAAAAAGGAGTGAATTCCTATCATTGTAGGGTGGTTGTGTCCACAAACTGCTAAGACACATTTATATGCAAATGAAGATATTTTTCATCCAATGTCTCCTTTAAAATTAAAATATTATAATCTTAATTCAAGTGATGAAATATTTCGAAAGTCTAACAGCAATCAGTGTTGAGCACTACTGTATGGTTAACCCTGCCTGGTTTACATGTTTGAAAATTATTAACAGTTGAAAACATTAGAAATTTAGAAAAGAATTCAAATGTAATCAGTTACATTTACTTTATTAAAAAGTAATTGAAAAGTTACACTACTTATTACATTTTAAGTAGGGTAACTTGTAATCTGTTAATTTTCCAAAGTAACCTTCCCAACACTGGTGAGAAATATGACAGCTGAATGCAGAATACTGGAATAAATTAGATTTTTAAGAAATAGCTTTAAAAGAGCATGCATTGAGTTATCCGTCATGTCTGCGTTTCATGTCACCAGGACTGTAAATGAGTGCTACAAACAAGTGACGGAGCTGGTGGTGACCGAAATGACATCGGAAAACTGTGTGAGACCGCAGTGGGGACTCCAGCGGGTCGATATTCATGTGAATGATCTCCTCGCCTGCCCTCTGAGGAAATATTTAGCGAGTGTGGACAGTCCGTCCATCCAGTGGTACAAGGTAGAGAATGCACTGTTTATCCCCTAATCTGATGAAGGTCACCTGAGAGGCCTTAAAGTGATAGTGCATCCAAAAATTAAAGTTCTGCTATTATTTACTTTTTCCTAATGTCGTTCCAGATCTATATTCTGATCGTTTGTTCTGTTGAACAAAATGCATATTCATTTTATCATTAGTTTCCATGACTTCTCCAAGTCTAGGAATCAAATTATGCCTAGATTTAAGATTAATGTGTTAGAATTGCATATAATATTACCATGCATTTGGATGACGCAGTTTTATATTCATATATTTGTCAGTCATGCATAAATGAAATGGGTCAGGTTTCTGTAATAGTGCTAATAAACTGAATATGTTTTAAATACACAGTAAACATTATGTATTTATCATCAATAAATTACTGACTAATATGCATCACGTTAAATTTATTAGTTTTTTTAAATATTGTAATCCAAATAGATTGTAAAGGTGCATCTCAAAAATGTAGAATATTGTGAAAGTTCATTTTTTTTGGTAACTTATTTCAAAAAGTCAAAATTTCATATATTCTAGATTCATGTAAAGTAAAACATTTCGAAAGTTTTTTTGTTTTAATTTTGATGATCTTACAGCTCATGAAAGTCAAAAATCCAGTATCTCAAAATATTAGAATATGTACATTTGAGTTTAATGACCATCCCTACAGTATAAATTCCGGGTATCTCTTGTTCTTTGAAACCACAATAATGGGGAAGACTGCTGACTTGGCAATGATCCAGAAGACAATCATTGACGCCCTCCACAAAGAGGGTAAGTCACAGAGGGTCATTACTGAAAGGTATGGCTGTTCACAGAGTGCTGTATCAAAGCATATTAAATGCAAAGTTGACTGGAATGAAGAAATTGGGTAGGAAAAGGTGCACAAGCAACAGGGATGACCGCAAGCTTGAGAATACAGTCAAGCAAAGCTGATTCAAACACTTGTGAGAGCTTCACAAGGAGAGAACTGAAGCTGGAGTGCATCAAGAGTCACCACGCTCAGACGTCTTCAGGAAAAGGGCTACCAAGCCACTTCTGAAGCAGAGACAACGTCAGAAGCGTCTTACCTGGGCTGTGGAGAAAAAGAACTGGACTGTTGCTCAGTGGTCCAAAGTCCTCTTTTCAGATAAAAGTAAATTTTGCCTTTCATTTGGAAATCAAGGTCTGGAGTCTGGAGGAAGAGTGGAGACGCACAGAATCCAAGCTGCTTGGAGTCCAGTGTGAAGTTTCTGAAGTCAGTGATGATTTGGGTGCCGTGAGGTCTGCTGGTGTTGGTCCATTGTGTTTTATCAAGTCCAAAGTCAATGCAGCCGTCTACCACAAGATTTTGTAGCACTTTATGCTTCCATCTGCTGACAAGTATGTAAATATATAATATGTAAATATTCTAATATTTTGAGATAATGTATTTTTGACTTTCATGAGCTGTAAGCTCTAATCATCAAAATTAAAACAAAAAAACTTTTGAAATGTTTTACTTTACATGTAATGAGTCTAGAATATATGAAAGTTTCACTTTTTGAAAAGTTACCAAAAAAAAAGAACTTTTTCACGATATTCTAATTTTTTAAGATGCACTTGTATATGCAATTCAAATATGTAAATATTAAATTCAGGCCTAATTTTTTGAGTGTGGGGACCTTGATTCTTAAATAAAAATGGCAGATGTTTAAGGAACAAATTAACCCTACTTGAATTCAGTTCACTAAAATTCACAATATTAAAAAAGGGAAAAATGGTAAAAACATTAAACAATATTTTTCAAACCTTACAAAAAAGTAAACCTTATTTTTAATCGTATGACTTTCACAAAGTGAATATTATTTTGAAAAAAATAAATAAATTTTATTTTTAAAAAAAAAATGTATTTACTTTTTTTTTCTTTTTGTGTACTTTCCTGAAGCTCAAACGGTAAATCATGGGTTCGATTGCCAGCAAAATTCAGTCTTTAATTCAGAGTATGTTTCTTCCAATTAAAGTGTCTACGAAAAGCATAAATTCAATGTATATACTCTCGGAGGGTAGTTGAGAAACCGACATGTCAATATACATTTTGTTTTATTTTGGATCTGTGCACCTTTACTCATTCATTCAGTTTGACCCCTAGTTTTCATAGTTGATGTAAACTCTTTGTCTTTTTCTCTACTGTGTCTGCTTTCCTCTCAGAACTGTGAGCTCCTTCAAGAAGATGAGAAATTTGGCCCAAATAAAGATATGCTCAACATAATCAAAGTAAATCACGATGATGCCGGATTTTACACCTGCAAAATGACCTTTCGTTTAGCTGGAGTCATCCGTGAAATGGCCGAAACTATAGTGTGTGAAGTGAAAGGTTAGCATTTACTGCACAATGGGAAAATAATAAATAAAAATCTATAGTTAATAAAAACATCACAATAATCCACACCACTCCAGTCCATCAGTTAACATCTTGAGAAGACAAAAGCTGAAATAAATTCATCATTAAGACGTTTTAACTTGCAAACCATTGCTTCTAGCTAAAATATGAGTCCATAATCCATAACAACGCTTCCTACAGTGAAAAGGTCCATCTCCTGTTGTCCCTCACATCAAAATCCAGCCACATGTTTGTTTAGAGCTGTTTTGGCTTGTAAACGGTGCTTGATCTGTGCAGATTTCTCTCCTGATTCAGGCCAGACCACTTTTTCACTGGAGGAAGCGTTATTATGGATTATGGACTCATATTTTAGCAGTGGTTTGAAGTTAAAAACATGTAAATGATGGGTTTGTTTCAGCTTTTGGTTTTTCAAGACGTTAATTAATGGAGTGGTGTGGATTACTTATGGATCATTGTGATGTTTTTATCAGCTGTTTGGGCTCTCAAGCAAAACGTTGCTTTTAATTACTGGTATGTGCATATTTATAATTAATTTGCTTTTTAAAGCTCTCTTTAAATTCTTGCAGAGGAGCATTTAATGAAACCACGAATGATCGAGCCTATTAATGAGATCGTCAAATTGGAGAGGGGTGAGCTGCTCATTTCATTAATTTATTCTGTATAATCATTTATTTCTCTCTGGATTTTGTATTCAATTATTAACCACATCTGTTGTGACTATTCTCGATCACATTGTGACATTAGTCGCATCTTGGGTCTGCTTCGATGCTTACTGTGTTTACAAATCCATGGAACGCCGAGTTGCATGTGCATTTCTTGTAGTTTATTGTAAGCTTAATTACAAAAAATGAGAAGAATAAACTTGATAAAACAAAGTAGTACAAATTTAATGAAATCAAACAATTTTGCTGCTAGACAAGCAGAAGGTAAGATCTGGAGACCATGTGCTCCCAGCAGGCCACACCCAGGCCTCGTCCTGCAGAGGGGGCACATCTCCAAAATGAAAGATTAACAAATGATTAACAATATAAGTGAATAAATGGCTCCTACAACGAAATGCAACAAAACTGCAGTTTGTTTGTGGCCTGTGAGAGTACTACAGACTCACCTGAGTTTGTTTATTTGTTTGTTTGTTCATAAGGTTCGTCCTTCAGGAAGGACTGCGTCGTCGAAGTTCAGGGCAAAGGCATTTCCACGGTTGACGTGATGTGGATAGTCCTGCTGGAGTCTGAAGGGGATTACATCTCCAGTAACCCGTCACATCGCATTCATCAGAAGCCCATGAAGTGTGTACTGAAGTTAGCTGTGTTTCAGATAAGATAAAGATGGGTTAAAGGCATAGTTCACCTAAAAATGAAATTCTGTCATCATTTGCTCACCCTCAAGTAGTTCCAAACCTGTATGAATGTCTTTGTTCTGCCGAACACAAAGGAAGATATTTTGAAGAAAGTTTGTAACCAGGCTGTTTTGGGGCACCATTGACTTCCATAGTAGGAAAAAAAATACTATGGAAGCCAATGGTGCTCCAGAACTGCTCTGTTTCCCACATTCTTCAGAATATCTTCCTTTGTGTTCAGCAGAACAAAGACATTCATGAGTAAATGAGGGTGAGTAAATGATGACACAATTTTCATTTTTGGGTGAACTATCCCTTTAAGACTCCAATTTAGTCCGTTTTGATGTGGACAGTCTTATTTCATTAAAAAATGATTTTAGGTTTGAATAAATTAAGCTTTGTTGTTTGAAACCATGTAGAGACTAGACGTGTCATGCATTTATCATGAATAACTTTGTGATTTTTATACAAAGTTAGAAAATACTCAAAAAAACTTTAATTTTTATCCAGTAAGTATTTACTGGATAATACTAAAATAGCCATTACCACATTATTATTATTATTATTATTATATATTTAAAACAATTATTTTATTTTTATTTTTTAATAAAAAGTAAATAAAAGTAGCTGTATTGTGATGAATTTCATTATTGTAAATTAATTATCCTTTGTCTGAGTCTATATAGACGAGACTTGCATCTATAAAATTCATACTAAAAAGAAGAAATACTGAATAAATTTGAAGCACTGTTCATTTGCGAAGTATTTAATTCTTACCACTTGATTATTGAACATATGAAACATTTTAATGGGGGAAAAAAATACAGCTATATTATGATATATGTAATCATTGTGATTTCTAAGTTTTGGGTGAATTTGAATTTTTAATTAGTTTGAAACCACATTGACTAGATTTATGTGTATTATAAATAATCTATTGATTTGCATCTATAAGTTTTCTGCTAAGAAGAAAAAATACGATACATTTAAGCATTTCATTCATTGGATAATACAAAAATAACTGTTGCCACATTATTATTTAGTATAGTTATTAATTATACAATATAATATTAAAAATAAAAACATTTAAATAGATTTTTTCCCAGTAAAAATAACTTGCTGCGATAAGATTTTATTATAGACTTTGTCATGCATGCATTGAAGAGAAAAGGAAAAGAGAGAATAGCACAGGCAGACACAAAGCACATGTTCATAGTCTCTGTGTGGGATTTTCCCACAGTTTTGGAAGGTGAATATTTCTGTTTATTAGTATATATGCTTATATTGGTGAGTCATATGTTTTTCCTTCGGTTGAAGTATAACCCATGTTCTTTCATCTTAAAGTGAAAGCCGAACGGAGGATGGCTATCATGTGGTGCGAACGCTCTCGCTGTCTGCCGTATCGGAGGAGGATTTCTATTTGAACTTCACGTGTATGGTGTTCAGCGAGCGAGGACATTTGACCGGTCAGATCACACTCGTCCCTGCAGGTGCGTTACAGCAACGCCTAAATAAATACTACTTCAACACGCAAATCTTTCTCTATTAGCCAATTAAATTGATAAATATGTGCAGTTGTATTGGCTCAAAATCCTGCCACTCATGACATGAGAGTTTTCACTTTCAGTGTCGACAGCAAATGACTAGTTTTTGGAAACTCAGCCGCTGGTTAAGCGATCAGTGGGTGTTTCTCATGTAGTCAGAGCTGCTGAGATTTTCCAGCTTGTACAACAAGAGAAAATGAAAAACTATCAACAAATCGGCACCTTTTTTGTTTATTTTATTGGCAATGCTTTACAATAAGGTTCATTAGTTAACATGAACTAAGAATGAACAATACTTCTACAGCATTTATTAATCTTAATGTTAATTTCAGCATTTACTAATGCATTATTAAAATCACAAGTTGTGTTTTGTTAACATTAGTTAATGCACTGTGAACTAACATGAACAAACAATGAACGACTGTATTTTTATTGCCTAACATTAATAAAGAGTGTAATAAATGTAGTGTTCATTGTTCATGTTAATTAATACATTAACTAATGTTAACAAATGACACCTTATTGTAAAGTGTTACCATTTTGATTTTTTTTCAAAGAATTTATTCGGTTGTCCAAAATTTTAAAGGTTAATCATCATGAAATTATTTAAGGAATCGGTTTTAATTCAAATTTGTTTTTATTAAACATTAAATTATCATACGTCTTTTATGTTGGTGTCATGGTTTGGGGGACTTAATTTGTTAATATATTTATTGATTGATTTAATTGCATCAATTTGAAATAATTCCAGAAAATTTTGTAATTTAATAATTGTGTGTATTTTTAAATTCAGCTTCAAATTGAATAATTTTATGTCAAAAAAAGATAATTTTTTCAGATGAAAATTACAAAGATGATTTAAAATGGCATTTAAAAATTAAATCCAGGTTTGCTGTACTTGTTTGTAGAGCTCAATTTGCACAATATTAATATTTTATGACTATAAATAAAATCTTTTTTTTTAAAGATATTTCTAAAAGTTTATTCTATTTTCTATTTTAATATTTCACTGTAAAATAAAAAAAAATCAAGTATTTAAGATATCATATAATAATTTTATTTTACGCTACCAATGTAAAATTGCAATACTAATATGTATGCTGTCTAAATTAAATGTTAATGAATAATTTTAATTTTTGTATTTATTTAAATATTTTATAACATCTTGAATGCCCCTTAATTTTATTTACTTTTTATTTTATTAAAATATTAATGTATTTAATGGTTGATGGCATGGTTTTCATGACAGATTTGTCTTATTTTGTTCCCTGCATTCTGTGTTTGCAGAGCAACGTGTTTTAAAGTTTATATGCATTTCTATATGTATTTTAAAGATGGGCAAATGGCAACAACTAGTTGTTGGAAACTCAGCCGCTGGTTAAGCGAGCAGTGGGCGTTTCTCGTGTAGTCAGAGCTGCTGAGATTTTCCTGCACGCAAAACAAGAGAAAGCACAGACCGTCAACAAATCTGCACATTCTTTGTTATTTTATTTTATTGCGCAGAATTTATTGGGTTGTGTGAAGTTTTATGGGTGAACTATCATTTAAATAATCTAAATAATCACTTTGTTATTATTGAGCATTAAATAAAGTATTATACCTCATTTATGTTGATCTACATACTGATCTGGGGAACTGATGTGTTATATTTATTGATTGATTTAACTACATCAGTTTTGAATAATGAATATTTGCAGAAAATTGTAGGACAGTTGTGAAATTATTATGCTAATATTTATGGCTGTCTTTATTATTATTATTTTTTTAAATGTTAATGAATAATTTCAGAAAATTCAGATTATTATTTTTTTATTATTAATTTACTTCCCTGATTTAAATGTTGAATTTATATTAATTTTATGAAAATATTAATAAATAAAAATATTAATTTCTATTTATATGACTTTAATATTTAAATTAAATTATTATTATTTTTTTAATATTTGAATATTTAAATTTGGAAAAAATAACATCTTGAAAGCCCCTTTCTACATTTCATTAACTAGTATATATACGTTTACTTTTATTTATTAACAAACTGATGTTTTTACTAAACAAATAGTTTTTATAACAGATTAGTCTCATTTAATTCCCTGCATACTGTGTTTGCAGAATGACATGATTGAAAGTTTATATTGCCTGTAAGTGCATCTGAAGTGCGAAATAATTTTTCAAAAAGGAAACATGATCTGCTTTCACATGTTCACTAGGAAAACATAACTGTTTTTTTTTTGTTTGTTTTTTGTCCTGTCCCTTCATCACCAGATCCGAACCTTTTCTTGCCTGTTGCTCTTCTCCTGGGCTCGGTGGCATTGCTCTTTGTGACGGGTGTGCTTCTGTGCACCATATTCAAGGTGGAGCTGGCCTTGTGGGTCAGGACTGTGTTTCCATTCCTCTACAAAACCACAGGTAGTCAATAAACAGGAAATAAACTTTCACACTTTAGCAGCGTCGTGCATTTTCTGTGAAATTACGCCATTTACATAAACTAGAATTAACACCTTTCAGTGCAATCGTAGCGCTGCAGGACATACTGAAAAATACATCATAATAATTGCCTTTAATGTGTTTATTTAGCATGTTCTGTGCTATTTGGTTGTGTTTTCTAGATGGTGATGGTAAACAGTATGATGCATACATCGCCTATCCCAGAGTACTCGAGGGCTCAAGCGAAAAGGCTGAGATTTTTGCGATGAGCACTTTGCCGCAGGTTTTGGAGGGCCAGTACGGTTATAAGCTGTTCATCCTGGGCCGGGACGGCCTGCCTGGGGAAGGTAAAGCATATGCAACAAAACAAAGCACTGTCATATAAACAGTTTGTTGTGATTTCATATAAGACATCAAATGGTGATCCGACACCAAACGTAGCTGCATGATTTGGGGGAAAAATCTAATTTTTTTTTTTTCTCTGATAAAAATTAAGACTTAAAATGTGATTTATTAAAAAAAAGTTTACTATTTAATAAAAATATTTTAAAAATTAATTATATAAATAATACATATCAAAAATATATTTTTAATACTATTTAGTATTTCATTTTTTTAAAAATAAGTGTTTTAATTTCTTCAATTTTAAACATTAAACAATCAAACTTTCAATCTGATTTCACATTATACATCAAAAGAAGATTGAAAACCAAACATAAGGCATATGTAATGTAGCTGCACGATTTGGGGGAAAAAATCTAATTGGGATTTTTGTGATATAAATTGTGATTTTAAAATGCAATTAAAAAGAAAAAACAGGTTTGTTGTGCCACACAATTTGGGCCAATTTAAAAAAAAAAAAAAAAATTATATATCAATATGACTGAAATAGTAACAATGATTTGTAGTATTATTATTATTGTTGGTGGTGTTGTTGTTCAAATTATTATTATTATTATTATTATTATTATTATTATTATTATTATTATTACTAAGAAAATATCAAAAAAGAAATAACGCTATTAATACCAAACAATACCAAACGTGTGTGTGTGTGTATGTGTATATATATATGTGTGTATATATAATATAATATAATATAATATAATATAATATAATATAATATAATATAATATAATATATATATATATATACACACGATGGATAGATATAGATAGGACTATATAATTATAATAGTAATAATAATAATAATAATAATAATAATTTATTAAATGTACAGTTTTTTTAACAAAATAAATATTTTACTTTTAAATATGAATTTATATAATATTTTTATTTTACAGTACAACTGTATAATTACTAGTGCTGTCAAACGATTAATCGCATACAAAATAAACGTTTTTGTTTACACAATATGTGTATACTGTGTATATTTATTGTGTATATAACTAAAAACACGTGCATGTATATATTTAAGAAAAATGTTGTGTATATATTAAATATATTTATATATAATATATGAATATATAAACGTTAAATATTTTCAAAATATACACTATGTGTGTATTTATGTATACATAATAAATATACACAGTACACATACATATATAATGTAAATGAAAACTTTTATTTTGGATGCGATTAATCGTTTGACATCACTAATAATTACAATACTAAATATTCAGCTCTTAATTTCTTCATTTTCAAACATTAAACCATCAAAACCAATAGTGTTTTTTTGTTTGTTTGTTTAATTGGGGTTTAGAAGGATTAAGTAATTAGTATATTTATTTAATTATTTATATATTTAATTAAATCACAGCCTAGACTTTTGGAAAATCACATTAAGCCATACCATGATTTTGGTATTATATTGAATAATCATGCAGCTCTAGTCTGGGCCGTATTTTGTGTTACCAATTGTAGTTTTGCACCATTTGAACACATTACTCTGCCTTAAATCTGTATTTATGTAAATCATATATGTGACCCTGGAGCACAAAACCAGTCATATGCATCAAGGGTATATTTGTAGCAATAGCCAAAAATACATTGTATGGGTCAAAATTATAAATTTTTCTTTTATGCCAAAAATCATTAGGATATTAAGTAAAGATCATATTCCATGAAGATATTTTGTAAATTTCCTACCGTAAATACATAAACTTAATTTTTGATCAGAAATGTGCATTACTAAGAACTTCATTTGGACAACTTTAAAGGCGATTTTCTCAATATTTAGATTTTTTGCACCCTCAGATTCCAGATTTTCAAATAGTTGTATCTCAGCCAAATTAGGGCTGCATGATAAATCGAAATGAAATCGCAATCACAACAGAAGCTGCGATTGTCATGCATGTCTTTCAGTGAAGCACGGTTCTGTGATGAGTAGTAAATCTCCATCCGAAGGTCAGAGGGCGCTCTCGCGTGGAAACTCCAAATAGTCCTATGCCCTGCAGAAGAAACCCAGGAAATGCCTATAGCAGTTGCTGAATAAACAGAAGATTTAACTGTTTTCATTGATTCAACGTGACTAATAAACGCACGACTACGACAATATATGGTTTATCAGAGTTCTTATCATTATAATTTTTATTTTAATAAAGTATATTTATAATGCAATGCCTTTATCACTGCTTGGAATATTAGGAAATATGTTGCGTGCCTTAAGAAGCCACATCATCTCACAGAAGGATTTATTTCAAACACTTGACTGAAGTTATGAAGTGAGTTTGGAGTAAAAGCATGTTATTAAATGTGGTATTTGCACATGCTTTTAGATGGAGCAGCATTTACTACACAGAGCCGTAGTTCACTGAGAAGCTATGCAGACAGCTGTCATCATTGCAAATGATTTCTTCGATTTTATAATCGTGCAATAATATCGTCTTGTTCTTTTTTTTTTTTGGCATAACCTGTCAGTGAACTACGGCTCTGTGTAGTAAATGCTGCTCCATCTGAAAGCATGTGATGGAGATTTACTGCTGATTACGGAACCGTCTTTACTGATGTGCATGGAAATCCCATTCGATTTAATCGTGCAGCCCTAAGACAAATATTGTCCTAACCCAGGGGTCTGCAACCTTCAACATCTAAACAGCCATTTTGGCCCCTTTCCCACTGAATAAATTTCATGTGGCGCCACAAAACCTATTTGATCCCTAAAAGGAAGATAACACTGCATATAGCTAAAGTTTTAGGCAGGAACGGTTCTTATCTCTTACTTAATTGGCTAAGAAATAAAATACACTGCTAGACAATAACCAATCATTTATATTCTAATATTTTGATATATATTTTCCTAATGACAATTTTATGATTATTGGTTTATAATTCTAAAAACACTTTTTCTATTTGTATCACAGAATACGGCAGAAAATATATATTTTTTGTAATAAATGCTATGTCAGTTAGCACTGTGTCATTCATATACTTTATTTATTACCTGGAGAAGGCTTGAAAAACAAACCATATATTGTTGCAATCGTTTATTGTCTTTACGTTTCAGGTTTATGCTTGTTATTCAGCTTCGCTACAGGGATAGCGGGATGCCTTTTGTCCATATTAGGGTTTTCCTGGCATGTCAAAAGTTTTTACTACTCCTCATATGAGTCAGGTTTGGACTTTCTGTGCGAGAGCGGCCTCTGGTTTCGAGTATGAATGAAACACACACCGCAAGAGTGTTCAGCACTCCGTAATGTTCACATCGTTTTGGATACGAATAAAACGTATCCAAAAATATGTGACTGTCTCGTCTCTTTTAATTTAAATATAGATTTATTCACACTGGCCCTTAAAAAAAAACCTATGTGAATATACTTGCTCAAAAAAGTGCAGGGGAAGAGTTAAATGTTGAGAGGACACATCCTCCGCGTTTTCTATGACCACGCTGCAGGGAGCCACCACAAAGGGATGAAAGAGCCGGGGGTTTCCTGTCCTATCATAACAAACCATACATCAATGGAGAGCTTATTTATTTAGCTTTAAGATGATAAAAACTGACCCTTATGACTGGTTTTGTGGTCCATGGTCACACATTTGTAATTTCCATTAGTGTATTCTTCAGAGCTTTATCAGGCTCATTTCCCTGTGTTTTCCAGCTGTGGTGGACGTGGTGGAGGACGCTCTGAGCCGCTGTCGCAGACTGCTGCTGCTCTACACGGCGTCGTCGCTCTGCAGCCCGGAGGCGCAGGAGTGGGCCGAGCAGCAGACGGGTCTGCACTGCGCGCTGGTGGAGAACTCCATGAGCGTGGTGCTGCTGGAGCTGGAGGAGATCCGCGATCCGCTGCGCCTGCCTCACTCCGTGCGCCTCCTCAAAGACAAACAGGGAGCTTTGCAGGCTTGGAAGAGAAGGAAGAGGTGGGCGTTCTGGGACAGGAAGTCAGAGCGTGTGACCTCTCTGGAGCCCTCGGCACGCTTCTGGAGGGAGGTGCGCTACCATATGCCTGTCAGAGGCAAAGCTAAACAGAGAAACTGGTTTAGTTTCTAGATGAACACTAAATGTGAATACTCAGGGTCAGGTTGTAAAGCTCCCGGATGAATTATAACAATGCAGTCTTTCCTCTCTGTTTTTTTTTTTGTTTGTTTCTTTCTTTCTTTCTGAGGAGAAAAACTAGACAAGACGAGGCCAAAAGAAAGAGAAATACATACTTTTATTCATCAAGGATGCATTAAATTAATCAAAAGTGACAGTAAAGACATTTGTAATGTGACAAATGATTTGTATTTAAAATAAGTGCTATTCCTTTGAACTTTCTTTTTTTTGGGAGAAAATTAATTGGATTTTTACTTCTGGAACTCAGTTTGTTTCTCTGATTGCAACCTCTCAAAATATCGACCACAAAACTGTTCATGAGGCCCCAGAGAGGCCTGTTTGTGGCTTGAACATGAAACCAGACCTGATGTGGTTCATGGTATTTTCTGGTTTACAAGAAAGGTACGTCAGAGTGTGCTGAGAATGAGATAAAGAAAACTCTTGCACATGAAGATTGGGCAGAAAAAAGCATCTGTAAATAAAATATGAAAAAATAGCATTAATTATGTACATAAAAAAGATTTCTTACGATTTTGTTGTGGGATACATACTGTGCATTTGTCATTATATAATGCAAAATTGGATTGTCACACATTCTGTTGAGCAGTCCTATGTTAATTTTTAAGATTTTAGCTCCAAACATACCATATGGTACAGTATGGATTACATTTTTACTGTAAATAGGAAGAGACAGAAAAGACTTGTTAAAATGTTAAAATACCATCTCGCTCTGTAAGTAATCTGTTTGTAGTTAGACTTCCTGCAAGTGTACCTCTGACATTTAACACATTGCTCTGTTTGTTTGAGCATGCTGTTTGTTAGCCGGGACTATCCGTTAGTCCCAATCAATGCAGATGAAACCTGTTTGAGGACAGTCATTGGTTCTGCTGTTCTGTTTGACAGCTAAAAGTACAGAAGCGACGCGCTTCTCATTTCCAGCTAAAAAAAAAAAAAGCACCAACCACAAACACCGACCCAGATTCTTCTCCACGGGTTTCCGTTCAATGCTACCAGTTTCTGTGACCCACAACTTCAGTCAGATCATATACATTAGGGTTCAATCAGAATAAACATGTAAAATAAACCGAAATTAAACATCTGTGAGCAATCTGTCTTATTTTTTATATATATATATATATATATATATATATATATATACACACACACACGTATATATACACACACACATACATATATACACATACATACATGCATATATACACATACACACACATACATATATACACATACATACATACACACACATACACATGCATACATGCATATATACATGTATATACATACATGGGTAATTCTAGAATTGGGGGTACATTTCGCGTCTTCTAGGTAAACCTGTTATTTTTCAAAAACAAATTTCACTGAATCAGTTTTGAATAATAACACAATTTATATTAAGCTTTAACCAAAAACAATGCTTTTATGTATATTAAGGGACATTTTGTCTCGAAAATAATAACTGAAAGACTGCCACTACACCTATTACTGACTGTCTTCGCCTCCTGATTCATACATTCAGCTTGAATTATCATTAAATAATTAAGTCTAATTTTCATATTTTTGTGTTTACTCTAAGTTACATAAACATTGCATAAAATATCTAATTTTTGGAATATTTGTAATTTCATTAATAAAAAAAAACAAAAAACATTTTGTGTCTGTCCCTACGTTCTGGTCAACTCTGTTATCTCAGTTATAAAAAGGCCTAAAAATCTTTAAAGCATTCATAGAAAAAACGTGTGACTTGCACCAAGTGATGTCACTTCCTTTGCTAGGAATCTTTGGAAGGCATTGTGTCTTTATTCCCATTAATTTGTACAAAATGTTTAGGATACACCAATAGTAGATGAATTATTTGTCAAATCTGTTATTGTGATTTTGCAGTGAATCTCTCATTCACTTTTTAAAAACATTAATATGATGGAAATCCCAAAAAATTCTGTTTTAGATATGCTTTGGTATCTGGTTTGAGGGTTAGCATCTTGAGCTAAAGCGCAAAATGGTGGAAAATGTCAACTCTGTTAGTTTAGTGATAACAGAGTTGACAATGAGTAACAGAGTGAAATGTTCCCAATCACATTTAAGTATTTTGCATTATTATTGTTTATTTTGGATTCTGGGTCATTTTACTGTAAATGATACATTTGTTTTACATCATTACAGGGTAAAGAAATTGAATTACAGGTAAATTAACCTCTCAGCAGCAGAAAGGCAAGGGCAACAGAGGACACAGCGACATGCTGACCCTGTAAGGAAGGCAGAAAATAGACAGAGAGCCGAAAATACTTGAATACTTGATGATCTGGCCGCCATTGTTGCCGGTTGCGCAGTGTGTTCTGGGTACCCCTTGGTTTCAAGTAAGCTCGCGAAAATGCTTGGTTTTAAGGGGTATCTACCACTTCCCCTTAGCCCTACCCCTCGATCAAAACGAGAATTGGGATAGCCCTTACTCTCACGTGAACGCGCAAAACTAAGGGGAAGGGGTAAGACAGAGAAATGGGATTCACCCTAAGTTCATTTTCAGTTACATGAAAGATCTGTAATTCACATGTATTTTATAAAATTAAATAGATGTTACATTTAAAATGGTTTCAGTTTCAGAATCTGGCAGAAAATGTTGCTGTTTTTGGTCTTTTAACTACAGGTGGTCAACTCTGTTTTCTGATGTCAACTCCATTACCATCAATGTCAACTCTGTTTAAAGTTTTGTTTTAAAAATGATAATTATATGTGTTTTATTGTTAACAAATTGCTCAGAAGCTAATTAGCCTAAACAGTACTACTACTACATGAAATTTTAAAGAATTACATTCATTTTTAAAGCTATGATTAGAGAAAATGCACACCATGTTGGCAACTTTTCAATTAAACGGGTTGATATTTTTACTCTAAAACAAAAAGTCTATATATTTTTAGGTTTAAAGTTGAATTGATGGATTAAGAGACAGATGTTCTTCTAGGGAGGACGGGGTTTTAAATTGTTACATTTGTTAACTGTATATAGCCCCTTTCACACAGAGATTCCGTAAAATACACGGATAATGTGTTCTGTGATTTGTCCTGGGATCGATTGATTTTGGTTCATTCACACTGCCAGTGATTTTCTGGAATCTGTGTGTGCGTTCACTCACATGCCGATCCCGTGAAGACACGTGACATTACGATGTGATTTTCAGAATAAATATTTAAAATCTTACAAGTCTAAGATCAGCAAATATAGAAAATATTAAATTTACAGTGTGTTCTATGAAAATAAAAAAGTTCCTTTTTTTTTTGTTTTCTTTCTCAGCTTGAAATGTACGCAATTCTAGAATGAGCCACATACACATACATACACACACACATATCCTGTACAACTAAATTAAAAAACAAACTGAAATCTTTTAGGAAAGGTGGAGTAAAACTAAAAAACTAAAATAATGTGGTTGCATAAGTGTGCGCACCCTCTTATAACTAAGGATGTGGCTGTATTCAGAATTAAGCAATCACATTCAACCTCGTGTTAAATAGGAGTCAGTACACACCTGCCACCATTTAATGTGCCTCTGGTTAAACCCAAATAAAGTTTAACTGCTCTAGTTTTCCTGACATTTTCTTAGTCGCATCTTACAGCAAAAGCCATGGTCTGCAGAGAGCTTCCAAAGCATCAGAGGGATCTCATTGTTAAAAGGTATCAGTCAGAAGAAGGGTACAAAAGAATTTCAAAGGCATTAGATAAACCATGGAACACAGTGAAGACAGTCATCATCAAGTGGAGAAAATATGGCGCAACAGTGATATTACCAAGCACTGGACGTCCCTCCAAAATTGATGAAAAGATGAGAAGAATACTGGTCAGGAAGGCTGTCAAGAGGAATTTCTGCAGGAATTTCTGGCAAGTACTGGCTGTGTAGTACATGTAACAACAATCTCCCGTATTCTTCAAATATCTGGGCTGTGGGGTAGGGTGGCAAGAAAAACATCCAAACCCGGCTAGATTTTGCAAAAACGCATTCTAAGTCTCCCAAAAGCATGTGGGAAAATGTGTTATGGTCTGATGAAACCAAGGTTGAACTTTTTGGTCAGAATTCTAAAAGGTATGTTTGGCACAAAAACAACACTGCACATCACCAAAGGAACACCATACCCACAGTGAAGCATGGTGGCGGCAGCATCACGCTTTGGGGCTGTTTTTCTTCAGCTGGAACTGGGGCCTTAGTCAAGGTGGAGGGAATTATGAACAATACCATTCAATATTGGCACAAAACCTTCAGGACTTTATCACAAGAACTTCATCTTTCAGCACAATAACAACCCAAAGCATACATCCATATCAACAAAAGAATGGCTACACCAGAAGAAGACTGAGGTTTTGGAACGGCCCAGACCTGAGTCAGACTGAAGATCTGTGGGGTGATCTGAAGAGGGCTGTGCACAGGAGATGCTCTCGCAATCTGACGGATTTGGAGTGTTTTCACGAAGAAGAGTGGGCAAATATTGCCAAGTCAAGATGTGCCATGCTGATAGACTCATACCCAAAAAGACTGAGTGGTGTAATCTAATCAAAACAACGTATTAGTTTAAGGGTGTGCACACTTATGCAACCACATTATTTTAGTTTTTTATTTTTACTCCACCTTTCATAAAAGATTTCAGTTTGCTTTTTTAATTTAGTTGTACAGGATATAGTTTACAATAAAGGTGGAAAAAGTTCAGAAATTATTGATCTTGGTCTAATTTTTTTTACATCACAGAAACCTGGCATTTTAACAGCGGTGTGTAGACTTTTTATATTCACTGTATACTCAATGACATTATAAATAAATATATATATATATATATATATATATATATATATATACACACACACACACACACACACACACACACACATCTATATCTATCATATATAGATACAGCATGTGTGTTTATGCTGTATCTATATATGCATGCACTGTATGTATGTTTGTGTGAGAGAGAGAGGACTGTCTATAATAGACAATGTATATATTAATATAAAATTTCAGATTAATAAACTAAAATTATGAGGGGGAAAAAATCTGTTTATGATATATGATTTTCACATTCCAGATCTCTTTGGACTTGAAGAATCCTTGCTTTATAAAACAATCATAACTTAATATTTTGAATCTAAAACCATATTGTATCTGATCAGCAGCTTTTTCTTAATGAGTAAATGTGGAAAAAAAAATCAAAGCTTTTAATGTTGATTGTTGCCATAGAGAGCGGGAGTTGGGCCAATTTTTACTCACAATGTGTTTAAGTGAGTGCATGACAGTAATGGGTCCAAATTAAATATGTACATAAATTTCAGGCTGTGGTGCATGCTTGGGAATAATCGCTTAGGATCTAAAATAAACTGCTTTCAAAGTATGGCTTTCCAAAAAAATTGGTCTCCTGGCTCAGGATCCAGCTCTTTTGACCCTATAAGGACAACACAGTTTGGATAATGGAATGAATGAATTTAAAGACAAAGTTAACTTTAAAGGCATTTTTAAATTATTAAACATTTCAGAACAAAAAAAAATCAAATTGAAGAAGAAAGGGAGTTTGATTGACAGGCAATCTGACCAATCATAATGCTGGATCTGCCATTTATGTCCGACAAACAAACCAGACAGAAGAGTAGATCAATGTTGGTGGACTTGAACTTAAAAAATGGTGTGTATTGATGTCTTTCTGCGGTTGAAACAAGATAACTTCTGATGTTCATTCATGTTTATTTCATGCTATAACTAGTAAGAGGAATAGATGATCGGTTTACGTGCCGCTTGAAATGAGGTGCTACAGCGATCTGTCACCACACATAAAGAGCCACAAAATGGAATGAAAGCTGAGACTTTGATTCATAACTAAAGTAACCTGCTCTGTCTTGTCTGTCAGTTTCCAGTTGTATTTTTCACTGCGTGAGAACACGATGTGTGGCGTGAGAGCAGCATGGCTTGTCAGACTTAGCAACAGTAACTAAGGGAGGTGGGTCTTTGCGAAGGGTCATCCGGCTTATAAATGTTGCAGGGTAATAAAAGGTCTTAAAAACTCAAATGGCCATTGTTGTCAACAAGGCCTATTTAAAATGAACTCTTCAAATATTTGTGGTCATATCACCAATTTTGTATATGGCTGCCTTGCCTAAAAACAAGGGGTGGTTCAACTTCCCCACAGGTTCAAATCACCCTGCTCTCTCCACTACTGCATTTACCCTTTTGATTACTTAGTTGAGAAATTATTTGATATTTAAAATTACACCAAAAATGACACTTGTTGCCCAACAGATATTACAAAATATGATTCATTTTAGCTGAAAGACTGAATTTACAAAAAAAAAAAAAAAAAATACAATTTCAGAAAGTTTTAAAGATGTTTTGAAATGAACATACAAAATCTTAGTTTGTCCTTTTGTTTTCCACCAAAAATGTCATAAAGATTAATCTTTTACCAAAGTAAAATAGAAGTGAAATTGAGGAGTCAGCCTATAAACTGATAGTCAATTACAAAACGAAATCAGAAATGTTTAGTCTAAAATTAATGTAGAATTACAATAAAATAATTCTTTATAAGTAGTCATAAGAAAATAATATTTCAGAAATATCTGAAGATGTTTTGAAACCAACATACAAAACCTTTGTTTGTCCTTTTGTTTTTCACCAAAAATGTCATGAAGATGAATCTCATTGTTGAAGAGACAAACCAATCAGAAAAAAATATCTCATCCAGTATATACGCTGTCAGAAAAAAAAAAAAAAAAAAAAAAAAAAAAAAAGCTGACTGTACCTTTTCAAACTGTACAAATTTGTACCGTACACTTTAGGTAGCCCATACAAATATGTATCTTTAAGATTCTAAAATGCACCCTTCACATGTAAATATGGTAGGCTGCTAAAGTGCACCTATTGATACTTACAATGATCTATACCGCCTATATATATATCAGTGGTACTATCCCAGTGACACCTCTTGTACATTTTGATGGGGACATTCATGTATACTACCTTGCGGTTCTACCGAAGACTGAAGTCACGTAGGCTACGTGTTTCGCGTCAGTGGGTGGAATGCTGTTCCCTTCAAGAGTGGCATTAAGACGAAACCGCAGTGTTCACAAGAAAGGCAGTGTGTAGTCGTTTAGTCTGTCATTGCAGAAATTCCGAGAAGGAGCGACACAAGTCTTGAAATCATACTGTGTGACCATCTACACGAGGTTAGTCACGACTGCTCTTCTGCTACTGTAGTCACCTGATTTGAGTTATTTTAATTGCATAGTTTTATTCCTAAGCAAATATATTTGTGTTTCTTTGATATTATAGACTAACTGAATCTTGTTCCACACAACCGATTTTCTTTGGGGGAAACCCGTCATGCTTTGCTTTAAGGACCATCTGCCCACACCATTTTTGTGTGGAATACCCGATAATACGTCATTTAAGCATCAGTCTGAAGTTGGATTATTTTCATAACCTCAAAAAGTTTTACTTGCACAAAAATTGTTGCGTGCCAACTGCCAACTGATACGCAACCTTGCTTTGTCAAGTTTCTCAATGAAAACGGGAAATATGACAGTTGTTTTTGTGTTTCGTATCCCAATCTGTCACGAGGGATGAAGTCTGTGGGTGCGTTTTTATTCGACGCTCCTTCATAGCTTATAAAGAAAAATAGGAGTTATCGTTTTTCATGTCGTTTCCAGGAAAGCGCTTAAAACCTGCCAGACCTGCTGTCACGAAAACCCGAGATGAGCGCGTTTTATTTTCGATGGATTTTAATCTCAGCACTTTGGATTGCAGGTAAGGGTTCATTTCCACATCGCTGATTGTAGTCTAGGTTGGCTTTGTCTATTTTTATGTTGGCGACATGAGGAAATAACTGTTATTCATAGGCTGTTGTGTAACGTTTATTGTGGACGCTGTTAGCGTTCAAACAACGGGAAAGAATTAATAAATGCTTTTTCAAAAGTGAAAAACTGCGCATAAATATGTTTTTTTTTATTACTGGTCATTGAGTTAATATCTGTATCATTGTACACTGAACGGAACGAACGCTTTATTGTTTTCCTTGACTGCCACTGCAGTCTTCCTAAACGTTCAGTGCGTTCAACAACACCATATGAAATGCATTGACTCAAATTAAGTTTTCAAAATAGGCTACGTTTGCTATTAGGCCTATTAGCAGAGATTATGAAGATGTTGACGTTTCATTTGGAGTTTAACTTCAAAGTTCACATGATTGACCTCGAAAGTGCGTTCTCAGCTGCGGTTACGGAACTTTCAAAACCACCATTTCTGAATGCTTACATGTGTTAAAATAAGGTCAGACAGTATGCCCTTTTACTTTTATTTCAAGGGTGTTTTTAAAGTTTCGGAAGCTACAAAGGTCGAGTTCGCTAAACAGACTCTCGCGAATAAAAGTCGCGTTCGCCCGAAGACAACCGGAGATCGCTCGCTCGATCGCGCGTGTTGGTGATCTGTAATAGTATTATTTTATATATTACATACGCTAGCCTAGTGATCGGTGCACGTAGCCTATATAAAGGCTCCCCGGGGTAAAAGGCGCCTTTGATATTATTTTCATCTAAACCACTAGATGGCACAAAAACGTGGCGTAGCACTTTGCAAAACATTCGCTTTTCAACATGCACGTGTTTATTTGTCTGATCTTTGACGCGATCGCGCGCAGCAGCGCAAAATTGATTCTGTGCTTACTTGATCTAATATTTTATGTTTTTTAAAATGTTGTAGATTTAAGTAGCAAATGAGCATCGATCATATATTTTGAGACAAAGATCTTCTTAACAATTTTCAGTTTCGTTTAAGATAATTAAAGCAACAGTTTTTAAATAACGAAATATGTAAAACTATGGTATTTGGGTTAAAAAGCGCCCCTGCTGTTGGGGCTAAACGAGCACAGTAATTAACATGATAATTAATAGATCGCTGACTTTTCCATTTGTTGACATGGCATGGTTAGATTCAGATGGTAAATATCATATATTATGTTGTATATTATGTATGTGTCCATACTAGAGATAATCACCATGTTTAGAATGAAACCATCATATTTAAAAACATGATATTAATCATATCATATAATAAAATATATTTTGTTGTTACTACTGTAAATATATTTTCAATTATTATTGGATCTCCTTCAATACTTTCAGAATCTTTACTTATTAAAATTATTTTGTTTCTGTATTTTAAAATATATTTTTTTATATTAACATATTTTAATGACAGTGTATTTATTGAACAAAAATTTTTATTTTTTTATTTTTCAAATTAAGCAGAAAACAATACAAACTTTGCTAAAGTGATTGTTTTGAACAAGTATTAAATTATTAAACAAAACATTATTTTAGCTGAAGTATTTGTATCAATACCGTGTGCCTTTTATCCCATGCTGGTGGGCCTTTTACCCCGTGTGTGGGGTAAAAGGCCCCTCTTGCCACCTCATATATTTATAAGATTTTTAAACAAAATAAACAATTGGAATGATTTATTTTTACACAGAATCTGTTGCTCCATTAATGTTCAATACAACGTATATATTTTTTTCTGCAATTATACATTTTACGCGCAGTGAATAGCACATTTTTTCTTAAGGTGGGCCTTCAGCCCCGTTGTACCCTATAAGCAATAGGTATGAGACGCCGTGCTGTATCGTGAATAAATCACAGCTGCTGACCAATCAGAATCATCGAGGGATGGAACTAACCGTTTTATAAATATATATACACCATTGTTTTTTGGTTTTGTTTTGTTTTGTTTGTTTGTTTGTTTGTTTGTTTTTTAAAGGTGCAGTGTGCACCAAGATGTTTGCAAAAATAATAACTGCGTCTAAAATCATACGTCCATTTTACTGTACTTTCAATGGTGTTTTTAAACGTTTCAGAAGCTACAAAAATCAGTTTGCTAAATAGTCGTTCAGCAAATAAAGTCATGTTTGAGGACATCCATAGCAACCGGAGATCGCTCACTCACTCAGTCGATCTCGCGTGTTGTTAGACGTAATCTGTGCATATAAATCGCGCATGTTAACGCACTTTATTTTACATTTACAAAACACAACAACGTTTAGTCTTTTATTTAAAATGCGTCCGAAATCACATAGGCCTACAGTACATTCCTTATACTTTCGTTTAAACTGCGTTTTTAAACGATTTAGAAGCTACAAATATCACAGTTCGCTCATACACTTGCAAATGCGAGTCATGTTCACCCAGGATGTAACCGGAGATCAGTCGCTCGCGTATTATTGGGCATAACCGGTGCACATAAATCGCGCATATAAAAGCACTTTTTTATGTTTACAAAACAGAAACATTTAGTTTTTTAAAACTTTTTAAAGATGCACTGTATTTTTTCTGTATCAAATGCAAAATAATATCTCTGTCTAAAATTACATACTTTAAGAGTATTGTATTCAGTATAGAGCCTGCCTCTTAAATGCTGTTGAATACATTATTTAGGTACATTTGCTCTTACCATGATTTTTTTGTTTTGTTTTTGGACAGTTGTCATTAAACAGGTAAACTTTAATGACAAAGTGTAAAATATAATCTTGGTTCATGCATTGAAACAGTAATTAGTTCCATACTAGCAAAATTTATTTACATTTTTTCCTCTTCAAGGGAGTGAGATGCACATCACAAATCTCAGATCATATACCATCAGTGCTGGTCTTGCATTTAAGCTCGAGTGCAATGAAGACCATGACATGCAGAATGTGAGCGTGAGCTGGAGTATTGTGCCAAACATCAGCGGGATATACATTCATGGAAACGCGCTATGGTTTCTACCTGCTGATCTCTCCCACAGCGCATCCTACTCCTGTCTCAGCAGGTATGATGCAGTTCACAAAGTTGTTTAGTTTTGACACATATGTTCAAGTTCATAGATTCAAATCATGTTCAAGTATCTTTGTTTTGTCCCATTATGGTCCACTTAGAATGTTGAAAATGCTCATTTGGTCATTCAAAATGGAATGTAATTTTAACACTCTCTTAGCATTAACGAGTCTGAAATAAAATGACCAAAATGATCAGTATTCTTGTTCAAAACAAATGTCCTCCTCTTGTTTCTAATGTTGACAGTGATTCCTGTGAAGGAACACTGAATAGTTGGCATTGATGTTTAAGCTCAGATGGTTAAACGATCAAACAGTCTGTTCAGAATAGGGGTGTAAAGGTACACAAACATGACGGTTTGGTACTACCTCGGTTTTGACGTCACGGTTTGGTGTGGTTTCGGTATAGCAGGAGCAAAAAATCCTAAACATGAATTGTTTTTTCTTTTAATTTAACAATGGTTTACTGAACAAATTGCTCTTTCTTTAAATAAATTCAATTATAATTAATTTTGTTAGGGATAAAAATCGCTCCGGTTACTCACATAACCTCGGTTCCCGGAGATAAGGTAACGAGCATTGCGTCGTCATTGACAGCTGCTTTTGGGAAACTCCTGTTTACTGTGTTACTGAAGCCAGATTGGTTAATGTTTGTGTAACTGCACAAACCAATCTTGCTATATAAGTCGGCCCAGAGTGTCATTTCATCAGAATCAACGACTGAAGCGACAGCCATCGATTCGCGTGCAGCTACAGCACGGCCAGTTACGCAACCAAAAGGTAATTCCCGTTGCGTCGTCATTGACGACTGCTTTGGGGAACGCATCCAGTAACGCCATGTAGAATATACCTATAGGCCATGTACCTATAGGGCACTGTATGCCCGCTGAGGTATAGGCTAGGGTGATAGCCTCTACTATCCAATGAGATAGCCTTTGCTTTTTAACCAGCAGCCCTTTAGAGTGGCTTCCAAAGCACACAAAGAGCTGTTCTGACTGTCTAAACGACATAGAACGCTCAATGTATACTCACATTGCTTGAATTGGGCATAGCAAGTTAGGCCCCTGATCACCATCCTTTGCAGGGAGGGCTAGAAGGGAGATAACCTGGGCTCTGAACGGAGTTGTGAGCACCTTTGGTACATAGCCGCTGCGCGGCTGAAGAACGAACTTATAGTTGTTGGGTCCGAACTCAAGACAGGAAGCACTGACAGACAGGGCTTGCAAGTCACCCACTCACTTGATGGACGCTAGGGCCAAAAGCAGAGCGGTTTTGAGTGTCATGACCCTTAAGCCAGCTGTTTGAAGCGGCTCAAAGGGAGGACCCTCGAGGGCCCCGAGGACTATAGATAAATCCCAGGTCGGTACAGTCTTAGGGCGAGGAAGATTTAAATCGCCGAGCACCTCTAAGGAACTTAACAACCAGCTCATTTCTGCCAATAGTCCGGTCAGCCTCGGGAGAATGTTTCGCCGCAATGGCTGCCATATAGACCTTGAGTGTAGAAGGGGTGTGCCCCTTGTCCAGCAGCTCTTGTAGAAAGATTAGCACGTGGGACATGTCACATGAAATCGAATCCTGATTACGTGCTGAACACCAGTCGCTGAAGACTGACCACTTAAGGGCATAGAGGCGCCGTGTAGACGGAGCTCTGGCCTCTAAAATGGTATTAGTGACTCTCGAGTGGCCAGACATGAAGGCTCCACAGTTCCGGCTGGGGATACCAAATCTTGCCCAGCGCTCGCGAGAGAAGATCTCTCCTCAGTGGTATTGACCACGGTGCTGCAGACAGCAACTGAATCATCTCTGGGAACCAAACCTGGTTCCTCCAGAGGGGGGGCCACGAGGAGGAGAGAGTATTTTGTTTCTCTGAGGTCAACCTCTGCCTTGCTGAAAACTGACCAAATCATCTGAACCATCTGGGGATGTAGTCTCCATTCCCCTGGAGCTACATTGTCTCTTGACAACATATCCGCTCCTTGGTTCAGTCTGCGCGGCACATGAACCGCTCGTAGTGAGAGGAATTCTTTCTGTGCACACAGTAGGAGACGTCGAGTCATCCTGTGAAAGGGACATGACTTGAGGCCGCCTTGGTGGTTGATGTAGGCCACCACCGTTGTGTTGTCCAACCGGACTAGGATGTGATGTCCCTTTAAGGCTGGCAGGAAGGTCTTCAGGGCCAGACAAACAGCCATCATTTCGAGGCCGTTGATATGCAGGCGTCGCTCGTGGGTCGTCCAGGAGCCGTACGCCAGATTGCCCTCGTGCAGAGCGCCCCAGCCTGAGCTGGAAGTGTCTGTCGTGACCACCTTCCTCATGGAGGTCGTCCCCAGCTGAACGCCTGACTGAAACAGGCGAGAAGTTGTCCTTTGAGGCAGCAGCGGGTATTGTGAAAAAATGTTGTGAAATGCAAGCTACTTCAGATCAAAATATGCAAAATGAGGTGTAGAGCATAAGGATGCAAACATAAATTAAAATCACGGTAACACTGTCCTTTATATGTAATGCGCTATAAAATTATTTTTAATGCATTAGTTTTGCATTGTAGTTATAATACTTATCTATTCATTATTTCACTTTCAGAAAATATAATGCATTAAAACATGTAACAAGAACTCCTCAAATATTTGAATGAATTTCATCTTTGGTTACAATTATTTATGGAAATATATAATGCATTACAACTTACATGTATACCTTTATAAACATAAAGGCATCAAGAAAAATGTTACGAAAAGCACCTTTGTGTTGTATGTTTTGTGTTCAGTATTCTCTTATTGCCGGTCTTTAATCTGTTGTTCTATGTGGCAGAAAAGGCAATGAAACCTGGGAAACAAAATTTGACGTCTCCGTTGAGAATAAAACATGCCCCTGTGTGAACAGAAAACACGAATTAAAGAGCACAAAGGACATCACTTGTTTTCTTCCTCACATCTTTGAGATAGACCCTCAGGCTCAAGTGACCTGGAGAAATGTAAGACACAATTGTAAACAAAACTGAACTAACATGCTAAAAATGACTAAAAATCGACTGACTTTAAAGGAATAGTTCATGCAAAAAAATGAAAATTTGCTGGAAATGTCCTCACCTTCAGACCATCCAAAATGTAGATGAGATTGTTTCTTGATCTGATTTGTTGAAATTTAGCATCACATCACTTGCTCACCGATGGATCCTCTGCAGTGAATGGGTGCCGTCAGAATGAGAGTCCAAACAGCTGATAAAAACATCACAATAATCCACAAGTAACATGCACCACTCCAGTCCATCAATTAATATCTTGAGAACACAAAAGCTGCATGTTTGAAAGAAACAAATCCATCATTAAGACATGTTTAACTTCAAACCATTGCTTCTGGTTAAACTATGAGTCCATAATCCATAATAATGCTTCCTCCAGTGAAAAACGTCATCTGGTCTGAATCAGGAGAGAAATCTGCACAGGTCAATCACCGTTTACAAACCAAAACAGTCCAAAACAGCTCTAAACCAATATGTGGCTGGATTTTGATTTGAGAGACAACAGGAGCTGGAAGCGACAGTTTAACGTTAAAAACATCTTAATGAGGCCCCACGAGGACCCTATTGGAATTGCACAGTTTTTTCTTCTTTTTCTCCTCCAAAATGAATCACATTTTTGATGGCCTAGACATGCTCGAAAACTCATGAAACTTTGCACATGCGCCAGAAGTGGCAAAAATGTACAAACTGCCCCAAACTTAACATGTTTTATAAGAGTCATGTCCTGAACACATGCCCATGCCCATATTCAGTTACAGTCATAGCACCACCAGCTGGCAACGGGAAGTGGCATGTTTTATGCTCTAACAAACTCCTCCTTGAGATTTAATGACATCAACATTATATTTGGTCAGTCTACTCTAAAGGCCTTTGCAATGTTAAATTGCGAAGATCTTGGGTTTTCGTTAAAGGGGCGTGTCTGTGGTGGCCTGACAAAGTTCCATTTTTTGCCTTGGAAAGGGAAGTTGTTGTAACTCAGACATACAATGTCCGATCTGCCACAAACTTCACATGTTTGATAAGAGTCCTGGCCTGAACACACCTAAAGGCCAATATTCTTAAACATGCAATGTCTGATCTGCACTAGACTTCACATGTTTGGTAAGAGTCATGGCCTGAAGACATCTAAAGGACAATATACAGTTATAATCATAGCACCACCTGTTGGCAACAGGATATGTCATGTTTTACACTAACTCAAACATACCATGTTCAATCTGCACAAAACTTCATACGTTTGATAATAGTGCTGGCCTGAAGATATCTACATGCCAATATTTATTATAGTCATAGCACCACCAGCTGGCAGCAGGAATTTTGGCACATATAAATGACTTTGACATATTCCTCCCATATTTACCACTTTAAATGCATATTGCTGACCGTTCGCTGTTTTCCTAAAGCCACTGGGTGGCAGTGAGCCCGTGTGCGAGGGCCCTTTCAACGCTGCTTGCAGCTTTAATAATAGTTTTTATTTTTAATTTTTTTTACAAACATACAGCTTTTGTCTTCTCAAGATGTTAACTGATGGACTGGAGTGGTGTGGATTACTTGTGGATTATTGTGATGTTTTTATCAGCTGTTTGGACTCTAATTCTGACGGCACCCATTCACTGCAGAGGATCCATTGGTGAGCAAGTGATGCTACATTTGCTACAAATGCTACTATGCTACATTTCTCCAAAAATGATGAACAAACAAAATCATTCTTGGGTGGCCTGAGAGTGAGTATTAGCATTTTCATTTTTGGGTAAACTCTTCCTTTAATGCTTCTCCTGTGGTTAACATTACTTTCATAAAAATGGCAAACATCAGACAAGTTGTTTCTTCTGCAAGACACCAAAACATTACTAAAGACATCAAGCATTGTGGATTTGGTAGTTCCTTACATACATGCAATTATAACTTAAAGCATTCACTTTCACATCATCACTCCTAAATCCATGCATGTCTGTACATGTGCATTGTAATTGTTTTGTCTGCTAAATGGTTTGTTTTTCTCTCTCTTTAGAACTGCCACCCACTCAACGTGACAAACAGTAAGGTTTTCCCGATAAATAGATCCCCAGACATGGTTGGAACGTATACGTGCTTTGTGAGCTTTACTTTTAGAGGGAAAAATTACTCCGCTGCCCAGACTACAGAAATCTACAGTCACCCTGAGGATTATGGTAAATGATTATTTAAAATCTGAAATGACTCCAGACCTGTAGAGCTGCATCACTACTACTACAGTCTACTATTATTATATACTCTCTAGGGGAACAAAAAGTACAAAGCCATCACTCAGGCAGTACCCTATGGCATAAAAGCTAAAAGATACATATTTGTACGTTACTTACATTATTTACCACTAAATGGTGTGTGTGTGTGTGTGTGTGTGTGTGTGGTGTATATATAGTCAACATTTGAAGTGGATCAAAAAGGTTCATCAAAGTTGTCCTAAAACATTGGTCTCAATTCCTCGAGGGCCACAGGTCTGCACAGTTTAGCTCCAACACTAATCAAACACACCTGATCCAGGAACTGAGTTTGAGACCACTGTCCTAAAACAAGACTGCATTTTGCTTTTAGGACAACTTTGATTAAAGGTTTTGATCCACTTCAAATGTTGACTAGTATGTATAAACAAATTTATTTTATTTCAACTTATATAAGTAAAACTGAAAACTGGAAAAATAAATTAGACATATTCAGGAAAAAAAAAATTAATTAATAAAAAAAATTAATTCTAAATATTAATAAAACTATAATAGTGTCTCAGTTATACTAAAATAACACTGCTTGGAATCCATTGAGGATCCAACATATAATGAACTACATTGTAGCAATACAAAGACAATTCAAATAAATATTGTTTTGCAAGTCTGTCCTATTAAGAAATTAACTAATATAATTTTGCAATAAAAATACGGTTTTTAAAAAGAAATAAATGCTTTAGAAAATAAATTCACTTTAGACCAAGAGATGGCAATATAGAGCTAAAGTGAAAATGTTCAGATTGTGAGAGTTTCTGTGGTTTGATCAATAGTGTGATAAATGTGTGTTTTGTTAACAGTGGTGACAAAGCCTGAAATCATCTATCCAAAACAATACGAACAAAGAGTAACACTTGGTGAGTGATAATGAGGATATTTTAACTCCTGTTTTCCAAGCCCTTCTGCTGCTTTATATGTGCATTAGTGTTAGTTAGTGTTTTAAAGGAATAGTTCCCCCAACATTCTCCTTATCCTCAGACTATCAAAGACGTAGATGAGTTTGTTTCCTCATTGGAACGGATTTGGAGAAATGTAGCATCACATCACTTGCTCAGCAATGGATGCTCTGCAGTGAATGGGTGCCGTCAGAATGAGAGTCCAAACAGCTGATAAAAACATCACAATAATCCACAAGTAATCCACAGCACTCCAGTCCAGCAATTAACGTCTTAAGAAGACAAAAGCTGCGTGTTTGTAAGAAACAAATCCATCAAGACATTTTAACTTTGGACCTTTACTTCTAGCTAAAATATGGATTCTCTAGCTATAATAACACTTCCTCCAGTGAAAAAAAGTGGTCTGGTCTGAATCAGGAGAGAAATCTGCACAGATCAAGCACTGTTTACAAGCTAAAACAGTCCAAAACAGCTCTAAACGTATATGTGGGTGGATTTTGATGTGGGAGACAACAGGGGATGAACTTTTTCACTCGAGGAAGCGTTATTATGGATTATGGACTCGTATTTTGGCCACAAGTAACGGTTTAAAGTTAAAAATGCCTTGATGGATTTGTTACTTACAAACACACAGCTTTTGGCTTCACAAGACATTAACTCAACGGTTCATGGAGCGGAGTGGAACATGCACTCGTTTCGAAATGGAATCATGGTGGAATATCCAGTGATGTCCTCTTCACAGGGCACTTGCGTTCGAATAGAATAAACGTCGTACATGACAAGAGATACATATGAAATATGCAGAGCGGGGCGGCGCAAGGACTGGGATTGGGAAATGCTGCATTAACTGATGGACTGGAGTGGTGTGGATTATTGTGATGTTTTTATCAGCTGATTGGACTCTTATTCTGACGGCACCCATTCACTGCAGAGCATCCATTGGTGAACAAGTGATGGAATGCTACATTTCTCCAAATCCTTTTTTTTTTTAACTGAATGTTTATTGGTTTTTAACAAATAATATACAAACACATAAATTACACATAAAATTTTATAAATAAATTTGTATTCCATATATTCCATCTTTATTTGACCCTCTAACTCAGGGGTCACCACACTCAGTCCTGGAGGGCCGGTGTCCTGCACAGTTTTGCTCCAACTTACCTCAATACACCTGCCTTGAAGTTTCAAGTATACCAAGTAAGACCTTGATTAGCTGCTTCAGGTGTGTTTGATTAGGGTTGGAGCTAAACTCTGCAGGACACCGGCCCTCCAGGAACAAGTTTGTTGACCCCTGCTCTAACTCTAGCACTCTCTATTCTAATTCTATTCTTTAAAAAATATACTTTCCCCTTTTAGACTTGCACTCTATTCATTTATCTGATTCCTTTTTATTTATTATACAATTAGCAAAGAGCAAAAAAAGGCCTCTAACACAGCTTGCTCTATTCTTTTTCTATCTGTTTTCCTTTTATTTGTATTTATATATATATATATATATATATATATTTCTTTCTTTTTTTTAAACCCTTGCTACATGTACTGCATTAGGATAACTGAGACTTGTTATAGCACTTGCATATTGCTAAATGACTAAACGTATATGTACAGTGGTGTGAAAACGTTTTTGCCCCCTTCCTGTTTTTTTTTTTTTTCATTTTTTGAATATTTGTCACACTTGAATGATTCAGATCATCAAACTAATTTTAATATTACACAAAGATAACTCGAGTAAATACAAAATGCAGTTTTAAAATAATGGTTTCATTTATTAAGGGAAAAAAGCTGTCCAAACCTGCCTGGCGCTACGTGAAAAAGTAATTGCCCCCTAAATCTAATAACTGGTTGTGCTGCCCTTTGCAGCAACAACTGCAATCTGAGTCTTTCACATCGCTGTGGAGGAACTCTGGCCCACTCTTCTTTGCAGAATTGTTTTAATTCAGCCATATTGGAGGGTTTTCGATCATGAATGGACTGTTTAAGGTCATGCCACAGCATTTCAATCAGATTTAAAGGGGTCATCGGATGCCCATTTTCCACAAGTTGATATGATTCTTTTAGAGTCTTAATGAAAAGTCTATAAAATGCTTTGGTTAAAATTTCTCAATGGTAGTGTAAAAAAACGCCCTTTTTACCCTTTCAAAATCAGCTCTGTTTTCAGCAAGCTGTTTTTTACTCCATGTCACTTTAAATGCTAATGAGCTCTGCTCTTCCGTGGGGTGATGAGCAGACTGTAAACTTCAGCCGCGAAACTGGCTAACTAGCACTTTATTAGGAAAGACAATTAGCAAAGATTCATAAAAAACGTGTTATCTGAGACAGGAATCTCAGAACAGCCTGATTTGAGAAAGGGGATTTAAAAAAAAAAAAAAAACACTTGGTGGATTTTTATCATTATAAGATGGATGTGTACTCACACTTCCAACACACATTTATGTTCATTATGTTGTTTTTCTTGAGACATTCAGAGGTGGACTTGCTGGTGTGCTTGGGATCATTGTCCTGCTGCAGAACCCAAGTGCACTTGAGCTTGAGGTCACAAACTGATGGCCAGACATTCTCCTTCAGGATTTTCTGATAGAGAGCAGAATTCATGGTTCCATCAATTATGGCGAGTCATCCAGGTTCTGAAGCTGCAAAGCAGCCTCAGACCATCACACTGCCACCACCATGTTTGACTGTTGGTATGATGTTCTTTTTATGAAATGCTGTGTTGGTTTTACGCCAGATGTAACGGGACACACACCTTCCAAAAAGTTCAACTTTTGCCTCATCAGTCCACAGAATATTTGCCCAAAAGTCTTGGGGATAATCAAGATATTTTTTGGAAAATGTGAGATTTTTGGTGTTCTTTGTCTTTGAGTTCTTTTTGGTCAGCAATGGCTTTTGCCTTGGTACTCTCCCATGGATGAGGTTTTTGCCCAGTCTCTTTCTTATTGTTGAATCATGAACACTGACCTTAATTGAGGCGAGTGAGGCCTGCGGTTCCTTAGATGTTGTTCTGGGTTCTTTTATGACCTCCTCGATGAGTCGT